>JAFHAW010000018.1:0-31119 GCA_019022515.1 Quercus aquifolioides
TTACACTTTTCCCTAAGAGCATGGAAGGGACGAGGGACGACAGTAGAAGACGAAGGAAGATTGGACGAAGGAAGCACAGAGGTAGCCGTGTCCAGCACAGCCCCGTCCACGGCCGCGCCAGAAGAAGAACCTCCTTCAGGATCACTCGACCTCACCGCGGAACCCATTTTTTCCCTCTCAAGGACCCCGCGAACAGATTTAAACCAAGAAAAGGACTGCTGCAACAATGGGTGCAGTTCACTCAGCGCTAAGCCTAGACCACTCCCCTCAACCACAAAATCGCCAAGGTATAGACACCGTTCGCCGGAAAACTCTAGAGAACCTCCCAGACGCGCAAAAAGAAAAGCAACAGAAGGACAGATTTGCTGAAATGATGTGTAGTCCACCATTAAAGGAGGGACACACACACAACGAAAAAGGAAACTAAGCAAAAACAAAGCAAGGAAAAAAAGGAAAAAGAGCAGAAAAGAAGGGATACGCACCTGAAGAGAAGGAAACAGAATCGGAGGTCGAAAAGGTAAAGCAGCCACGGCAGCAAGGTTCAGAATCAAACGCAAAGAAGACAAAAAGAGAAGGAACCCAGAAAAACCAAAGAAATATGAAACGCAGGGAATGAAAGGAAAGAGAAAGGTCAAGCTAAAAGGCATGCTTTGGAAAACCGCGGGAAACCGAAAAGACATTCACCGGAAACGATGCCTACCCACCAGTCAGAACTAGACACGTGGCCACGACGCACGCCACGCCGCCAGAAGGCAATCAATGCGGAGGGCACTTCCCAAAAAAATAAAAAAAATATATAAAAGAAAACCCTTTCGTATTCCTAAGATCGTCCGACATTTGGACGATCCTGGAATAAGGGGGCAGCTGATAGGTCCAAGAAATACGCCCGTCCATACCTTGTATGTGGACGATTAATAAAGACGAGATTGATTGCCCGAATCTATAATTCAGTCGTCCATACATCTGTCACGACCATCCGTTACAAAATGAACAATAAATACTGGTACCGTTGAAAAAGTATCTGTCAAATTTATTACCCTGCACGGACGTTACAAAGTCAAGAAATTACACCCTCATTATGGCAGAACCAACGGCTAGAAGGGTACTGAAAACAACCTATATATATATCCCCAAACGGGATCCGGAAAAGGTACAAGAACACTTACTAGAAATTTCATTATCAAAGAAGTACTTGATTCTCTCTAAAAGGAGTTTCCTTTCCTAACTTTGGCATCGGAGGTTTTGTGGCTGGCGCCACACCGGTGACCACATACATTTGTGTTTAGATCTACACTTTGCAGGATCTGGAGCGGAGGCTGACGATATCAATCTGGACGAACATCTCTACTGACGATCTTAGCATCATCACACACCACACAGAAACTCTGAGACAATCCACACATTAATTACATCAAATTAGATAGTACAATCATCCTGACTGATTGCATGAAAACTTCAACACCAAGGTAAACAAATTACTAAGATGATGGGGCCTTGGGATGACCCATGCGAAATCATGACTATTAGAATTCCTAAGGCCTCTTTATTTGGAAAGCGGTCTGCGAGGCATATATATATATATATATATATATATATATATATATATATATATATGTATATATGCCTCTCAGACCGCTGTTTCCAAGTAAAGAGAAACCATATGTAATTCTCAGCTAGCTAGACACGCTTGGAAAGATAACAACAAATAAAATTTTACCTTTTCTGCATATTTAGTTTCGAGTAAAATTCTTGCTGAAGTTATCGTAGGGTCTTGGAGTAGATTTGACAGCATACCAAGTCTGAATGACAGTTAGAGCGAGTGCTAACAATGCGCCAAAGAAAGCCAAGAACGTCCAGGGGCTGTTGAAATGGTCGTGATAGACTTGAGCCAACCAGGTCATCAACTGGTTCTTGTAGTGCTTCTGAATTTGCAGTCTGACATAGCTATATATTTCGCTGTTAGGAACCAAGTCAGTTCCTATCTCATTGAAGAGTTCAGCCACGTGTTGATCACTACCAAGGCAATTATAGAGTATTCCTGCTTTCCTTAGCATCTTAACATCATTGGCTTCGTCGATTAGTGAATCGAGGAAGGATATGTAAGAGGTGATCCCAAAGTCATTTTGGAAATCTAGACACATCTCGTAGGCTATCAAGTTCAAAAACTTTGACCTTGTTGAGTCATCCACAGTTATTGGAGGAAGCCAAAGGAATCCCAAACAACCGAGTGTAGTAAAAGATATGTCCCTCAAGCAACTATTTTCCTTTTTACTACGTTCCATATGAATACCTGCTGCTCGAAGCTCTTGAACATTGCGATAGGATTGCAAAGACATGTCCTTAGAGACGTGTTTTGTTGACTTCCCTGGCTTGTTTTGTTGATGCTTATGCAGGAGACGTGTCCTTAGAAGATCAAGAAGATGGATGGCATGTACATGATCTCCATCATCTTGCTTCTTCTTTGAGTGTTGCTTAGATTTTCGCGAGAGATACCACGATAACGAACTCAGGCAGGCGCAGCGGAGAATTGATGAGTGATCCTCCGGTAGTGGTACCGTAACGTGACTATCAATGTAAGTGTCAATCGATTCCTTCAAGTCAGCTTCATTCTCACTCCAGCTCATCAACCATTTGAGCAGACGATAAGGAAGCTGGTTCTCAAGCAAAAACAAATCCTGTTGTGTAAAGGCTATGCTGTCTGGTTTTATATTCAACTCTTTGAACTTATTCTTAGCTGCGCAGTATATGTATTGTAGTATTGCGCAGCCGTCCACCAACAACAGCCAAATGAGGTCCTCATCATCAAAACTCTTTGTCACTTCCTTCTCGAAGCAGTCCCTCAGTTCATTGATTTTCTTCCCAATCTTCTTATACAAATAGTTTATCTTCTCTTTGCTACCTTTGACGAACTCATATGTCAACACAAGCTTGTACTGCTCTCCTAGCTGGTACTTGTCATTACGATGATGGATAGGACCAAGTGATACTGTTCTTGGCTCATAATACTTCTTGAAATCATTCTGATCTCGCAGCACGAATATAACCTTTTGTATCTTTGGTGCTGGGGATGATGTCACCTTTTTTTTTGCCTCCATTACTTTATTAATCTTTGCCTCCAGGTTAGTAGATTCGATAGAAATGCTGTGCGTCTGGGCATCCTCAGTGACGGCGCTGCTTGTTTCACCTGCTTGTTTCACCTGTTTCACCTGCTTGTTTCACCTGCTCCTTCCCGGCCATAGCTTCACCAAAGAAGGGAATTGGATATTGTAAATTTACTGTCCTACGTCGTATTTATAACGTGGAAACTTAAGCGTAAGAAATATAGGGTTGTTGCTCTTATTTGAATATGCATTCCTAAAGCAACTATTTTATGACTAAAAAATACAAATAAAGAATATGAAACTTGCTTATGGCTTTCATTAACATGGTACACTTTTTTTAATAGGAAAATTATTAATTTACATAAATAGTTTAATTTAAATTGTACATTGTAGAAAAATGTAGCTACCATTTGCCACTTTGAAAGAAAGTGGCTAATATTTGCCACATGGTATTGTTCATAAAAATTAATAATTGTCTTTCAACTAGAATAAACCATTAATATTACTTGCTTTATATGTTTATCCATTGTACATTAGATATTGATAATAGAACGTAAGTAAAGTTGAGCAGAGTCAATTATTAAAAGTTCAAATTTATTTATTTAATTGTTATTCCAAATATGAACCAAATCAAAGTTCATCATAAAAAAAAAGGGTACAAGTTCAAGTTTATTCGTGAGTTTCTTTTCTATATATAGAAAAAAGATGACGAAATATTTTATGTTTTCATATATTATGAATGTTTATTAAGAATGAACTAATTATATTATCAATAAACTACAAATAATAATTTGGTATTATATGAATATATTCACAAACTTATACAATCAATTTCAAATCTATGTAAATATATTTTTAGACAATTATATATATTAAAATATAATATTTTATATATTCAAATCAAGCATCATATTCACGACCATATATATTATTATATTTGAGCTTGACTCATTTAATAATCAAGCCTAAATTTAAGTATAAACTTAGCTTTATTCGCAGACCGTGAACCCGTGATTGAGTTATTCATAAACAGTTTGTTTAATTTACAATCCTAATTACAAGAATAAAGAGGGAGAATTCGAAATCTGACTCTCCCAATAGAGGCGAGTAAGTTATGCCATTGATTAATAAAGCTTATAACAATTGCGGTTATGCTTGGGGACATTTGAAATGTTTGGTTTACGAAAATAGGAGCCTCCCACCCGAAAGAAAAAGTAATTCAATGACCCCTTTTAATGAAAGAAGTGAGTGATTGGCTCCTGATTGTAGAGATACGTTATTTATTTATTTTTTCAATTCTTGTTGTAAATTTCGTTTTTACATCTGCTAATTTTTTAGATCATTTGTGATTTTAAGGATTTCATTGGTTATTCCCTGTAATTTTTAGATCATCCCTGGTTTTAAAGACCTCATTGGGTTTCATTGCATGGGATACTTTTCTGGACTAACTATTGATAATGACTTGCTTTTATGTTTTTATCCATTGAGCAGGTTTGGTATTAAACATGCACAATTTCATTGAAGTCTTAGCTTTTATACCAGCTTTATGCCAATCTTTATATATATATATATATATATATATATATATATATATATTCCCTAAAAGTAGTGAAGTAAATGAATTACGTGAATGTGAAATTTTGAGGTATATATAGAAATATAGTTAGATATTTAAAGATTTTACATAGGAATTTGTTGAACCAGGAAATTTCGTTCAGATTAAATATGCAATGTAACATTAAAGAGTAAAAATATGATCACGTCAAATAGTCTTTACCTACATAGCAAGTTTTGTATAAACTTTTGCGATAAAAATACTTATGTTTCTATCTCTGGCATCAAGCATGGTATCAATCATAAATAAAACCGTTTAGGTTTCTTAGAGACGGCTATCATTTTCCAGAGAAAAAGCTACGTAAAACGATATTATTCTAATGCCGTTCTTTGCTTCAGACAATGAGTTAAATGTGAAACACGATGGATTGCTTGTAAGGTATTGAAGCTCTGGCTTGAAGAATTTAGAATCTTATTTTGAACTTTATTGATGTACCACTGTAGGTCACTTTTTTGCTGGTCCTGCCGAACCCAAGCCCAAATAAAGGAACTGAATCTGAACAAACAGAGAGTATCTGTCGAAGATTCTGAAAGCTAGACTTAGTCCTACAACGGCCAAATAGGGGCCGTTCTACTGGACTAAACAGTGCAAGAGCAAAGCCCAATTCCAACAGCCGAGACCAATGACTAACAACAATATAATAATAAAAATTTTGCAATTCAACGTTAGTCAAATGGAAGGATAACTGAGAGAATTGCTATAAATGGGTTGCCATAAAACTACAATGTAAGGTTCCTCATGGAACTAACACAATTTGCTCTCAAATTAAAGGAGGGTAAGCCATAAGGCCATAGGCCCCAACACTCACAGCTTTATAAAATTCAAACTTCTACAAAGCTTGTGGGTTTTGGAACTCTGGATCAATATGGCTTCCCAATTACTCTTAATTTTCTCAATGAATTTTCTCTCTTCTTACTACGCTCAAAAGATTTCTCTATTAGAGTACGTAGGGATGTAGCCAAGACTTAGAGTTAAAGGGGTCAGCTCTGACCTCTAACTTTGCTACTTCTTAGCCATTGGGTTTTTGTTTTGTTTTGTTTTTGTTTTTGTTTTTTGTTTTTTGTTTTTTTTTTTTTTATGTGTGCGTCTGCTATTGGGAAAAGACAAAATTATTTCCTTTTATAACTTTTTAAGGGGTTGATTGTTTGTTTTGAGTAAAATTGGTTAACTGAACCTAATTTTTATTAGCTTTGCTATTGGTGATTTTTGTTGTTGCGCTAATTTTTTTTTTTTTTTTATGCTTGTACACGTTGTTTTAGATTTTAGATTTATAAATTTTTTAATAGCCTTTAAAATGAGGAAAGTGTTAGAGCTATAAATGTTTTTACAAATTGTTGATATGGTGAGTGATTATTAGTAAATAAAAAAAAAATGATGGAAGTGATAGGCGCAGATGTGAACTAGTAATTATTTGTACCTCAATAGTTTGTAAAAATATTGTAGATAAGTTTATAGTTGTAACATTACTCTAAAAATAATCAATGATATATATTGTTAGGGGCAAAATGTAATTTTGTAGAATAAAATTGCTAAAGTGAATACACATATTTATACTAATATTTTTTTAAAAAAAATTTAGGGGGACCATTGCCCCTCATAGTCAATGTATGCCTCTGTCCATGGGGGTACCCCTAGGTATAGCTTATTCTAATTGCCACTGTAGGGGGTGGATTCGAGCGCTCTCTAAGGATTGAGAGAGTGGGCCCAAGCCCAGCTAACCCTTCAATAAATTTGTAGAGTATGGGTTCAAGAGCTAGGCCTCAGTAAAGAAGGCAACGACCATGCATGGTTGTACGTGATTGCTAACAACTAAAACGTGGGTTTGAATACACAATGTGGCTCCTCGGGCGTGCCTTATGGAGCCGGAAATTCTTATTATCTCTTTTCAGAAGGGTTACAAGAGTTGAGAGAGAATACTTTGCTACAGTATTCCTTTTTCTCTGGTTTTTCGTCCGTCCCCTTCACAAGAGGGATTTTTACATTATATACTCCTCACTCAGTTGATCCTAGCCCTACATTTGTTGATCAATCCGGTTTCTACTCGAGTGCCTGTCCCATCAGCCGCATTCCCATACCTCCAGTGGGTTGCAGCGCTCAAGACGGCACTGTTCAGAGGTCCTATCCTCATTAATGCGGCCAGAGCGTCAGTTGAGGGCATTTAATGTGGAGGTGACAGTTCGCCTGGGACTTGCTCCTCCGCCATGCTTCAATGTCCGGCGATTGGTTCTTGTTATTTGCTCCTTGGATGCTTGGGGAGACTCCCCTTAAAGGTGTGTCGTATGCCCACTTTCCATCCTCGGCATACCGAGGATGTAACCATCCTCGGCAATGCTCCTTGAGTTCTGGGCTCTAAACTTTCGTCCTCGGGCCTCGGATCGTGGAGGCGTCCTCGGCATGGGCCTCTGGGCTTGGCTTGGAGTGGGCCGGGGTTGCTGACTTATTCTGGCCCCACAGCCACCATCTAGATCTTGTCCCTCCTCATTGCATAGTCTCCCCCTTTATACTACGCTTGGGGTTGAAGAAATTACTATTTCCCCTTCTTGTCTTGGTTTTGCCGTAGATTTTAGGGGTGCTTTCCTTTTCTGTTTTTTTACCTCTTTACAATGGCGTAGCCAAAATTTTTAACTTGAGGGGCCAAATTATGTATTCATACGTTAGTCATAACTATGTATCAAATTTAGCATATTATGATATTTCTAAACTCAAATTAGTATGCAATATTTCTCCAACTTTCTATAAATACTTACAAAAAAAATTATTTGAAAAACCTAATATCTTCCATCAAATTTCTTCTAGGAAAAAAAAAAAAAAAAGAGAGAGAAAAATGTAGAACTTTGAGAGGGGAGGGGGGGGGGGTGCCAATGGTAGAAAAAGATCAATTTTGTGGAGAAAAAAAAGAAAAAAAAGAAGATGATGATAAGAGAGAAATAAAGAAATGAACTTTGAAAAGACTAGGAATGCCACCAAAAAAAAACATATAGTAGTTGTAGGGGCCTTTTTTGTGTATTGTGCGTTGGGTTGGGCTGCCTCTTGCGGTAATGGGCCCGAGTGTTTCTGAGTAAGAGAGTTGAGACCGGCTCAACTGTAACTTACTTTGGGCCGGCTTGTGTGCAAACTAGGCCTCGTATGCTAGGAGAGCACTTATGGCAGGCAGAGCTGTTTCAAATAAGTCACGGCAGGCAGATATAATAACAACAGAAAAACAGGATATAGTGACCTTTCCTTGATGGAAAATAACCAAGTAATCTCTATTTTTTTATGACAATCACAGTAATAGCAATGGCAGTGATAACAATGGCTTTTACAAACAAATGATTAAGTGATAATATGAGTTAATCGAAAATAAATGTCAAGTCAAGTTTGGGTTTGCAGAGGCAAAGATCACAGAGGAAGAACGCCTCCTCTCAATGAAAATAATCTCCTAGGAAAAATATCCTGCCGTGGGGATTAATGACTTTGAGGGAACCGAACCTAAATGATTAGTGCCCAAAGGAATCTCTATTGTTTAATCGTCTCCAAGAGAGTGGGATTTCGAGAGGGAGAGAAGGGAATCGACCTACTGGTGCATGCCCATTATATTATCTTTTCCTTTTTACTCTGTGATACCTCTGTTTTTTGATCCCTTGTACAGGGCGCGGCAAGGGTCCTTTTATAGGGCCTGCCGTGACCGAATTTTACCACTTTACCCCTTAACTGCCTTTGTCTGGTTTGGGCGTACTTGCCGACCTTGCCGACCACCCAGGAGCTCATCTGTATACCATTTACCCTTAACAAACAAAGGCAGGTTTGTGTCGTTTATTAGTCCGCCGTGGCACCCTCTCCTGCCATGGCGTAAATGCTTTTTCTCTCTCTCCTATGGCATGCACCCAACGGTTCCCCCTTTAACATTGCCTCTTTGGGCGGTCTGTCATCCCAGCAGTACGTACCTCCTAAAAGGGCTTGGGCAGAAACCATAGAATAGATCTTTTCCCTTCTCCCCACCACCAAACCACACCCCCCTTACCTTTTACCTCTGACCCATGGCCCCACCATGTCCCATATTGGCTGGGTACAGGCTGGTGGTGCCTGGGCCTTGCGCATGCTTTTCTGTTATGTATGTTCAAAATCTGCCTGCTGCTCATGCGTTTGCCGTAATCTGGAGCCTTGTTCGCATAGTCTGTAGCACTTCTTTGTTCTTTTACTTGGGCCGTTTGCATAATTCACTGTTCCCTTTTGGGGCTGAGCTTCATTTGATAATGAGTTTTATATTTCTCTTAGCCCATTTCTCGGTTGTCCTCATGTCCTGTCATACTATTTTGTCATTCCTGCTGTAATGACTTAGTCCTGCCGGTCCTCTTTTTAGACCTGTCGTTTTACTTTCTTCCCCAAATGGCTTTGCATCGCCATGGGCTTTTTTTCTTAGGGGCTCCTATGTCCCTTTGGGCATCCTCGACCTATTTACTTGTTTTGGGCTTCCTCGGCCATTTTCCTAACTTTGTGTTGACATGGGCTTTTACTTACTTCATTGGGCTTCCCCGGCCCAATTACTTCATACTCATCCTTGGGGTTTGTGAGCCTGCCAACAATCCCCTACTTTCTTTGCTTACATTACTTTGGGCCTGTCGCGGCCCATTCTTACTTTTTCACATCATACACTGCCCATGGGTTTGTTATTCTCTCTTTCCGGACTTTTTTTAGCCTATTTGCTTCCTTAAGGCTCACTTATTTATTTTATGGACCTGTAACCCATTATTCCTGTCGCTTGGGTTTAATGATTTTATTCTATGCCTGCCACTTCTATTTGCTGCCTGTATTGCTGGGTTGGGCCTCCTTCCTTTTATTTGTTACAAAAATGACCCTCAACATTTAGCCCCCTGAACATATGGAGCGTTCCTGCAGTTCATATGTGAACCAAAAAGACCTTCTTGTCCTTTTCACTCTCCTTCTTTCTTTTCCTTCGCGGGCTTTTTAAAACTGTGGAGCTCTTCTCATATATATATTTATTTTCCTACTGTGAACAGTAGTGACTTTTTGAATTTCCCAAAATGGTAGTTGCTTTAAAACATAACCGCCGCCTTATTAATTTCATTCTCTTCTCGATGGCTGACCAGTCGCCTCCCCTCACGTCGGCATTAATAACTCAAGTATTTAAGAAGAGAGTCCTTTTCCAACGCAGACATAAACTCCTTCTATTCCAAAATATCCTACCTGTTTTCCTTCCTTCACCGTTTTTTCTTTTCGAACACCCATTCCCCTTTTACTCCGATCAAGCCCTCATGCCATGGCACTGGTGAAAACTCAAGCCTCTTCTCGCCGTAAAGGGAAAGGGGTCATTTCAGATCCTCCGGTCTGACAAGAAGTAGAAAAAGAGGCCATGCACTCCGATTTGGACCACTCCAATGAGGAAGAGGCATGGCGTGACCCAGATAGTGAGTGCGCCCCTCTGATTGATCCTTGGTATAATATTAGTCCCTACTTTCCCAAGACTCCTTGTGATTATGTGTCGCCGCCACCGGGCCACATGTGGCTCGCTCTTTGCTGGCGAAACCCTGATTTTTCTTGGGCTCTAGTGTCTTCCTCCATCTCCAATCTGGTCATTCGTCAAGGCATTGCGCTTCCTGTACCCACTCATTTCTAGTTTGGGTCAGGCACTGCCTCGGGTTGGAAGGAGTGGGTTGATAGCAAGTTATCTAACATAGGTTTCATGGGTTTGCTTCAGAGGGCTGGTGTTCTAAAGGCTGTCGTCCTATCTTGAAGTCTTTCCAATTTTTGAGACCTCTAAAACCTTCATTATTTGGTTTGCCGGTAATGTGCCATCACTCACACATTCCTCTTCTCTTGCGGTGAACTCACCATTACTCTTGAGGATGTGGCTAATCAGTTACTTTTGTCGATTCTTGGTCACGTTGATCCTGCCACCATTGAGCTTTCCCCGGAAGAAGAAGCCATCAAAGTGGAGTTGAAGAAAAGGATGGCTGGAAATGCTAAGTTATCTTACTGGGTTAGTCCTTCTTCCAAATTTTTTGTTGTTGCCCGCCATGCTGCTTTCATTGCTTTTTGGCTTTGCAAGTTTGTCTTTGGGTCCCATCCCCATTATGCCATAAAGCCTTTGTATTTTCGTTTGGCCATTAAAATATCTGTCGGAGTGAGTCTGCCGCTGGCCCCCATGTTCTTGGGGCATTTGTATGTTCAACTGGACATCCTGCGGAGTGACAAGAGTCAGGCTGGCTCCTGCCACATAGTCACTTCCTCTGTACATAGCACTATTCTGCAGCAGTTGTTGTTTGAACGCTGTGCCCACCACTTGGCAAAGTGTAGGCCCGTCAGATTTGCTAAAGAGAAGTACCAATCCTATCCGCAGGTAATTACTGACTTCTGCGGTAGATTTGAGTCTAATTTTCCTCTGGCTTTTCGTTGGTCCAGTTTGAAGCCTATCGATTATTCCGCCGTTGAGTCCTTTGATGAAGGTATTGGTTTTTCCTGGAAAGCTTATAGACATTTGAGTTCTGGTTATACTTGCTTTGATTCTGCAATGGGTTCGTTTGTTGATACTATTGGTACTATTACACCTTTAGCCGATTTTGATGAGACTAGCATCATCTATCTAGTAGCCACCAATACCGGATGGTTGCCCTATTTAGCAGATGAAGGTGTCAGGTTCGTCCATTATCCTGCCAACCAGGTAAAGAGGCAGTTTGGGTTGGATCAGGACATTCCTGATGACCTTTCCTTTCTCGCAGAGTCTCCTACTTCAGTTAGACCCTTCCTACGACACACTGCTTTTGATTTTTGGAGACAGCGTTTCAGTGCAGTCACAGTTCCCGGCTCTCTAAGAGAGGGCCTTTGCACTCCAGCTATGCACGACTATTGGCAAGCTGTAATGACCTCATTTGAGCAAGAGTTGGCTGGCAAACACAGTTTCTCTCTCATACCTCCTGAGGGACTTAGCATGGTTGTCTCTCCCAATCCTCGGTTGCTCATTCCTTCTAGGTTCGTGTTGGCCTATGCTAGGAAACAGAGCCGATCCGCCATCTTTGAATGGGATGAGGAGAAGAAGGATGGTATTGGCATACAGGTGATTGCCCCCCAGGTTGGGAAAAGAAGGTTAAAGTAGTAAACATTCTTGCACCAGCCAAGAAAGTTCCTACCAAACTTAAATCTGCCAACAAGCCTAAGTCTGCCACTTTTCAGCCTCCCATAGGTGCTACTCCTGCCAGCAGAACACGAGGCAGTAAGAGGAAGAAAACTCCCCATCCTGCACCTGCCGTTCAATGAAGAGTACGCCACTTAAAAAAAACTTTTTCTTTGCTTTGTCTTTCAAGTGCACATACATATACTTTTTTTTTTTAACTTTTCCTGAATTCTGACATGCTTGCTGACTTCTTTCTTTGACTCTGTTTCTTATCCCCCTTTTCCTCTGTAGTCTAAGCACAAGGAGGATACGTTAGCTGCCTGTCCCATTACGCTCGAGGAACCTGAATCAGAGGTACATTTACCACTTTCTCCTTCTCTCTTCTTCTTCCCTCTTTTATTTTTTATTTTTTTATTTTTTTTATATATATATTCGCATGTGCTCAGTCTGCCACACGTTTTTGGTTACCTCATTCGCCCAAAGAGTTACTTTGATCTTCATAACTCCCTCTTTTTTGTCTTTTAGGATGAGCCTGAGCCTCTTTCCATATATCGCCCCACTGCCGAGGAGCTTTTCGCCCCCATAGGTACACCTATTGAGGGCTCTCTTTGTGGGGCTGAGTTTGCAACACCTGCCCCTTCTGCAGCTACTCGTGGAGTTCCTACTGAGGCTACTATCTCTCCCACTGGACCGGTACCCATAGATGAGGGTACTCATACTGGGGAGGTTAGTGAGGTCACCCTTATTCCTGCCGTGACACCGTCTGTTCAAAGGGGAGCCACCCCTCCTGCTGTTACTCAGATCAAGGCTACTCCTATTACACCTCTTGTCATTTCCACCGGTGACCCCTTTGTTGCTCTTTCTCAGGCTGTGAAGGACGGTTCTTCCCTGGTAGTTACTCCTTCCTCCATTCCAGTTTCTGCCACACGTGGGCCTGATGCTGACTTGTCCTCTGAGGAGTCCGAGGGAATTCTCGAGGATCCTGATGATGAGCCTGTCCTAGGGAGGAGGATTTCTGAATCTGAGGAAGAGGAGAGTGTTCCACCCGAGACAATGGGTATGTGCTTTCTTCCTTCCTTTCTCTTCTTTTTTCGTTAAGTTCACCCTTCTCCTCTTTTTTTTGCTAAGTTCACTCTTCCCCTTTATTTGCATGTCTATCTCTCTGTTTGCAGAGACATTTGAGGGGCTAAGAGTTGCTGCGGACACTAGGAATTGCAGCAGACATAGGGGTGTCCGCAGCAACTCCTCATGCCGTGCCCACAATGTCCATTCCTGCTGCATCTTCTGTACCAGTTTCTGCCATATTTACAGCATCTGTTTCTGCCGTCTCTTCTATTCCTGCCTCTATCTTCCCCACAGCCCCCATTACCGCTGGCTCTGGTAAATTTTCTTCTTCCTTCTTTCTTCCTTCACTTCTTCCCCGTGGGTCTATCTTCCTCCCTCTTTTTTTTTCTTTTTACTAAGGTTTCTCATTTCAAGCCTTGTGTCCTTTTGACAGGTCCACCTCCTACGGTGCCTTCTCAGTTTGAAGTGGGCAGTAGTTCCGCCATCATTCCAGATCCTGCGAGTGAGGTTGCAGCCTTTTTTGCACGCTTTGACCAACCTGAAGTCAATGATCTTGGACCTGCGGATTTCTGGGGCTCCGGACCTCCTTATATAGATTTCCATGACTTTAGAATTCCTGAGGACTGCGCTTCTCAATTAGTGATAGTCTTCAGCAACCGTGGGGACTTCATGCAGGGATTCTGACTTGGTCACTCCGCTAGAGAGCATTTCTTGAGGATGTTGGGAAGTGTGCTGAACGATATTGAGCACAATTTTGTTGACACTGTCTCCACCGAGAGGATCTTGCAGTGGAGGGCTGCGGTGCAGGAGCTTGTTAGTGTTGGCTTTGCTGTGGAGTTTATCTTGGACCACCTTCGAGAGATTGCCCGAGCTGTTTTCATGAGGAGAGTCCAGCCTACTGTTGATGCTATTGATTCACGCCTTGAGGTTCTGAGAAAGGAAGTGGTAGACTTGGAGAGCCGTCGCAAGCACCTTCTTTCTAATATAGCCGGGTCCAGTCGTTTTGGAGATCAGCCACTCATTTCTGGGCTTGATTGATGATGATGCAGTTTCTTCTTTGTTTTGTTGTTTCCTTCACCTTATTACTCTATTTAGTACATCATATTTCTTATAGTACTTATTTGGGCTAGTTTGCCTCAGTTTGGGTTTGTAACTTATGATGCTACACTTATGATGCTACACTTTGCTACTGTTTTTGCTTTTGCTACGACATATGATAATAATACTTCGTGCTTTTCATTGCATCCTCATGAAAGCAAGTTACAAAATTTTGTCTTGTGACATAATCACTTGAAAGACGAAAAACAAAGTAAAAGAAAACATAAGAGCTTTCAAAACAAAAGAAAGGGATAATCACATGGCTTTTCTTCTTAAACGTAGTAGCGTTTCAACCATTTCCCATTGATGGGATCCATTAAGTCCCTACCATCCATTTGAGTCAAGCGGTAATATCCACTTTAGTGTGCCTCTCTTATCACAAGGGGTCCTTCCCACTTTGGTGCAAACTTCGATGGTCCTGTCAGGCCTCTCCTAACATAATCTGCCACTTTTAGGACCAATTATCCTTCCACAAACACTCTCTCTTTAGTCATCCTGCCGTAGGCCTCAGTCATTTTTTGCCTGTATCTGCAGCTGCATTCTTGGGCTTTTTCTCTTTTTTCGTCAAGTCCTTCCAGATCTTCGCATCTTTCTGTCGTAAAGACTTCTTCATCTTTCTCTTTCTCTTGCATCTGCATGGCTCTCAGGGACGGGGTCACTTTCTTTGCTGGACTCACCACCTCAATTCCGTAGACCAAGGAAAAGGATGAAAAGCCTGTGGCTGACTTTGGTGAATTCCTGTAAGCCCAAAGAGCGTCTGGCAAGTGCATTGCCCATCCTCCTGTATACTCTTGGCTCATTTTATTGATAATTTTTATGAGAGTTTTGTTCGTTGCCTCTACTTGCCCGTTTCCTTGAGGGTAATAAGGCGATGACCGGTGATGCTTGACTTGTTAGAACCCTAGTATTTTCCTCACATCACTATTGACAAAAGGTGTGCCGTTGTCACTGATGATCCTGTGGGGAACTCCAAACCTTACAATTATGTTTTCCTTGATAAAGCTTTCCACTGTTCCTCCTGTGGCTTTACGAAGTGGTACTGCCTCTGCCTACTTAGTAAAATATTCTGTAGCCACTAGTATCCATATGTATCCTCGTAACGGCGGATTCACCGGTCCAACCAAGTCAAGCCCCCAAGTGTGGAAGGGCCATGGTGTGACCATGCTATGCTCTGCGAATGAGTGTGAATCAAATTGACTTGTACTTGGCAACTGTGGCACCTTTTCACAAATTCTGCAGTATCCTTTTTCATAGTAGGCCAGTAGTAACCCATTTGCAGCAGGCATCTGTAAAGTCTTTTCTTTCCCTGGTGCTCCCCACACTCTCCTGAGTGTGCTTTTTTTATCATTTCTCTCGCCTCTTCAGGGCCCAAACACCTCAAGAGGTCTCCATCATACCTTTTTTTGAAAAGGACCATATTATGCAAAAAATAACGCGTTGCTAACCTCCTGAGCTTTTTGCTGTGCTTTTGCGGTAGGATGCCTTTTGTCAGGTACTGTATAAATGGGCTTCTGCAGTCTTCGTTGATGAACACAGCGTAACTTTCCTCTCTGTCTGCCGCAAGTTGGCAGTTCCCACACTGGGTTTGGACTTGGTCTGCATCTTTACCCATGGTTGGCCAATAAAAACCTGCCCTTTGAAGTTTGCGGTAAAGGCTGACCTCTCCGCAGGATCCACAAGTCTTCTCATGTACTTCTTTAAACTTTCTCTGGGCCTCCTTTTGCCCCACACATTTGGACAAGACTCCACCTGGCATCCTGCGGTACAGTTCTCCCTTCACCAGGGCGTAGCCTTTGAGTATTTTTAGCTCCATGGCTTCTTCTTCTCCCGTCAAAGCTTCCCTTATGGGTATTCACCAATCCCCTTCGCAGTGTTCCTCCTGGAACCTTTCTTTCAACATCTCAATTATGAATTCTTCTCTCTTGCTGACCTCTACTCTGGTGCTCCCCCCTTCGAACATTATTTGCAAACCTAGTGCGGCCAACGCATTGGCAAACCGATTCTCGTTCCTCGGAGCATGTTCTATTTCAAAAGTTAAAAACTTTTCTTCCATTTTCTGGGCCATTGCTCTGTACGGGGCTAGGCTGGGCTTTTTTAGGGAGAAACTCCCTTTGGTCAGGCAGACTACCAAGTTCGAATCACCCAGTACTCTCAAATGCTTAACTCCCATTTCAAGAGTTGTGGCCAGCCCAGTTAAGTAGGCTTCATATTCTGCCGTGTTGTTTGAACAGGGGAACTCCAACTTGAATGATAGTGCTACTGCTTTATCTTCTTCATGGTACAAAACTACTCCAACTCCTCCAGACTGAGCGGTAGAAGACCCATCAAATTTCATTACCCATTGTTCTCTGAGCTCCTCCGCCATGGCTACTTCCCCCGGGACTTCGTCGTCCAGCGAAAATTCTTCCTCTCCTGGAAACTGTGCCAATAAGTCTGCTATAGCCTGACTTTTCATTGCTTTAGGCGCCCCTATTCTCAAGTCATACTGTGACAATTGTAACAATCACTGGAATATCCTGCCAGAGAGGATTGGCTGCTGTAGCAAAGCTTTGATGGCATGGGACTTGGTCATCAGCCATACTTCGTAGGCCAAGAAATAATGGCGTAATCTCTGTGAGGCATACACAATAGCCAAACATGCCCTTTCCGCCCTTGGGTAACGAGTTTCTGCATCTTTTAGGGCGCGGCTGATGTAGTACACTGGTTGCTCGACGCCGCCTCCATCTTCTTGGGCGATTAATGCACCAATGGCATATGAATTGGTGGCCATGTAAAGTAGCAATGGTTTCTTGTGGATTGGGGCCTGTACTGTGGGGAGGTTCATCATGATCTGCTGCAGCCTCCTGAAGGCCGTCTGCTGCGCTTCTCCCCATTCAAAACTTTGTCCTTTCTTGAGCAACTTGGTGAAAGCCGAAGTGATTGATGCCAACCCAGGGATGAATCTCCGGATATATGAGACTTTTCCTAAGAAGCTCTTTAGTTCCTTCACCGTGGCTGGAGGTCTCATAGTTGCAATGGCCGTGGCTTTGGCTGGGTCTACGTCTATTCCTCTACTGTGTACCAGGAAACCCAAAAATTTCCCGGAGGATACTCCAAATGCGCACTTGAGAGGGTTCATTCTCAATTTAAAGACTCTGCATCTTTCGAACACCCTTTTTAACACATGGAAGTGTTCCTTTTTCCTCTTTGACTTAACCACTATGTCGTCCACATAGTCTTCTAACTCTTGATGCATCATATCGTGAAATATGGCCGTCATTGCTCGTTGATAAGTTGCGCCTGCGTTTTTCAACCCGAAGGGCATCACAGTGTAGTAGAAGTTTCCCATGGGTGTTCTGAAAGCAGTTTTCTCCACATCCTTTGGCGCTATTTTGATCTGATTGTACCCACTGAAACCATCCATAAATGAGAACATGGCACTGCCTGCCGCAGAATCTATCAATAGATCCATATTCGGTAATGGGAATTCGTCTTTTGGGCACGCTTTGTTGAGGTCTTTGAAGTCTACACCTTATCTGGCCACTTTTCTTCTTTACTGGTACTATGTTGGATAGCCAGCGGGGATGTTGAATAGGCTTGATGAATCCTGCGGCTAGCAACTTTTGCAATTCTTTGACTATCTGCCCTTCTATTTCTGTGTGAAATATCCTGGCAGGCTGAGCCACTGGCTAACCCTGGCATGTATGTGCAACTAACCCAGGGTCTAGTCCTGGCATTTCATTGTAGTCCCATGCGAATACATCTTTGAATTCTTTCAACAACCGTACTAGCTTTGTTTTTTCCTTTTTTGTCAAACTTGCACTAATTGAGATGGGCCTCGGCCCTTGCGAAGCAGACCCCAGGTCAACTTCCTCCATTTCTTCTTCTACCGTAACCTGTAACTCCTTTTCTGCCGTAACTCTTTCGCTTTCCTCCTTATCACTTTCTTCCTCTGAACTCTCTTGAACTCTACAACACGTCAAACTCTCGTGCTGTCTTTTATGGGTGGGACCCGTCTGTGTTTCAATCGCGGGCCCCACGCGCCTTCATAATTTGTATACGATCCTGCCATCAGCTCCTCAGATCCTGACACATTGGGGTGTATCATCGGATCCTGCGGCGGGCACTTCTTTCCTTTTCTTCTTTCTTGCCAATAATTCCCTTAGATCGGGTTCTAGGTCATCTTGGACATCTTCCCACCTAGGCACAAAGGTACCTCGTGGCTTTGATACTGAATTTTCCCCAGATAGAGCCCATTGGTCGTAGAACATAGTTTCTACCAAGTGGGCTTCCACCTGCTCGAATGGTGAGGGGTTTGCGGCTATGCGTATCATCTTGCCATTCAATCTTCCTTTCACACATTGGTGATAGGTGGATGGGACCAGTCGGTGTTTGTGTAACCATGGCCTTCCTAAAAGCACATTATAGGATACTTCTGTTTTCACCACATGAAACCGAGCTAAAGAAGCTATGGGACCTACTTTCAACCACAGCTGAATGTGGCCTGTTGTGTATTCGCCCCTTCCGCTGAACCCTGTCACTTCCATTGGGCACCCCTGAATCTTCCTTTCTGAAATTCCTGCTGCTTGCAAAGTGCTCAATGGAATGAGATTCACAGAAGCACCTGTATCTACCAAGGCTCTTTTTATGGGGATTTGATTTATGGAAGCCGCCAAGTATAAGGGCCTCCTGTGATCTGGGTGTCCCACCTCCATATCTTCATCACTAAAAGTGATTTCAGTTGACTCCTGTAAGAGAGCCCTATCATCTGGTATTTCTGCCGATAGACATTCTACTCCTGCACCGGAGGCAATGCTCACCAAAGCCTCTGTGGCTACCTTTCTTTCCTTTGCTGTGAGTCCCAGCTACTCGAACAAATTTTTGAACTTGGAGCTTTGTTGTAAAGTGGTAATGGCCGCTGCGGGCAAGGCCAAGTTTTCTTCCTCGTCTTCTCCTGGATCTGCGCAAATTACCACCGCTGCTACACCCTTCCCTTTGTGGTTTGGGAGTGGATTTCTTTGGACTTCCTGCTGGGACAGTTCTAGAGTCCCTTCCTTTATCCTGCGGTGCACTAGTCTGCGGAGTGCCCAACATTCTGCGGTAGAATGTTGGACATAATTGTGTAAATGACAAAAACGTCCGTTCCTCCTCTATGGGCTCCCTAGCAACCTGGTTAGGTTTGAAAATTCCATCTGTTATCTAGTTGTCTAGCAGTACGTCTAGCTCCTTTAAGATGCATGGTATTGGCGGGGGAGTGTCGTACTCTCTTTCGTCGGTCTTTCTCCTCCGCTCACCAGTGGACACTGCCATGGCTTGCGGGGCATTTCTTTTGTCCGTGCTCGGCTTTACGGACTGGGCATTTTTTCTCGCCTTTTGTAACAACTGTGCGAACTGGGAGATCTCAAGGTTTTCTAGGATTGCCTTGTACTCCCTGATCATATTCGTCATACACATCTCTACCAGCGTCCTTTCTTCGCAATGGTCATAGCAGTCGAGTGCTATGTCCCTAAATCTCTTGATGTACTCCATCAAGTCTTCACCATTCCTCTGTTTGGTTGCTTGCAAAGTTGCAAGTGTCACCGTTTTCTCTCCGTGAAAGTATTTGGTACAAAATACATCCACCATATCATCTCATGTTGGGATCGATCCTAGCTTTAAGCCGATGTACCAGGTGTAAGCCCGGTCACATAGTGATTTAGAAAATTTTCGAAGACATAAGTCTTCGTCTGCAGCATAAGGGCTAATCATATCAATGAACTTGCTTACGTGCTCAATAGCACTTCCCTTCCTACCATCATATTGTGCGAAAACTCGCGGTTCATACCTCTCGGGGTATGGTTTACTGAGCACCCTTAATGGGTATAAAGGCCTACGTGCGTAAAATCTCTTCTTTGGTCCTCTGGCTCTTTCCTGCTCCAGGAGAGCCGCTACTTCAGCCATAGTAATAAAACGTTGATCCGCGTTTTGTGGGACACCTCCTACTAGTGCCTCTTCTGCCGCATGTTCTGGATCATGCTGGCTTCCTTTTTCTTTTGTTCTATCTATTTTTAGTTGACAGATTTCTTCCATCATTTGCTGTTGCGAGTGCTGTAGAGCCTGCAAAACCTCAACGAAGGTGTTGCGTTGTCTGCGGGGATCCTTGGAGGATGTTAAGGTCCAACCCCTATTCCGTTGGCACCTTCCGTCTGGTTAGGCTGTTGTTGGTGAGGCGTCGTTGGCCTAGACTCTGCTTGTGAGGGCACAGCACTCATATTTCGTGTTGTCCTGGACTTTGGAGGTATTTGTTTGCAAAGGCTCTTATCCCTAATGTAATGACCCAGTCAACACAAAAAAAAAAAAAAAAAAAAAAAAAAGGGGTCAAGGTCAGATTATTTTGGTTTCCCACGTGCCAAGCCCCACCTAACCCCACTACCCACCTCACAATCACTCCATCTTATCCTCTCTTTGGCCAGCTCACTCTCAGCATTTCCTTCTTTTCATTTTTTTTTTTTTGTTTTCTCTCATACGCTATGCTCTCTACTCATATCCTCTCTACCCGGTACTTCCACACCACCACCACTACCATTTTTCACCATCATTTTCTAGCATGATCACTAGAAAATTCTTGTGAACCCATAAACACCTCCACATCCTTTTTTTGAGGTAAACATTTCTCATCTTTTTGGTGGGTTTTACACTTTTTCTTGAGGTTATTTTTATTTAAGCTTTAATAATGATACCTATGTGATTTATGAGCATTGGAAGTGGTATTTATGTGTTTTTATGTATGGGTTTTGTATTGGTGGAATTATTTGATGAGTGGGTATATATTTTGTGCTATTGATGACCACTTAAGGTTTATGTATGGTGGAAAATTTGGGGGGTTTTGAGTTATAACATGTGATGGTTGGTAAATCCAATTTTTCCATTGTTATTGGGTTTATTTGGAGTTAGTTGAAGTTCTAAATTTCTTATCTTGGAGGATATATTGATTTTGCTTTCATAGGTCTCTTAATGATGTAGTGTAAATTTTGGAAGCTAGTCATAATGTTGGAGATGATATAAATGGGTTAACTTTATAAATTGGAGTTTATGTCTTGTGAATCAAATTGTTGAGAAACTATGGAAGTGGAATATATTATTATTGATGAGGTTAAATACTAGGCTTGCCTAATTAAGTGATTATTTGGCAATTCCTAAATTGTAGCTAGATACAATTTTAAGCTATATGCTTATTGTGTTAGGTTTGCTTGACATTGTTGAGGTTCTAGCTAATCTCCTTTGAAGCTTGGAGAATTAGGCTTTTTGCGGGTTGCAAGGTAAGTAGCTTTTTAATGGGATTTTGAAAAATAACCATGTTATATAAATGTTTTTGGGTTAGACATACTTTTGAAAACTACTTGTGAAAATTATACTTTTCTAAAAACTATTGTGTCGTAACTTTAATATATATATATATATATATATGATTATATATATATGAAAATGCATCATATTTGGTATTGCATTTGGGGAAATGCATGAATTTGTTATATGGATAAATGAGCATCTTTTATTTAATCTTGATAAGAAAATCTTGGATTTTATGGTGTATTGGAATATTTAAGATGC
The DNA here is from genome assembly GCA_019022515.1 of Quercus aquifolioides. Lineage (NCBI taxonomy): Eukaryota > Viridiplantae > Streptophyta > Magnoliopsida > Fagales > Fagaceae > Quercus > Quercus aquifolioides. The sequence continues at coordinate 21,560 of JAFHAW010000018.1, forward strand.
TTATCTTGTCTTAGTACTTGGGAAATTGATAGAAAATCTTGTTGACAAGAATGAAGTTGAAAACCTTACAAACTTTGTAGAAGTTAGATTATTTAAGGTTTTCTGAAACTACCTGGATATGAGCTATATATTTCAAAGTAATGTAACCTGTGAGTTATGTTTTAACACCATGCCATATGTGATTTCCCGGTGATCACCCGATTTGGTTTTCGTAGTCTTTGTGACAATGGAATCAAATTAAGGTCAGTGCCCTTTTACTTTGGATGACGCGTTCTTCCCTGCTGTCCATGGGGGGAAGAGGTTCCTTGATTGTGTGTGGGTGAGGCTGCTGTCCATGGGGCCAAGAGACCACATGCAAGAGAGGTCCTATTTGACGCGCTCTCTCTGCTGCCCATGGGGGGAGAGAAAAACCTTGAGGGTATGGGTGAGGCTGCTGTCCATGGTGCCAAGAGTCTACATACCAGAGAGGACAATATCATGCCAGTTGTGAATGGGTGGATCCCCTGACCGGTTTATGTGGTAGTATGGTAGATTTGTGATAATTTATCTTATGTTAGATATTATGGCTTTGGAAATTATATTGTTGATGCTCATAGATTATAATGTATAGTTTCAAGATATATACTTTGAGGAACTTGTGTTTCATTATTAAATCATTCTTGTCATATTATTATTATTATAATAGATGAAACCTGCATTTCCCCCACCCCCATTAAATATGCTACTTACTGGGCTTTAGCTCATCCCAATCTTTCACAGTCTTACAGATTAATTAGCTATATCATGGGAATGGAGCTTGCCTTATCGATAGTGATTGGAGTTTTATGCTAAATTGGGAGACTTACATTACTAATGGTTGCTTATTCGATCTAGTTGTTTTTAAGGGTGCTTGCAGTAGTTAATTTTATTAGAAGTTGGGCTCTTGAGGCTTGTTAGCCCAAGAGTTTTGTTAGGATTGTATATTTTAGAGAGCTTTGGGACTTTCCATTTATATCATTAAAGTTTTGTAATATATATATTCATGTATTATGTGGAGGCGTGTGATTTTTTAGTTATTGTTCGTAAATGTGTTATAGAGCTCTGACTTACTTTGAGAGTATATTAAATGAAATTATTATGATAATTCTTGATGTTGGTACTTGATATGATTTATGTGGATTGGATTGTCAAAAGGAAAAAATCTACAAATACTTTGAGATGTCTTTCTCATGCTTCAGACCCTTTGGGGTTTGGGGTGTGACACCTAATCTGTTTCTCAACTCCCCAGTGGAGTTGCCAATTTAATGTAGGGGCCTTTTTTGTGTATTGTGCGTTGGGCTAGGTTGCTTCCTGCGGTAATGGGCCCAAGTGTTTCTAAGTAGGAGAGTTGAGACCGGCCCAACTGTAACTCACTTTGGGCCGGCTTGTGCGCAAACTAGGCACTGTCTGCCAATAGAGCACTTATGGCAGGCAGAGCTGTTTCAAATAAGTCACGGCAGGCAGATATAATAACAACAGAAAAACAGGATATAGTGACCTTTCCTTGAAGGAAAATAACCAAGTAATCTCTATTTTTATGACAATCACAGTAATAGCAATGGCAGCGATAACAATGGCTTTTACAAACAAAGGATTAAGTGATAATATAAGTTAATCGAAAATAAATGTCAAGTCAAGTTTGGGTTCGCAGAGGCAAAGATCACAGAGGAAGAACGCCTCCTCTCAATGAAACTAATCTCCTAGGAAAATATCCTGCTGTGGGGATTAATGACTTTGAGGGAACCGGACCTAAATGATTAGTGCCCAAAGGAATCTCTATTGTTTAATCGTCTCCAAGAGAGTGGGATTTCGAGGGGGAGAGAAGGGAACCGACCTACTGGTGCATGCCCATTATATTATCTTTTTCTTTTTTGTTTTCTTTTCACTTCGTGATACCTCTGTTTTTCGATCCCCTGTACAGGGCAAGACAAGGGTCCTTTTATAGGGCCTGCCGTGACTGGATTTTACCACTTTACCCCTTAACCACCTTTGTCTGGTCTGGGCGTACTTGCCGACCACCTAGGAGCTAGTCTGTATACCACTTACCCTTGCCAGACAAAGGCAGGTTTGTGTCGTTTGTTAGTCCGCCGTGGCACCCTCTCCTGCCATGGCGTAAATGCTTTTTCTCTCTCTCCCATGGCATGCACCCAACAGTTCCCCCCTCAACCTTGCCTCTTTTGGACGGTCTGTCATCCCAGCAGGACGTACCTCCCAAAAGGGCTCGGGCAAGAACTGCAGAATAGATCTTTTCCCCTCTCCCCACCACCAAACCACACCCCCTTACCTCTTACCTCTGACCCATAGCCCCACCACGTCCCATATTGGCTGGGTATAGGCTGGTGGTGCCTGGGCCTTGCGCGTGCTTTCCTGTTATGTATGTTCAAAATCTACCTGCTGCTCATGCGTTTGCCACGATCTGGAGCTTTGTTCGCACAGTCTACCGCACTTCTTTGTTCTCTTACGTGGGCCGTTTGCATAATTCACTGTTCCCTTTTGGGGCTGGGCTTCATTTGATACTGGGTTTTATATTTCTCTTAGCCCATTTCTTGGTTGCCCTCATGTCCTGCCATACTATTCTGTTATTCCTGCCGTAATGACTTAGTCCTGCTGGTCCTCTTTTTAGACTTGTCGTTTTACTTTCTTCCCCAAATGGCTTTGCATGGCCATGGACTTTCTTTCTTAGGGGCTCCTGTGTCCCCTTAGACATCCTCGGCCCATTTACTTGTTTTGGGCTTCCTCGACCCTTTTCCTAACTTTGTGTTCCCATGGGCTTTTACTTACTTCATTGGGCTTCCCCGACCCAATTACTTCATACTCATCCTTGGGGTTTGTGAGCCTGCCAACAATCCCCTACTCTCTTTGCTTACATTACTTTGGGCCTACCGTGGCTCATTCTTACTTTGTCACATCATACACTGCCTATGGGTTTGTTATTCTCTCTTTCCGGGCTTTTTTGAGCCCATTTGCTTCCTCAAGGCCCACTTATTTATTTTATGGACCTGTGACCCATTATTCCTGCCGCTTGGACTTAATGGCTTTATTCTATGCCTACCACTTCTATTTGCTGCCTGTATTGCTGGGTTGGGCCTCATTCCTTTTGTTTGTTAAAAAAATGACCCTCAACAGTAGTACACAATAGTTTTTCACAATTGGACACATAAAGACACAATGCATGCACTTTTACTTAGTTTTTTAGAAAATAAAATTAAAATAAAGGGCAACTTGGGATTTATTAGCTTTTGGTAAATGTGTATTTTGTTGGGTGAAGTCCACATGTGAGAAACTAAATTGGACAAATTTTCTCTCCAAACTAGTTTGGAGAGAGACCCTTTAAACTTTCTTATATCTTTTTATTGGATGTGAATTTTGAAAATATAATTGTTAAATTTCATGTAATTTATGTTCTTAACATACATGTTAACTTTTATTCAAATTGGATGTTATTTAGTATTCAATTAATAAACTTATTCTTTATGCATAATTTTACATCACAAAAACTTGAAAATTAAATATTTGATTAATGACATAACTATTGATCTTTGATTTTCTTATAATTTTGCAAGCATGAAAGATATAATAAGAACAAGCAATCCAACTTTTAGAATTTCAAAATTCACATCTAATAAAAAGATATTGGTAGAGTTTGAAGGGTTTCACTTCCAATTAGTTTAAAATGAAACTTTTTCCAACTAAATTTTGGGACTGTAAAGCAAAGGGAAAAGTGAAATCCATAAAAACTAATAGTGGACAGTGGAGTGGATATTAGGGGGCCAAATGTTACAATTACAGGAACCAGCTTGTTTTCATTAGACATGGCAAAACGGGTGGGTCGGGTTGGGTTTGGGTCGGGTTAATCGTCAAATGGGTCACGGGTCAAAAACGGGTCATTTTAAGCGGGTTAAAATCGGGTTCGGGTCAATCGGGTTGCGGGTTGGGTCGGGTTGACCCGTATTTTTCACATGAAATTAAAATATATATATATATATATATACATATATATATATATATATATATATATATATATATATATATGTATTTGCCGTTTGGAAAGTTATGTAACAAATTACTTGATGTAAAATACATTATTTTGAATTCACCACTTATATCAAGAATGAACTCAATTAAATTTATTAATACTTATTCAATAATTTTAAAATTATATAAATCCTAACATTGCTATCTAAAACAAAATAACACAAAGATAAGTAAAGCAAATACACAAGTTTTATTTCTACAGAATATCAACATCCCAAAACATAAAACAAAATTACAAATGACTTATTGGATAACTCATTTGATAAAGAATAAAAACATCTAAGAAATTTACAATCTTGAAAATTAATTTTATAATTTATTATCAATTGTAGTTGACACTTTATTTCAATTTGAGATATAGATTAAAGTTTGATTGCTTACTTATTTATATATGGTCTTTTTTTATGAATATCATATCATTGTTAAGCAACACATACTTTAGGAAATATCATAATTTATTTTGAAAAACTGTTTATTTTGGATATAAATTGTTAAAAAATAGGTCTAAGTATTCATAATTTATGCTAATTTGATACTTTAGCTTCACTATTTTCACACTTGTGAATGTTTCTACACATGTCTACAATTTTAAATCCATGTTTTTAACTCTACAGATTATCTTGATATGTACTTTGCTATTTGATATCTAAAAATCTTTACTCATTACAGAATGCTTAATCACATGCATTTATCTTTCAATTAATTTGCATGCAGTTATGTAAATGTCTCAATTGTTTCCTTAAAGCTCACAATAAACAATTAAATCAATATTGTCTTAATTTTACTTTTTTTTTACCATAAAAAAAAAAGTTAAAAAAAAAATTGTTTGGGTTCGAGTCGGGTCACGGGTTGGGTTGGGTTGACCCGTAAAAAACACGGGTCGGGTCACGGGTCAACCTGTTTTTGCTTCGGATAAAAAAAAAAAAAAAAAATCGGGTTCGGGTCGAGTATTTTTCAAGTCGGGTTGGGTCAAAAAAATTCTTGCCATGTCTAGTTTTCATATAATAGTATAAAAGAGTTTTAAGAGCTTTGGGGGGGGGGGGGGGGGGGGGGGGGGGGGTGGGCAGGCGCCCAAGCCAATAATGCCTCTACCCCTACCACTTTGGTTCTTGTTTCGTTGTCTTCGTAGGTCTCCTTCTGGAAGTGTTGTGAGCGTTTCTTCTAATGGAAGATACGTCCTTCTGATGAGCCATGCATTCTACCTAGATCAAGGAAGCACGGGTTTGCTTGTAGAGCTAGGAAGGCAACTTTGCAAAGATCTTAGGCTATGAAAGTGACTTCACAGGTCTTACCCCTCTTGCCCAGGAATGGTATAAGATGCCACTTCGACTAAAGAGTCTTTCCCAAAGTTACCTACTACTTTGTCGTTTCTTCAAGGTCTTGCCCCGGTTGAACCGTCCACTTTTTCCATCGTGGTATTTGGTCAGCCCTTGGTCTCGAGAACTTTGTCATGGTTAGCATCCACTTTGCCTTGGTGAACTGGGAATCATTCTTTAGGGGCCCTTATATGGTCTCATGGTTTTATACAAATTCTAGTAAAAAATATACAACTTTCACCATCCACGTGCGAACTACGAATACGGGAGAAAAAGGTTACTTAAGAAAAAGTACAAGTAACGTAAGTTAAGTGTGGTAAAAATTTTGACTTTTTACGTGAAAATGATTCTTTTTGTGTGGTTTTATGGTTTGTTTTTTATATCATTATTTCTTAGTTTTCTCATAGGGATGAAGGCTCATTCGTAACTATTTGCCCTTTTGTAGTTTCCTATCATCACGTTTGTTTTTGCTTAAATTCCATTTGCACCTTTTTGATGTGCCAGGTCTTGCTTTTATTGTTTCTAATAAGAAAAAAAAAAAAAAAAAAAGGGCCTTGCTTTAATTCTTGGGCCTTTTACCCTTTGCTTTAGGTTTTCTTCGGCTGCACCCATTTCCTGGGCTAGTGCCCCACCTTTTGGAGCTTTCCCTCTTCCAGCCGCGGACCATTCTTGTCCTGGGCTTGTTCTGTTGACCTGCGGGTCCCTTGTGCTTATTCAAGCCCAAATTCACTTGTCCTGGGCCAATGTTCATGTTCCTTAAACTTTTGGGTGCCTACAACGACTATATGCATGTGCATGAGCAACGAACCAATTTTTATTTTGTTTTATTTATTTCCAGCATTTACTAGGGTAAGCCTGGTATTTACAAGATATACAAACAATACGATTCTCCAAAATATATATATATATATATATATATAGACACACACACACATATAATTTAAATATAAAGAATATTTTTAGAATGATTGAATAAATGTTATTTTATATCTAACAAAAAATTACATCGTGTTAATCTTCAAATAAATAAGAATGCTTGTGAATCTATGGATTAACCTTTCTAAAAGAAAATTTTAGGTGGCCTACTAATCACTTTTCCGAGACCTTGCAAAAATGGAAGATTATTTACATATTAAATATGACCTTCTAGTTTTTATTAAATAAACTGGAAATTATATTTTTAGAGTATAATAATAGTTTGAGAGTATAATTAAAATAATAAATTTCTTTTTAGATATCTAAAGTCTAAACATATACACAAAAAAAATATAAAAAAATAATAAAAACTACAGGGGAAATGTATTCATAAAAGAGAAATACAATAGAGATATCTAATTCCTAACCAAAAAAAATGCAACTGTTATTTTCTTCTAAAAATTGTATAGTATTATCTCTAATTCTCCAAATCCAAAATAAAAAATGGAAATTTTCTTTGGAAAAATCTATTTTAATTTGAAAAGTGCATATTTTTAAGTTTCTTGAAAATGCAATATTTGAAACTGTTGTGCTTGGGAAAAAAAATAGGCGAGGCTTAAAAAAATTATAATTTGAAAAAGTGTAGTCTTAAAGGCACATACATAATTATATATTTAGTAAATCGAAATTGTATCAAAGAAATTGAGTACAAAACAATAATTAGAAAACATAATTTAACTTTAGAGCGTGTTAAAAATGGTTTCTTTAAGGTGATAATTGCCCTACTTAAAAGGGTGATAATTGCCCTACTTAAAAGGGTTTGCCGTTGAGTTACAAGAAATTCGACTCTATGCAACAAAATCACCAACTGCAAACAACAATTAATTATGAACTTTTCTTTTTCCAACGAATTTCTCACAAAAATTGTATTAGGCCAACTCTTGAAATGATGGCACAAAATGACATTAAGCCCTTGGGCTTGGAATGTCAACATGGATAAGTGGTTTACTTGTTTTATGTTATTTTCTAGCCGTATCATAAGAATTCATATATACTTTATTTCTATTTGAATTTTTCTTTGAAATAATTCAACATATCTTTTAAGTAATAAATTTTTTCTATTCATTTCCTTCATTCACTTATGAAAAAATAAAAAAGTCGTTGAGCTTATGGAGTATATTATTGGGAAACAGAAGTGAAGATAATCCACCCTCATTACTCAAACTGCCATGACTTTTGTGCAATGACAAGAATGTGGCATAAACTTGATTCAATTGACAATGGCCAATGCAACTGGCTTGCACTGTACTAATATTGTTGTAGAAAAGAGGACATATTGGATCTAGTATACATTCATCTTTAAAGTTGATTACATATGACGAACACAAATCACGCACATACTTTCACAATTATTTTCCTATCCTCACACATTACATCAAATTAGAAAGCACAATCACACTGAACCAAGGTAAAGAAAATAATGAAATGAGGTGGCCTTTGAAGAGGAATGATCCATGTGAAATAAAATTCCCATAATGTTAGTACCACACTTTCATGCACACATTGCCACAACCATCCTATATGGCAAGTTGTGATTTTCTTTTTGTGAAAGTGTATGGTACTAACAATATTGATAAAATTTGGAAGGCCTTTGAAACGGAAAGCATAGAAACCATGTATTTGATCTAATAAAGTTGGGTAAAAACTAGTTAACACACTCTATTATACACACTCTCACACGCTTAACCTGCACATAAATCATGACTTGAAGATATAGTTTCCAAACACCACCCAAGTTACCTTATGCAAATTTAGGTTTGTGTGGAATTCTTGCAGAAGTTATCGCAGGGTCCAGGGGAAGGATTGACAGCATATTTAGTCTGAATGACGATTAGTACGAGTGCCAACAATGCGCCAACAAAAGCTATGAAAGCCCAGGGGCTGCTGAAATGGTCATGATAGAATTGAGCGATCCAGGTCATCCACTTGTTCCTGTAGTGCTTCTGAATTTTTGATCTGACATCGCTGTATATTTCATTGTTAGGCACCAAGTCAGTGCCAATCTCATTGAAGAGCTGAGCCACTTCTTCGTCGCTGCCAAAGAAGTTGTGGAGTATCCCTGCTTTCCTTAGCATCTTAACATCGTTGGGTTCATCGATCAGTGAATCGAGAAAGGATATGTAAGAGGTGACCCCAAAATCATTTTCGAAATCCAGACACATTTCGTAGGCTATCAAATTCAAGAACTTAGGCCTTGTTGAGTCATCCACAACTAATGGAGGAAGCCAAAGGTACCCCAAACCCAAAAAACTGAGTGTAGTAAAGGATATGTCACTCAAGCAACGACTTTTCTTTTTACTGCGCTCGACATGAATACCTGCTGCTCGAAGCTCCTGCACATTGCGATAGGATTGCCAAGTTTCCATTTCGCCATTTGGTTTCTTTGGCTTGATTTGTCGATGCTTATGCAAGAGACGTGTCCTCAGAAGATCGAGGAGATGAATGGGATCTTCATGTTCACCCACTGATATTGGCCACTGATCGCTTTCTTCTTTCTCAGTTTCTGAATATTGTTGCCCCTTTCCTCCTAAGCTTGCGCAGCAATTTGATGGCTGGCCTCTTTGTTTTTTCTCATTTTCTGATTCTTGCGACCAATTCCATGATAACGAACTCAGCCATGCGCAGCTGAGTATTAGTGGCTGATCCTCCGGTTGTGGCACCTTAACGTGCCCATCAATGTAAGTTTCAATCGATTTCTTCAACACGAATTCATTCCCGCTCCAGTTCATCAACCATTTGAGCAAACAGTAGGGAAGCTGGTTCTCTAGCAAAAACAAATCCTGTTGTGTAAAGGCTACACTGTCGGTTTTTATCTTCACATCATTGAACTTCTTGTTAGCTGCGCAGTATATGTATTGTAGTGTTGCGCAGCCGTCCACCAACAACAACCAAATGAGGTCTTCATCATCATAGTCTTCGATCACTTCCTCCTCGAAGCACTTCTTCAGTTGATTGATATTCTCTTCAATTTTGTTGTAAAATTCACTTATCTTCTCTTCGCTACCGTTAACGAACTCATATGTCAACTCAAGCTTGTACTTCTCTCCTAGCTTGTACTTCTTGTTACGATGATGGATAGGACCGAGTGATACTGCTCTTGGCTCATAGTGCTTCTGGAAATCCTTGTTATCTCGCAGCAAGAATATAACCTTTTGTATCTTTGGTGTAGGGGATGGTGTCACATTTTTTTTTGCCTCCATTACTGTTTTAATCTTT
>JAFHAW010000207.1:0-55024 GCA_019022515.1 Quercus aquifolioides
AGGATACAACCAATAAGTTGTAAGAGTATCTTATCAACTATGCAAAAAAAAATTTAGTTTTAACACAATAAAAAATTACTTTATCTATTTAAACACATCACTAAATACACTTTACATCACATCTTTACTTTACCACACCACCTTATTAAAATAATTAAAAAAGTTCCAACCTTTAAAAAAAAAAAAAAAAAAAAAAAAAAACACCACCACTTCTCCTCAAGTAGCAACTAGCCAACCACCATAGAACCCGCCTGCAAAATTTATTGGAACCTACCAAAACCGGAGTAACCCAACCCAAAATCGTCCCACCCACCCGCGACCCACCATTGAAACCACCCATCAACCCAACAAAAAAAATATATAAAAACCCACCATAGAAGGAGATTTGGACAGAATAGAGCGAGATCAGTGGTGTGGTGAGAGTGAGATGGACAGAGAGTTAGAGAGAAGCATACTGGTAGGCTGGCTGCTGGAGCATATATAGGTAATGACCTAAGGCCCCCAAATAAAGAATGTCCCATTTTTAACTAATTTTATACGGTAACAACTCTAGGAATGTTTTTAGGGTGGACATTAAAAGCATTCATATTAGTCCATATAATGATAATAAAATGGCATAAGGGCCAAATTTTGCATAACAACCAAAAAATCATCCACATTAACTTATGTATTATTGTGCAAAATGCATTTGTAGTTACAGTGACCGTGCAAATATATGGTTATGTTTATATACAAATTTGTTTTCTAATTCTTTCTTTATTATAGAAAGAGAGAGAAATTATTTGGAGAGTAGTAAAAATTAATAAAGAAAATGATACTTTAATAAGATGTAGTGTCAAATAGATAATTTGATGTAGATTTTTTTTTTTTAATTTTTAATTTTTTTTTAAAAGGTGATATGTAAAATAGAAAATTTAGCTTTATATGCTAAGATAGATAGAATTTTTGAAGAATTTTTGCACTAGGAATTTTTGTTTTTACTTAATGGAAGTTCAAATAGTGTGTAAAACACCTATGAATGTTTAGATCTCTAAATTAAAATTACCAACACAAGCTTGTAATCAAACAATATATGTGCAAAAAATGAAATATAAGATATAACCAAATAGGTAACACACTCTAAACCATAATTAATAACCAACACAGCAGTAATTAAAAGGTAAAGAGAAAGGGAAGAAAGAAGCAAGTGTTAGACAGATGCATGTTCGGACTCAGTCCCATGGGGAAACTAACCACTTAAAGAAAACCAAGTGTTAAACAGAACCATAGGACTGCTGGGTCCTCGGACCTATGCCTAAGGAGAAACTAACCACTTTAAAAGATCCTAAGTGTCTACTTCAAAATTCCACCTGCTCCTTAGGACATAAAAGGTCCGCCCGAGCATACAAGCCCTTACGTTGTAATTATCAAATGCCGCGATTGGCCGAAGTACAATTGAAGTCAAGGTTATACGAAAAAAACGAATAGCGTGCAAGTAAGGAAATAGCCACAACAAACAGAAAAGGAAATAAAGTTTTCATTTCATTAAACACAAGGGAATTGCACCCAGGAAGTCGCATTACAAATAAAGCAAAAAAAAAAAAAAAAGAGAAAAGAAAGAGATGCAGAAATGAAGTGCAGCAGGCAGAAGGGCCATGGGGCCTAGTTGGCTGCTTCAGTGGGTGGCTGGCCCGTAGCTGCCTCAAGGTCCCCTGAGCTCTGACTGATGGGAATGGCCTGCAGAGGCGCAGCAGGAATAGCCGCCCCCTCGGCAGAAGAGACCTGGGCACCGGGGGAAGGCTCTACAACCTGCTGAGGCGCGTCCTCGTTGGAGCCATCACTCAACACAACCACCACGGGAGGATTGCTCCCTTGGATTGGCTCATCAGCAACCCCAGCATCCGAGGCCTCTTCGCCCGGAGTAGCAGCAGTTTCCACAGCAGCCTCCTCGGCTTCAGAGCCATCGTGGGCAGTCTCGCGGATAAAAGGAGGGTAGTACACGTTCTCCTCCTTCCACAAGTCAGAAGAAGCCTCCACTCCAGCCTGCCTGAGGGCTTCGCTCCAAGTTTCGGAGCAGTAGCGCCTACATACCCCAGGGACTTGGGATTTGTAGGCAGCTGCTGTCTCAGCTGCCCCGGCAGTAAAGGCTGCCTCCTCAGCTTCCTGCTTAGTGGCCCAGGCTTCCTCCCTGCCCTGCTCTGCCTCAAGCTTGGCCCTCTCAGCCTCCCCTTTGGCCCATTCAGCCACCCTCTTGGCCTCCTCGGCATCTGCCACTTTCTTCGCCAGGCCAGCTATCTGATCCTCGGCGAGCTTCAACTGCTTCTCTGCCTCACCCAGACGCTTTGTCTGAGTCTCGGCCTGCCTTTGGGCACCCTCAAGGCCTGACATTGCGCTTTCCTTAGCCTGGGTCATTGCCTTCAGCTCCTCCCTGGCCTTGGCAAGGTCCTCCTCCGACTTCTTGAGGGTCCTGGTAGCCACCAAGCGCCTATCGCGCTCCAGATCCAGGGCCTTCCCATGTTCATTGGCCGCCTCTTCCAGCCTGAAGGTGGCCTGTACAGCCTGCCAAACGAAACAGACAAGTTGCAATTAGCCGAGCTCAAAAAGAAATGAAAGCAAGAAAAAGGCAAGAAAAAGCACAAGTGTTAAGGTCTTACCATCCCCAAATACCGCTTGAGGCAGAGGAAGACATCCCTACTCCTCATGGTTCCTAGCTCCGCCATGTCCGCAGGCAGGAGCAGGCATCTCTCCACAGCGTCGGCCACGTACGCGCCTTCGCCATCCTTAAAGTCCCTGAGGGAGGAGTCATCCCTCAAGGGAGCCCCGCGGAGCATTGGGGCGGGGAGCCAGGCCTGGACCTCGGGCGGGGGAGCGACCTGTTTATCCTGCGTTGAGGGGCCTATCCTCAATTGCTTCGATGGCCGCTGATTGCCATCGCCCTCCCGCGTGGGCCCAGATTTGTCCTCAAGGGTCCTCTTACCCTTGTCCTTCTTCTGCTTAGGGTCAGCGGGCTCGTGCCTGGACGACGGGCTCGCCTGAGGCGGAGGAGGAGGAAGCTTGGATTGTGTTGAAGCCGACCTGGTCTGAACAGGACGATTCTTTGGAGATGGGGGAGGAAGCTTCGGCTTGGACTTCCCCGGCTGCCCTTCTAGTAGTTCGGACAGGCTTGGCTGGTACTTCTTCTTGTAGCCCATCTTGCGCCGGGAAGATGTCTCTGATGCGAAGAGGTCTGCCTCGGTTAGACGAGGATCACCCAAGTCTCCAGAGGGGTCCTCGGACTGATGGAGTTGCTCAAAAACGCCGAAATCCTCCTCGGCAGTACCAAAATCTACAGGTTCCCCTTCCCTCTCTAAGTTCTCTTCCGCGGCCTCTGGGAACGAATGGGAAGACGAGGGGACTGCTACTGTGACGCCTTCTGAAGTGGAGGTGTCCTCGGGAAACTCGAACCCGTCCTCGGTCACTTCTATTTTCTGCAGCCGAGGATCCTTTGCTCTGATCACGTACTTTGGGGCCGCAAATGACTTCTGGAGCGGAGTGTACCCCAAAATCTTGTGCGCAGCTCTGACTTGGTGGTCTTCTTCGTCCTCGAATTCCGCCGACCTGAGCACCTTCTGCAAGTCCTCCCTATTGATCAAGCCGAAATGGCGCGCATAGGAATGCGGATCTGCAAAGAGAGTACACATCCGTGGTTAGAAACCAAACAATACAAGAAGAAATAACGCAGAGAAAGAAGTTAGAATCTATAAATCCCCTCTTATTCCCATTGCCCCACCTGGTGCTCCCTCCGTCGTCGGACAATGAAGGCCATCGTGCCACGCTCCGGACACGATGAGGAAATCCTCATTCATCCCCTTGTTGGACTCGGGGAGGCACTGGATAAGCCGGACCCTGTCGTCCCTCGTCCTCATGTAATAGGACTTGTTCTTCAAATGTTGAAGATTGTAGCAGTAGTTGACATCGTGATAGGTCAGCCTCAGACCCATCTTTTCATTAAGGGCGTCCACACTGCCCAAAATTCTGAACATGTTGGAGGCGCACTGGGTGGGGGTCAACCGGAAGTAGGTGAGGTAACCCCTCATCACTGGCCCCATGGGGATCCTCATCCCCCCTTCAAGGAAAGCGATGACAGGAATCACCACTTCGCCCTCTCGCCTCTTGAGGTACCACTCCCCCTCCTCACAATACCTTAAGCCCACATTGGCCGGTATCTTGTAATCGGCGATGAATTTCTCCATCGCCTCCTCAGTGCCAACAAACTTCTTAAGTCTACCCATCCTAATGACGCCTAAGCGAACTAAAAGATGAACGAATGAAAGAGAAGGACGAGTAGAGAGGGAGAAAGCTCAGAGAGAGACAGAGAGACTTACAGAAATGAGGAGGAGCTCCTCGGACTGGCTTTTTGTGCTGGAGATGGAGGTGGAAGTTTGGCTGGACTCAGAATAGAGGCGCAGGAGCTCTCGATTGCAAATGAAAAGTGAAGAAACGGCTCTAATGGGTACTTATACCCTAGAAAGAAGAGCTGCGCAAGTTTTCCCGCCCATAAGTGCCAGACGCATCTCCACCGTTAGATTGTCATCTGCCCGTTGAACGTGGGGAGCATAAAGCCGCCCGAATTTAATGCAAGACACGTTACGCACATCGAAGCGCCAGTAACGCACCTTGGGCAGTTGAAAAGGCGCCAACGCTGACGAGGGATAAGACTTGATTAGACGCGAAGCAGGTCCAGGGATATCAAAATCCTCCTTTCCGCCCGAGGATGCGGACAGCATGATTTTGAGGGGCTATTGTGGGGCCAGAATAAGTCAGCAACCCCGGCCCACTCCAAGCCAAGCCCAGAGGCCCATGCCGAGGACGCCTCCACGATCCGAGGTCCGAGGACGAAAGTTTAGAGCCCAGGATTCAAGGAGCATTGCCGAGGATGGTTACATCCTCGGTAGGCCGAGGACAGAAAGTGGGCATACGGCACACCTTTAAGGGGAGTCTCCCCAAGCATCCAAGGAGCAAATAGCAAGAACCAATCACCGGACATTGAAGCATGGCGGAGGAGCAAGTCCCAGGCGAACTGTCACCTCCACATTAAATGCCCTCAACTAACGCTCTGGCCGCATTAATGAGGATAGGACCTCTGAACAGTGCCGTCTTGAGCGCTGCAACCCACTGGAGGTATGGGAATGCGGCTGATGGGACAGGCACTCAAGTGGAAACCGGATTGAGCAACAAATGTAGGGCTAGGATCAACTGATTGAGAAGTATATAATGTAAAAATCCCTCTTGTGAAGGAGGACGAAAAACCAGAAAAAAGGAATACTGTAGCAAAGTATTTTCTCTCAACTCTTGTAACCTTCTGAAAAGAGTAATAAGAATTTCCAGCTCCATAAGGCACGTCCGAGGAGCCTCATTGTGTGTTCAAACCCACGTTTTAGTTGTTAGCAATCACGTACAACCATGCATGGCCGTTGCCTTCTTTACTAAGGCCTAGCTCTTGAGCCCATACTCTACAAATTTATTGGAGGGTTAGCTGGGCTTGGGTCCACTCTCTCAATCCTTAGAGAGCGCTCGAATCCACCCCCTACACTAACCATTAAAGTTAGCAACACTGAAAAACCTAGAGAAAAAGTAGGTCAATCTTTCAATAATTCTTTGGGTTCTCAATGTTTTGGATGTCAAGAGTATGGTCATGTTAAATCTGAATGTCCTACATTCTTGAGGTCTAAGGGTAAAACTATGGCTGTAACCCTTAGTGATAATGAGGTTTCTGATGATGAGTCTAGATGTGACGAGGATGGAAACTTCATTGCTTTCACTGCTACTGCTGTAGTCAATGAAAGTGTGTCTGTTGAAGAGAACCCTTGTGATGGGAAACTCTCTGAGGATGCAGATCTTTAAGAGGCTTATAATAAACTTTGCAAAGTTGCTGCAAAGGATGCTATGAATGTTGAACTTGGCCTGAAGAAAATTGAATCTCTTGAGCTTGATAAGAAGAATTTGCTTGTTAAACTGTTTGATGCTAATGAACTTTTGAACAATGTGAAAACTGAGAATATGCTGTTGATTGATAAGGTTAAGAAATTAGAACTTGATTTATCTGTTGCTAGATCTGCTAGTTCTAAACTTGATCAAATGCTGAGTGTTCAAAAGTATCATTCTGACAAATCTAGTTTAGGTTTTGTTGATAGCATCTTTGTATCTACACCACATTCCACAAACTTTGTTCCTTCATCTTCTTCTGAACCATCCGTGAGTGCGGTTGTGAGTGAAACTGTCAAACCCATAGAAGTTTCACCATCTAGGAAGATTAGGGTTGATCTGAAAGAGTCTAAACCTAAGGAGTCTACCCTTTCTAAGGACAAGATGCATGGTAAACCTGCTTGGGTTTGTCATTTTTGTGGAAAGTCTGGACACATTCGTCCTAACTGTTACAAGCTTTAAGCTGCTAAGAGAGCAAACAAACCAAAAGTGCCTATGCCTCATGCACAAGATCCTATGACACTCATTGGTGAATTGGTAAAGGTTTTAAACCTTTATTCCAATCCTGGAGTTGGAAATCACTCGAATGTGAATAGGAACTCCAATGCTCATGGTGCATCTAAAAGGTTTTGGATGCAAAAGACTCGATCTAATTGAGTCTTTTTGACATGGTTCTTGTGCTTCATTGCTTTATTTTTTTGTGAGCATTGTTCTTTGGTTTTTGTGTTGTTTTGTTTCTAGGATTTGCATTGTATAACATTCATGCATTTCATTATAGGATTTTTTTTGTTTTCTCTTTTAAATATATATATATATATAAAGGAAAGCAAATTGCGTTTGGCATTATTTTTCTTGGTTTTTGAAGACAAGGTTGGTCAATTTATTTACACATAACATGTCTTGTGTACCTTGTTTAGCTTTGATGAGCTTATTTATTGCACTTTACTAGTTTGAGCTGTGTAGTGCATGTTGTGTGAGAAAGATGTTTATGGTGTTTATCACTTTGTCTTAATCTTGTAGTCACATGTTATTTGACTGTCGGACTTGATCCTTTTGAGAAAGGCATAAATAACCATCTCACCACTGTTCACTAGCCAATCATGAACACTTTAGTGCACATCGTAAGATTTTGTACTCTAGCAAATGTAGCACATGTACAAAAAGAACATAAGGTGTAACCTCGGTTTAATTGCTTAATAATTAAAATTGGTGTGTACTATTAGGCTTGATGCCAAATCACATAATTGAAATTGGTGTGTACATTACCCGGCTATTTAATAAGTTTCTAAACAATTAAAATTAATGTGAATATTATGAGGCAAAATTCAAGAAACTTACATGATTGCATGCTCTTATTCTAGGAGACGTGAGAGTTATATGATGTAACTCTTTTGGTGATAGTCTCTTTCAAATTCTATGTGATGAATTTTGTAGACTTTGTGGTTGATTTCTGTTCACATATCACCTCACATGTATCTCAAGTTTTTGCTAGTTGTGCACACTACACAAGTTACTCTTTGCTAAACATTGTACATGTTATTGTGTGTGTTTTTGGTCTGACCAACCAAGTTTGAAGAATACTTTGAGTTTTATGCACAACTGTTTTGTTGCTTGAGAATTTAAGGGGAAAATGGTTGAAATTTTTTTTAATAGCTGGGCTTAAAACTTGGGTTTTTGAAAAAGCATTTCATCTCATACTCATGCATTTTGTTCATCAATTTTAATGCTTTGAGAAGTTTATGGCCAAAATATGTTTTTTTTCTCAAAATGTTTTTTTTGAGCCTCTACCTGTTTCGATCGATCCATTCTGTTTTTCGATCGATCAAAAATGTGCTTAAAATTATTTTAAGAGTCTCGGGTTGATTCGATTGATCGAATGTAAGTTCGATCAATCGAATATCGCGAATCAGGTTTTTAAAATATCAGACTTTGACTTGTTCAAATCACTTTTCAAAAAGTTTCAAACCTTTTTCTCTTTCTCTCTCCGACTCGGCAAGGCTAAATCATCAATTTTTTGTCGTTTTCCTCCGAATATTTTGCAAGGTTTTTGTCCTCTAAGGCCGGTATGTCCATTATACACCTCCTTTTTCTTTTATTATCATGTTTCATGCATTTTTCATGCATTATTCATTGAAATTTTTGGACCTATTTCTTTTTGGGGTTTTTGTTGATTCAAGCCTTTTTAAGTGAAATTGATCATTGGGTTTTTGTTGGGACATGATATAAACATGATTTTGATGGTTTAATTTGATCAATTTTGTGATTTGTGAAAAATTGAAAATTCTAGGGCTTGTAATTGATCCGAATTGGGGATTTGTTCAAATTGGGTTCAATTGCTGCAATTGGCTTGTTGAATTGATGTAATTGATCATTATATTATGTATTCTAGCTTGTGTGATGATCAATTAGTCAAATTTTTCCAAAATCTTAACAAGTGGTTTTCAATTTTGGGGTTTTTTTTTTATTATTAGAAACTCTGTGCTCAAGCCAATTTTGTGAAATTGAACTTAAATTGAACTTAGTTTTACTGCATTAGAACATGCATCATGACATTGTAATTGTTCATGCATCATATAGATTTTTGTTCTATATTTTTTTTGTGCTAACTTGCAGTCTGCCCTTGGTTTGTGCTTTGTTTTGTTCTTTTGGTTCTATCTTTGTGTCTTTGTCCTTTCCTTAGCATCATGCCTAGGAAGACTAGAGCTCATAGGTCTGTTCCCCCACCTTTTCCTCCCCTATCTTCTTTTGACCGTGAGAGGTTTCCTAGTGAGAAAAACCAAGAGATTTTTGAGACACTGAACCTTAGGAGAAAGATTTGGGCTGAGTGTTCTGTTGTGTTAGATGAGCTTGCTCCTGCCATTAGGGAAAATTTTGAGCGTCGGGGCTAGTTACCTCTGTTGGATATTTTTGATCCTCCTCCTCCAGCTACCCTAATTAGAAAGTTCTTTTCGAACATCTCTATCTGCATCTATGATTCCAACACTTTGGTAAAGAGTTGGATACGAGGTGTAGAGTACACCATTACTCCTACTGTAGTGGCTGATGCTCTAGGGGTACCTTTGGTCCAGCACCCTGTCTACCCGTATGATGAGTCTCCACTCTTGAATGATGTCATGTCATACATCACTAGGTCTTCTATCCAGTAGGGTTCTGATCCTCGGATCACGTCTTTTGAGCTTACTGAGACTATCTATCTGTTTCTTCGGATAGCTTGTCATTCTATATGACCTATTTCTCATCTTCACACCATTCCTCTCGAGCGGTGTGTCTTTTTGTACGCTCTTGTTACTAATGCTCTTATTAGTTTTCCTCACTTGTTTTTTCGTTCTTTGAACGAAGTTTATAGGAGTTCATCTTCCGCTCATGCTCTTGTCCATCCTATTTTTATTCATAGGATTTTGTTATATCTTGGTCTAGATGATTTCCCTTCTTCTGAGCATGTACATGTTATTGCCCATTAGTGCGTCTTTTCTTAGACAAAAGGCTGCTTATCTTCGAGTTGGCTCTAAACACCCTAGGTCTGAGCATTCTAGTACCACACCTCCTCCTTCTTCTTCTACAGGTCCTGCTGGTGAGGATGTTGCTGATCCTGTTGGTGATGCTGTTGCTGCTGCTGATGTTCCTCCACCTCCTTCGGATGACTTTGATATACATCGTACCTTGGAGACTGTCATGACCGTTCAGGCAGCTCATGGTCAGATTTTGGTGGACTTGCTTGATGAGATACATGCTTTGCGAGCCGACTTAGCGTATCTTCGTTCACCCTCACCACCTCCTTTTGATGATGGCATGTGATTGTCCTTTGGCATTCCGTCACAAAAAGGGGAAGTAGAGTTTTGACTCTTGTAAAGGAGTTTTTGTAGTTAGGGAGAGTATTTCTTTTGTTTTGCAGAGCTAGTGGAGATATTAGATTATATCTAGGTGCTTCACTTTGTATATCATTTTTTGGGCTATTCATGTTAGGGGGAGATACATTTATTTTGATATATATGATTCTTGTTTCTTATGTTCACTGCTTCTTGATTTATATTTATGAGTTATTCATTGATATATGTCTTTATTATGTGTTGTGTGAAACATACAACAATGTTTTATTTTTGTTGTATCTAACTTAAGGGGAGAGTTAGTTTACATATCTATTGATTTACTGTTTTTCTGTCACACATGCGTTTATGCGTAACATTAGGAAGTCGAGCGTGGGTGCTTGTAAGTCCTTTTGTATGAACTTCGATTATTTCATATAGTGGATTCAAGTTTATCTTGAGGATAGCTAGGTTAAATCCTCTCCAGGTTTTTTACCCGTTTGGTTTTCCTGGGTGATCATATCTTTGTGTTCTTTATATTTCCGCTGCTTTATATCTTGATATGATTATTTGATTGTGTTAACCTAGATATGCATAATTTGACTACGTTAATCACTTGGCTAATAAACTAGGTTAATCCAATTGTTGTATTTTAAGAGTCTAAAAACCTAACAAAAAAATTAAAACACAAGTATAGTGGTAATACATATATTAATAATTGTACGAAAAGAATACATATATTAATAATTGAACGACGAGGATACATATATTAATAATTTTTTTTTGGTAGCAAGGACATATCATTAAAAACTAGCCACCAGAAACAAAATAACGTACAAAATAATTTCAAAGCTTACAAAATTTGTTTTATAAAAAAAAAAAAAAAAAAAAACCCTTGATCAAGTCACCACTCACAAGTCAGTCGTGAGATCTAGTCACGAGTTGCCTCTTGATGCACACACTTGATCAATTCTTCACAATCTCTCACACACAACCTTTACATTATTCCCACCTAAATACAAGGTTTCTAAATGCTGAATTACAAGCAAATTTGGCACAGAATAAAGCCAACACAGTTGAATAAATTCAACTTTACACTGTATATATAGCATCCTCTCATGGAAGAACCATTTGATCTTACCACCAGAGATATGAGTTCGGAGTTAAGGTACGGTTTTCGGAAGGTGTTAGGCGCCCAACCAGAATGGTCCATGCTTCCTTCGCAGTTTCAGTGGAGGATATCTTCTTGAACTTCTCATAGTGACTGCACTAAATAGAGCATTCAATGCCCTGCTATTGAAGTTTGCCGCCTTGATCTTAGCATCATCCCAGTCAGCCAATGCTTCCTTTGGTTTGGTCAGCTAATCTCTACAGCTTGCCACACCTTTTCATCTAGAGACTGCAAGAAAGCTCTCATACATACTTTCTGATGGAAATTTAGACCCCTTAAACAACCAGATTACGTAGCCTAGATTAATTAGCCAAGTTGTTACTTAGTCAAATTATGCAATTCTAGGTTAAAGTAATCATACAATCATATCAAAAAATAATAATGAGCGGAATAATAAATGACACAATGATATGATCACCCAGGAAACCACACGGTAAAAACCTGGGGAGGATTTGACCCACCGATCCTCAAGGCAAACCAGAATTCACTATGAAAGAATTGAAGTTCTTACAAAAGGATACAAGCCCTCCCCGCTCGACTTCCTAATGCTACCCACCAGTAGAACTTACTGCCACGACCACGTGCAAGCTCGAATCCACGGACTCCTTCTTTCTTGAATTCCTCAATCAGCTACAAGCTCCCCGCTTGCTTTTCTTTTAAGTTCCAATGGTTGCAACTGTAATGATCTTCAAGATGTTGAAATCATCTCTACCTTGAAAACCCTAAGTTTTGTGTAAAGGAAGACTCCTCAAAGATCTCACACGAGATTCACACAAAACAGCAATGTATGAGCAACAAAGCAATATGGACAACCTTCAAAAACGTGGCTAGGGTTTAGTTTATATACCTAGGGTAAAAACATAAAACCCTAAACGTTTAATGAAGTATGGCTGAGTTGGAAATTCTGCAGAATAATCAAACCTGTGCGATTTTCGATCGATCGAGTCTATTCTTCGATCGATCGAGCCAGGCCAAAAGTCCCAAGTACTTCTGCAACCACTCGATTCCAACTTTACAATAATAAACCAACTTTGAGCAAGTCTAAACAAGACTAAATACATTGTTTTGATCATGGTTTGCCAACATTACAAATTAGAGTTCTAAATACATAAAATCCTAAGACCTTAGAACCTAACAAACTCCCCCTTTGGCAATCCGTGACAAAACCCTAATTAAAAGCTCAAAGTTTTACAAATAAAAAAGCCCTTTACAAAGATAATGCTCATAAATTCAAATTCAGCTTAACTACTATCCATCGGTTGCAAGTGTAGATAGCAGCTTAGTTGAATCAACCCTGTATATTCCTGAATACTCAACAAACGCATAAACGCATGTGTGACAGAAAAGAGTAAAACAACAGGTATAACATTCTTGTAAGATTCACACAACTCAAAATAAAGACATATATGAATGATCAACTCATAAATATAAATCAATACGCAGTGAATCACAAAGCAACAAGAATCAATAAAAATAACATGTATATCAAACAATGTTACTCCCCCTAACATGAATATCCCCAAAAATGATATACAAAGTGAAGCACCTAGATACAATCCTCCTCAAAACAAAAAGAAACAAAAAGTCTCAAAAAGTCTCTCCCCCTAACTACAAAAACTCCTCTACGAGTCAAACTCCACTCCCCCTTTTTGTGACGGAATGCCAAAGGGCAATCACAGGTCGCCATCAAAAGGAGTGGTGAGGGTGAAGATGCGCAAAATTGGCTTGGAGAGCACGAATCTCATCTAGCAAGTCCACCAAAATCTGACCATGAGCCGCCTGAACGGTCATGACAGTCTCCAGAGTACGACGAACATCAAAGTCGGCCGAAGGAGGTGGAGGAACATCAGTAGCAGCAGCATCATCACCAACTGGATCAGGAACATCCTCACCAGCAAGACCTGCAGAAGAAGAAGGAGGAGGTGCGCTACTAGACGGCTCAGACCTAGGGTATTTAGAACCAGCTCGAAGATGAGCGGCCCTCTGTCTAAGAAAAGACGCACCTATGGGAGCAATCACATGAACGAGCTCAGAGGAAGGAAAGCCACTAATATCAAGATAAAGAAGAATCCTATGAATGAAAATAGGATGAACAAGAGCATGAGAAGTGGATGAACTCCTATAAACATCGTTCAAAGAATGAAGAAAAAGATGGGGAAAACTAATAGGAGCATCAATAACCAGAGCGTACAAAAATACACACCTCTCAAGAGGAATGGTGTGAACATGGCAAATGGGCCAGATAGAATGACAAGCTATCCTAAAGAAAAGATAGTGCAACCCGGAGAGCTCAGCAGAAGTGATCCGAGGATCAGAACCCCACTGGACAGTAGTCCCAGTAATGTAAGACAAAACATCGCTAATCTTGGGAGACTCATCATATGGATAGACAGGATGCTGGACCAAAGGTACCCCTAGAGCATCAGCCACTACCTTAGGAGTAATGGTGTACTCTACGCCTCGTATCCAACTCTTTACTAAAGTGTTGGAATCATAGATGCGGATAGAGATGTTCGAATAGAACTCTCTAATCAAGGCAGAAGGTGGAGGAGGATCAGAAACATCCACCAAGGGTAACCAGCCCCTACGCTCAAAGTTTGCCCTAATGGCAGGATCAAGTTCATCTAAGTGAACAAAACACTCAGCCCAAATCTTTCTCCTAACATTTAGCTTCTCATAAATCTCTTGGTTTTTCTCACTCGAAAACTTCTCACGATCAATGGATGGAGGGGGTGAAGGAGAAAGTGAGGGAACATTCCTACGGGCTCTAGTTTTCCGAAGCATGATGCTAAGGAAAGGAAAGATACACAAAGAGAAAACCAAAAAGAAACACAAGAAAAACAAAACCAAGGGCTGACTGCAAGTTAGCACAAAAATCAATATAATGAAAATCTATATGATGCATGAACAAATACAATGCCATGATACATGCACTAATGCAGTAAGCAATTAAGTTCAATTGAGATTAAATTGACAAAATTGGCTTGAACAGGGAATTTCTATAAAAAATCCCAAAAATTGAAAACCACTTGTTGAAATTTTTAAACAAATTGATGAATTGAGCATTACAAAACACATCACATAGGTTATAATGCTTAATTACAACAACACAACAAGCCAATTTCATCAAATTCTACCCAATTTAACAAAAGCCCCAAATCGGATCAAGAACAAACCCTAGATTTTTCAATTTTTTCACCAAACTCAAAATTGATCAAATTAACAAGTAAGGATCATGTTTATGATGTGTCCCCACAAAACCCAATGATCAATTGCATAAAATATGACTTGAATCAATAGAAAATCCCAAAATTGTAAAGTCCGAAAATCTCCCTTAAATGCATGGATTTATGCATGAAATCATGAAAATAAAATCAAAAGGAAGGGCAAAGAGTCTTACCGGCTTGAGGAAAGAGATTCTTTGCAAAAACTTCGGAGGAAAACGACAAAAAATGGAACTATTGAGCTTGCCTCGTTCGAGAGAGAAAGAAAAAGTTTGAAAAAGTTTTGAAAAGTGTTTGAAAAAGTCAGATCTGAACTTTAAAAAAAAACTTTTTCACGATATTCGATTGATCGAAAATTACATTCGATCGATCGAATGTGACAGTCATTTTAAGACAAAGTAAAGCACTTTTTCGATTGATCGGAAATCAGATTCGATTGATCGAAATACACAGTCATTTTGAGACAAATGAAAGCACTTTTTCGATTGATCGAAAATCAGACTGGATCGATCGAAATGGGCAGAGGCTCACTAAATTTTGAGAAAAAATCACAGTTTTGAAAGACACAAACCTAATTTTGAAAAATAACTCCTCAAAGCATTAAATTACAGAAACAAAATGCATGAGTATGAAGTGAAATGCTTTTTCAAAAACCCTAATTTTCAAGCCCAGTTTCATCAAAGACAAGTTCCAATTATCCTCCATTCAATTTTCTCAAGCAACAAAATATGTTGTGCATAAATCTCAAGATATTTTCAGACTTGGTTGGTCAGACCAAAAACACACACACTAGCATGTACAATGTTTAACAAAGAGTAACTTGTGAAGTGTGTGAAACTAGCAGAAAACTTGAGATACATGTGAGGTGATATGTGAATAGCAATCAAACACAGAGTCTATACAATTCATCACATAGAATTTAAAAGAGACTATCACCTAAAGAGTTACATCTTATAACTCCCACATCTCCTAGAACAAAAGCTTGCAATCATGTAAGTTTCTTGCATTATTGCCTTTTATTTATATATGAATTGGCATTCAGCCTAATAGTACACACCGGTTTGAATTAAGTGAATTGGCATCAAGCCTAATAGTACACACCAGTTTTAATTTAATTGAGGCTACACCTTATGTTCTTTTTGTGCATGTGCTACACTTTCTCGAGCACAAAATCTTATGATATGCACTAAAGTGTTCATGATTGGCTAGTGAACAGTGGTGAGATGGTTATTTATGCCTTTCTCAAAAGAATCAAGTCCGACAGTCAAATAACATATGACTTCATGATTAAGACAAAGTGATTAAAAACCACACACATCTTTCCCACACAACATGCACTACAAAGTTTCAACTAGTCAAGTGCAATAAATAAGCTCATCAAAGTTAAACAAGGTACACAAGACATGACATGTGTAAAAAGATAGACCAACCTTGTTTTTCAAAAATCAAGAAAAATAGTGTCAAACATAATTTTTGCTTTCTCCTTTTCTTTTTTCTTTTCTTTTTTTTATTATTAAAAGAGAAAACAAATAAATCCTAGAATGAAATGCATGAATGTAATGCAATGCAAGTCCTAGAACAAAAAAACACAAAAAACCAAAGAGCAATGGTCACAAAAGAATAGAGCAATGAAGCACAAGGACCATGTCAGAAAGACTCAGTTAGTTCGAGTCTTTTGCATCCAAAACTTTTTAGATGCACCACGAGCATTTGAGTTCTTATTCACATTCGAGTGATTCCCAACTCTAGGATTGGAATAAAGGTTTAACACCTTTACCAATTCACCAATTAGTGCCATAGGATCTTGTGCTTGAGGCACATGCACTTTTGGTTTATTTGCTCTCTTATCAGCTTGAAGCTTGTAACAGTTAGGACGAATGTGTCCAGACTTACCACAATAATGACAAACCCAAGCAGGTTTACCATGCATCTTGTCCTTAGATTTGGTAGGCTCCTTAGGTTTAGATTCTCTCAAATCAACCCTAATCTTCTTAGGTGGTGAAACTTCTACAGGTTTAACAACCTCACTTACAGGGGGTTTAACAGTTTCACTCACAACCTCACTCACAGAAGGTACAAAAGAAGAAGAAGGAACAAAAGTAGTGGAATGTGGTCCAGAATCAAAGATGCTTTCAACATATCCTATCCCAGTTTTATCAGAAGGATACTTTTGAACATTCAGCATGTGATCAAGTTTAGAACTAACAGATCTAGCAACAGATAAATCATGTTCCAAAGTTCTAACTTCATCAAGCAAAAGCATGTTCTCAGATTTAACATTATTCAAAAGCTCATTAGCATCAAACAGTTTAACAAGCAAATTTTTCTTTTCAAGCTTAAGAGAATCAATTTTCTTTAAGCCAAGTTCAACTTTCATAGCATCCTTTGCAGCAACTTTGCAAAGTTTGTTGTAGGCCTCTTGAAGATCTGCATCTTCAGAGAGTTCCCCATCAGAAGGGTTCTCCTCAGCAGATATGCTTTCATTGACTATAGCAGTAGCCGTGAAAGCAATGAAGTTTCCATCCTCGTCACCACCGGACTCATCATCGGAAACTTCATTATCACTAAGGGTTACAGCCATAGCTTTACCCTTAGTCCTCAAGAATGTAGGACATTCAGATTTCACATGACCATACCCTTGACAGCCAAAACACTGAGGACCCAAAGAATTATTTGAAAATTGACCTACTCTTTCTCTAGGTTTTTCAAAGTTATTAACCTTAGTGGGATCATTCTTCCTAAAATTTCTAGGTTCAGCAGTGTAAGTACCTCTTGCCTTTCTATTGGTATTCCTAAGAAAGTTCTTAAAATTTTTGGCAAGATAGGCAATCTCTGTAGCAAAGAGCTCATTATCAAATCCACCACCATCAACATCATCAACTGACTTAAGAGCCATTGATTTGGATTTGTTCACTTTAGGTAGGTCAGACTCATAGGACTGAAGAGATCCTACAAGCTCATCAACAGGGATGGAGTCCACATCCTTGCTTTCAGTGATGGCAGTCACTTTGGGTCTAAAGTCTTCAGTTAAAGATCTAAGTATCTTCCTAACAATTTTAGGTTGATCATAGATTTCACCCAAATTAAAAGCAGAATTGACAATATCATTTAATTTTGCATAGAATTCATCAAAAGATTCATCATCAGACATTCCAATGCTTTCAAATCTAGAACTCAATTGTTGCAATTTATTTATTTTAACTGCCTTTGTGCCTTCATGCACAGTTTGGAGGATTTTCCAAGCAATATGAGCAACCTCAACATTAGAGATCCTCTTAAATTCCTCCATAGAAACAGCATTGAAGATGTCATTCATAGCTTTGCTATTGAAGCTGCTGCTTCTTTTTCAGAAGTTTGCCACTCACTCACAGGAGTAGCGGGCTTCTCCCATCCGTATTCAACGGAATTCCAAACCCTTTCATCAATGGATTTCAGGAATGCTTTCATCCTTACTTTCCAATAAGCATAGTTGTTCCCATCAAAGTGAGGAGGAACAAACAGAGAGTGTCCATGCTCCATGACAACAGGGGTCAAGGATCAGCTCAGAGATAAAAAATCTCAAATAAAAGAGCTACCTGCTCTGATACCACTTGATGGAAATTTAGACCCCTTAAACAACCAGATTACGTAGCCTAGATTAATTAGCCAAGTTGTTACTTAGTCAAATTATGCAATTCTAGGTTAAAGTAATCATACAATCATATCAAAATAATAATGCAGCAGCGGAATAATAAATGACACAATGATATGATCACCCAGGAAACCACACGGTAAAAACCTGGGGAGGATTTGACCCACCGATCCTCAAGGCAAACCAGAATTCACTATGAAAGAATTGAAGTTCTTACAAAAGGACTACAAGCTCCCCGCTCGACTTCCTAATGCTATCCACCAGTAGAACTTATTGACACGACCACGTGCAAGCTCCGAATCCACGGACTCCTTCTTTCTTGAATTCCTCAATCAGCTACAAGCTCCCCGCTTGCTTTTCTTTTAAGTTCCAATGGTTGCAACTGTAATGATCTTCAAGATGTTGAAATCATCTCTACCTTGAAAACCCTAAGTTTTGTGTAAAGGAAGACTCCTCAAAGATCTCACAAGAGATTCACACAAAACAGCAATGTATGAGCAACAAAGCAATATGGACAACCTTAAAAAACGTGGCTAGGGTTTAGTTTATATACCTAGGGTAAAAACATAAAACCCTAAACGTTTAATGAAGTAGGGCTGAGTTGGAAATTCTGCAGAATAATCAACCTGTGCGATTTTCGATCGATCGAGTCTATTCTTCGATCAATCGAGCCAGGCCAAAAGTCCCAAGTACTTTTGCAACCACTCGATTCCAACTTTACAATAATAAACCAACTTTGAGCAAGTCTAAACAAGACTAAATACATTGTTTTGATCATGGTTTGCCAACATTACAAATTAGAGTTCTAAATACATAAAATCCTAAGACCTTAGAACCTAACACTTTCTAGTATGCATAGTTAGTACCATCAAACAATAGAGGTATGATAAGAGATTGTCCTCTATCCATGACAAACAGAGGTCAATGGATTACACACAAAGATTAATCCTAATCAGAGTGTGCCTGCTATGATATCACTTGATAGGCCAAAAACCTATTGACCCCTTGTGATAAATTAATTGATTAATTAGCCAAGTTTATTAATTAATCAAATTAACATGCAAAGCATGTGGTAGCACAAACAAATCACCAATTAAACTAAGTATGTAGCGGAAAATAAATTGACACGGTGATTTGTTTACGAATGGGGAAAACCTACATGGCAAAAACCCCATCGGGTGATTTTAAGGTCACCACTCCCGAGAATCCACTATTATCACAACAAGCGGTTACAAGTAAAGGAATCCCAGTACCTTATACCAACCTACAGTTGAACCCTTACCCCAATACCCAATTGGACTTGTTCTGTAGTGACAATCTCTCCTTTCAATGCACGACTCCCAGTACGTGACTAACCAATTGCGCGGATCCCAGTATGTGACTTCAATTACCAACTAGAGAAGGTTGTTGGCTGCAAAGTTCTTCAGTTCATCACACAGTGAAGATCAAGAAGCTCCTTAGTCACAAAACCCTACGGTGTACAAACATAGTAGCTTCTTCACAAGAAAGATGAACTAGGGCAAACTCTGTCTCTGGTCACAATTTGGTTGAACAAACTTTGCTTAACACTTGTGCAACTTGTGTCTCTGTTTACGGCCCTTAAAATAATCCTTATATATGTCTAGGGTTGTGAGAAAAGAAAGACTAAACATATAATCATGGGATTCAGATAGCTCTTAAGTCTTGATAGATTGCTAGCTTTCATGCTTTAATGAACAACACTTTCTGCACTTGAATCTTGGATAGACTTGCATAACTTTAACACTTGAACTTAAAACAAGGTTTCTTGAAGCATCAATCACATCATAAATCTACCAAATTAAAAGTAAAGTGCGTTTTGTCAAAGGATTAGCCAATTACATAAAATAGTGACATATGTTCCTAGCATGTGAAACACATATGTCCTAACAAGAGCATTCAATGCCGCAGACAGTTACCAATCAGTGGGCAGACCGTTGGAGCCTCATCAAAACCCATATTTAAAAGCCCAGAGGCATTACAAAAAGGAACTAAAGCCACAATTAAGGCCCCAACGGCTAGGAACCATGAAACCATATATATATATATATATATATATACATTGATCAGAGATCAAACCAAGTACAGAGATTCACCCAAGAAATAATCTCGCACTGATATTATGATATCTGAAACTTTCTTATTATTCTCATAACTAACTTTGGCATCGGAGACGTTGTGGCAGGCACCACACCGATGACCACCTCAGAAGAACCTTTGTTCTAAATGTGCAAGGATTGTGACGCAGATTCAGCTCCACCTGGACAAGCTTACAAAGCTAACGATTTATGCTTCATCAAGGATGACAATTTAGGCCCCGCGTTGCTTAACTTGTCCCTCCTTGCTACGCCCCGCGCGGGTTTTCCCCACCCTGCAAAGGTGGTAGGGCGGGGATAAGGTGAGATTTTAGCCCTACATCACGGAGCAGGGCATGGATGGGTTTATACATTTTAGACTTGCCCCACCCCGCATTGATAATGATTAAATTTTTTAGGTTCTAAAGATTTAGGATTAAATGTTTAGAGTCTCAATTTGTATATGTTGGCAAATTGAGAACAAAAACATGTCTAGAATAGGTGTTAGACATTGCTCAAAGTGTTTCAAGTCAAGTCTTAAGAATATTCAAGTTGCAGGAAAAAGAAGTGTTTTTCAGTGAAGCTCGATCGATCGAATATTAGGCTCGATTGATCGAAAATCGTAGAAAAATAATTTATGCAGAATTTCAAATCAGGCCCAAGACCATGAAAATGTTTAGGGTTTCAGTCTAACACTCCTAAGTATAAAAGGAAAACCCTAACTACGTTTTGAAGACTCTTAGAAGACTTGTGAGTTACTCCTGTGAGATCTGAGAGGTTCTGTACCTTCTAACTCTACAAGTGTCTACCAAAACAAGATCTACAATCAAGTGTTGGTGGAATCTAGTTGTTGCAAGATCAACAAGCCGTGATCTGAAACCTTTGAGTGGGATCTCAAAGTCACAAGCGTGGGTGCTTGTGTGCTGCAAATCCAAGAGAGAAAGAGTTTGTGGATTTGGAGCTTGCATGTGATCGTGTTAGTAAGTTACTACTGGAGGTAGCAATAGATTTAGGGTTAAATCTTATTGTAAAAACTTCAATTCTCTTTTTAGTGGATTTGTGTTTACCTTGAGATAGTTCATCTCATTGGTTTTCTTGGGTGATCATATCAGTGTGTTCTTTACTTTTCCGCTGCTGTTCATGATATAATCTTTTACTGTTTAACCTAGATCTTAATAATAATTCTAAGTGTCAACTTGGTTATTAATTAGGTTAAATAATCTGTTTAAGGGTCTAAACAAACAAACAAAATTATAAATTTTCCATACCCTAAAACCCTAATATTTAAACAAACATATTATCAACTTATTTTATTATACTCAACATGCTTCTCTGGCTTTTTTTTTTTTTTTTCCCTCTAGCAAGGTTGGAAATAAGATACCAATTTTAACATTTTCTTGTCTTTATTAAAAGCAAATTTATATACTATTTAATCATTGATTTTGTACTATAAGATTTTTATTTTTGTTGTGATATTGTCTTGTAAACTCTTTGATAATATTATTCAATTTTTGCTAAAAAATAGTTTGATTTGATGGGATAAATTTATTTGTAATTTCAAGTATATTTTTATTAACGAAACAAGATTTATTAAAAAAAATTGTAATAGTTGTGGGTAAATTAACAAGAAGTGGAGTTTTATGGGGTGGGGTGGGGCTTCACAGAGCCCTAAGGGGCTAGGATAGAGCAAGAAAATTTTTCCCGCTATGTGGGACGAGAATGGGACAAGACAAAACCATGCAGGGCGGGGGCAAAGACCCCATGATTCGAACCCGCCCTGCTCCATTACCATCCCTAGTCCTCATGGATGCTTATTAATTATTATATGGGTGTTTGGATTTGTGGGGTTTGTTTATCATCAGCAAAGGGTACTTATTTTAATGGGTGTTTATATTCTTGGGAAATTCTTGGAAATGGAAAATTCTTAAGTACTCCCGGAGCACGAAGAAATGGTGCTTCCTTCTCTCACATTCATGGTGGATCCCACCATGAATTTAATAAGTGAATTCCATTATGAATGTGAGAGGAGGGAGCACCATTCCCTGTACTCCAAAAATACATGAGAATTACTCCTTGGAAAGAACTTTAGTGCGCCCTAGAGCAATCATAGGCTCAAACTCTGAGTAGAATAATTTTCAATATTCGGGGAATGATCATATATGTTTCCCCAATTTTATGATTATCTTTATTCATAACCTTCATATCCCCTCATTTGTTGTGCACCCCCAAATGAAACAAAAATAATTTAAAAGTTAAAACCAGCTTCTTAAATACCCAACATTATATAAGATACCCGCTAGTCATGTTCACATAGCTCAACCGGCTGTACCATATGAGCTCAACAGGCTTTACCTGAAATTGAAAAGTGAATATCACAACACTCAGAAAACCACTCATGTCATTGCTATCCATTTAACACTACCGATCTTCAGCTCTCTTATACTATTTGTTCTAGTAGTTTACCAATGACACAAGCAAAAAGAACTTTAGGAACCAAATAAAAATTGCCAATTTGCCCACTCAGTAGGCCATCAAAGAAAAAGATGAAATTATTTAAACACATTCAACACATTAAAAGACAACCATTACTCATTGGCCTTAAACTCCCATCATAAGATAACTGTTACACATGGGTAATAATCACCTCAAATTATGTATAATAGCTACCCAAATCATCTATAAAAGGGACAATCTGTCCCACTTACTGAGGTATGTTAAAAATGACTACAAAACACTAAACGGCGCTACCCAGTGGTCTCTTCGATCAACTCTTTATCTATCTTGCAAATTCTACACGATCGTCAAAAGCTCTAAATTGGATGAGTGACCCAACTGACAATTTTTGGCATCATCACCTACCATAATAATCAATAGTTGCAATTAGAAAACTGTTCTGGACAACACAGGCTCTGTCCGCACCAGATACAGAGACTATAAGGTTGCAGTTGCTTAAACAGGGGCTATGTATCAGGATTAAAATTACTTCCTTCAAATTTGAGCTTTGGTAATTCGGCATCATAGGATCTTGGTCATCCAATGATGAGTTCCAAATTTCCAATTAGTCTTCCATCTCGTCACTCTCCTAAAAATTTCTTTTACTTGTTACCCTTGACTAATGTTAATTTCTTTCTTTGCCTCTAGTTTCATGTTTCCATTCCCATGATAAAATTCCATTAAGATCCCATTTATATTTAAGCTTATAAGCTAATTTCTTTTAAGCTAATTAATGTTTCTTTATAGCTAATTAATGTATTTTAAATTGCAAATTGCAAATTTATTTTATTCTAGTTATATTTAAGCCAATAAATTTAAACTATATCCTAAACAACACAAAATCAAGAAAATACATGGATTAATATTGTTAGAATAGCCTAAACTAATATTTCATTGTCAAAAGACTCGGAAACAAAGTAACAGACCATTAGACCAACCTAGACTGGCCCAACGAGGGGAAAGAAACGAACAAAATGACTTCCCAAGAGGTTCCCGCTATATCACCATCATAACAAAAGAGCAACTTCAAATGGTGGCTGTTGCTTAACAAGTAATCAAACAACTTGTTAAGGAGTTGTCCAAGTAATCAAACAACTTCAAGGCGTTGATTCAAGCCTTTTTCTTTCTCTTGACCCGTCTGGAAACCTAGTTCGTATAGGTAAACGTTTTAGGCCTTCGATAGATTTGTATAGAAGCCCCAAATCTTCATGTTGAGGTTACTTTTTTTTCATCAATTTTTCAAAATGGTTATCAGTTGTTTTCTTAAAGAGAAGTGCTATGTTTACAACATTTTTACAATATTTTTGTAACAAATCATAGGTGGTATGTTGTTATTGATTCTAATTTAAATTCACAACTTGTGGGTTCCAGCTAGCTCAATTGGTAAAATCTCTGATGGTTGAATAAGAGATCTGGGGTTCAATCTCCGCTTACACTAAAAACTGATTGGTGTCTTGATCTGATGATAAAGAGCTATCATTAGGAGTGGACACCATAAGTTGAAACTCTCTCTAAAAAAAAAAAAAAAAAAAAAAAAATTCACAACTTAAATTACTTTTTTACCTATCTGTAACAGCCAATAACAATCTATTACTTATGATTTGTTATGAATATAACATTTCTCTTTCCTAAATGGATGGGAATGTGAGCAAACCCACTAACACCAAATCCCCAATTCAAATGTATATTAACTCTCTAGAAACAGGCATGTTTACAAAACAATTTCTAACAAAAATGATCTAAAAACTAAAAATAACTTCCATAGTAAAGAACTTCTACGTAATTTAGCGCTAACTAAAAATAAACATCTGGAAATCAGTAAATGGCGTGCATCCTAGTTAGCTTAATTGATTTTTTTTTTTTTTTTCTGTCATTATATAAAAGACCTAAATTTGAATTCAATTTACACAAAAAATTAATTAGTGTCTTGGTTTGATAATTAAAGTGAATCATAATTGAAGTCAATGTCATAAGTTCAAACTTATCATATATATCAAAAGTAAATTAATAAATAAATGGTGGGAAGCTATGAACCAACAAAGAAATAACAACTTGCCTCCTTCATGGATAGCAAAAGCAACTCAAACAAAGTAGGGTTGAAAACAAAACGAGTTAAGTTGAGTATCAAAATTTCAGGATTGTTGATGTTAAATATATTAGCAATGCGATGTGTATACAATGTTGTATATGCTAGAGTGGATGTGGAAGAGGAAGTATAGAATAGGAACATTGAGAACATGAGAGTTACGTGATTCAGCCTAACGGCTTACGTCCATGGAAGAAACCTTAAAGGGCTACATCTTTAGTATATGTAAAAGTGTAATACAATGGCTATGTAACAATGAACCATAACATGAGTATATAGATATAGGCGACTAAACCCTAAACTACTAGTACAAGTAGAAGATTTGTCTTGCACACATAGTAGGTGAGCTTGAACCTATTACATTGAGCTAATATGTCTAATATATGTCTAATAGTTTATTTAATTTTATTTCGAATAAGAGCTAAAGCTTGAGCTTATCATCAAACTAAAAAAAAAAAAAATTATAAGACCTCTAGGACGAAGATGTAATTTTATGAAATTTTAGAGAAATTTCTTAATTTAGTTTGATTTTATAGTTTTTTTTTTAAACAATAAGTTTTATTTAGATACTTTTATATTATTTAGTAGTTGAAATATCTTTAAGTTTTATCCACAATTATTATTATCTTTATTCACATGTTATGAAATAATTTTTACTCTTATTGAAACTTAAAACCTTTTAAACATTTAAATTTTTACTTTAAATTATAACTTCATTGAACACTCACAATGCGAAAGGAACTTGTGAGATACACTAGATGTCCAACATATATAACAATCATTCGATTCATAAATAACAAAGCAACACACCAATAAAAATCATTTGAAGAAACTATCATTCTAATTAATTTCTTATAATATATATATATATATATATATATATATATATATATATATATATATATATCAGTAAATAAATAAAAAATATGAGTGCTCAAAAAAATTATAAAAACTAAGCATAACAAATTAGACGGGAGCTCTTCTACCCAAACATCTAAACCTAAAGATGAAATAACTCTTCTAGCAAAGGCATGGGCTAAATAGGTGTCCCCCCTCTTAACATACTTAAAATTAAACCATCGTAAAGATCTTGACAAGATTTTTGTCTCTTCAATAAAATGTCCACGCAAAGCAAAGGATGTTCTATTGTCTCACAAGACCGAGATGACCAATAGTGAGTCCCCTTCAATTTCAAGCTTGTGAATGCTAAGATTCTTGGCAAACTGGACCGCTACATTAGCAACAAAAGCTTCAATGGCTTCAATAGTTACCTACTCTAACTCTTGATAATTGTATAAGTGGTCTTACATTAAAATTTCCAATCACTTGCATCTTGATAAAGAATAAGGAATAAGAAAGACAAAAATGCAAAGTATTGCTAAAATTTTAGATGAAAAAAAAATAACATGCCAAAAGTTTAAGTAAGGCACCAGACTTTACCTTCTAGGAAACAACCAATAAGTTGTAAGAGTATCATCAACTATGCTAAAAAAAATTTAGTTTTACACAATAAAAAATTACTTTATCTATTTTAACACATCACTCTAAATACACTTTACATCACATCTCTTACTTTACCACACCACCTATTAAAATAACTTAAAAAAGTTCCAACCTTTAAAAAAAAAAAAAAAAAAAAAAAAAAACACCACCACTTCTCCTACAAGTAGCAACTAGCCAACCACCATAGAAACCCGCCTGCAAAATTTATTGGAACCTACCCAAAACCGGAGTAACCCAACCCAAAAATCGTCCCACCCACCCGCCGACCCCACCATTGAAACCACCCATCAACCCACAACAAAAAAATAATAATAATAAAAACCCACCATAAGAAGGAGATTTGGACAGAATAGCGAGATCAGTGGTGTGGTGAGAGTGAGATGGACAGAGAGTTAGAGAGAAGCATACTGGTAGGGCTGGCTGGAGCATATATAGGTAATGACCTAAGGCCCCCAAATAAAGAATGTCCCATTTTTTAACTAATTTTATACGGTAACAACTCTAGGAATGTTTTCTAGGGTGGACATTAAAAGCATTCATATTAGTCCATATAATGATATAAAATGGCATAAGGGCCAAATTTTGCATAACCAACCAAAAAAATCATCCACATTAACTTATGTATTATTGTGCAAAATGCATTTGTAGTTACAGTGACCGTGCAAATATATATGGTTATTGTTTATATACAAATTTGTTTTCTAATTCTTTCTTTACTAATATACAGAGAGAGAAATTATTTGGGAGAGTAGTAAAAAATTAATAAAGAAATGATACTTTAATAAGATGTAGTGTCAAATAGATAATTTGATGTAGATTTTTTTTTTTAATTTTTAATTTTTTTTTAAAAGGTGATATGTAAAATAGAAAATTTAGCTTTATATGCTAAGATAGATAAGAATTTTTGAAGAATTTTTGCACTAGGAATTTTTGTTTTTACTTAATGGAAGTTCAAATAGTGTGTAAAACACCTATGAATGTTTAGATCTCTAAATTAAAATTACCAACACAAGCTTGTAATCAAACAATATATGTGCAAAAAATGAAATATAAGATATAACCAAATAGGTAACACACTCTAAACCATAATTAATAACCAACACAGCAGTAATTAAAAGGTAAAGAGAAAGGGAAGAAAGAAGCAAGTGTTAGACAGATGCATGGTCCTCGGACTCAGTCCCATGGGGAAACTAACCACTTAAAGAAAACCAAGTGTTAGACAGAACCATAGGACTGCTGGGTCCTCGGACCTATGCCTAAGGAGAAACTAACCCCTTTAAAAGATCCTAAGTGTCTACTTCAAAATTCCACCTGCTCCTTAGGACATAAAAGGTCCGCCCGAGCATACAAACCCTTACGTTGTAACTATCAAATGCCGCGATTGGCCGAGGTACAATTGAAGTCAAAGTTATACGAAAAACTGAATAGCGTGCAAGTAAGGAAATAACCACAACAAACAGAAAAGGAAATAAAGTTTTCATTTCATTAAACACAAGGGAATTGCACCCAGGAAGTCGCATTACAAATAAGGCAAAAAGAAGAAGAAGAAGAAAGAGATGCAGAAATGAAGTGCAGCAGGCAGAAGAGCCATGGGGCCTAGTTGGCTGCTTCAGTGGGTGGCTGGCCTGTAGCTGCCTCAGGGTCTCCTGAGCCCTGACTAATGGGAATGGCCTGCAGAGGCACAGCAGGAATAGCCGCCCCCTCGGCAGAAGAGACCTGGGCAGCGGGGGAAGGCTCTACAACCTGCTGAGGCGCGTCCTCGTTAGAGCCATCACTCAACACAACCACCACGGGAGGGTTGCTCCCTTGGATTGGCTCATCAGCAACCCCAGCATCCGCGGCCTCTTCGCCCGGAGTAGCAGCAGTTTCCACAGCAGCCTCCTCGGCTTCAGAGCCATCGTGGGCAGTCTCGCGGATAAAAGGAGGGTAGTACACGTTCTCCTCCTTCCACAAGTCAGAAGAAGCCTCCACTCCAGCCTGCCTGAGGGCTTCGCTCCAAGTTTCGGAGCAGTAACGCCTACATACCCCAGGGACTTGGGATTTGTAGGCAGCTGCTGTCTCAGCTGCCCCGGCAGTAAAGGCTGCCTCCTCAGCTTCCTGCTTAGTGGCCCAGGCTTCCTCCCTGCCCTGCTCTGCCTCAAGCTTGGCCCTTTCAGCCTCCCCTTTGGCCCATTCAGCCACCCTCTTGGCCTCCTCGGCATCTGCCACTTTCTTCGCCAGGCCAGCTATCTGATCCTCGGCGAGCTTCAACTGCTTCTCTGCCTCACCCAGACGCTTTGTCTGAGTCTCGGCCTGCCTTTGGGCACCCTCAAGGCCTGACATTGCGCTTTCCTTAGCCTGGGTCATTGCCTTCAGCTCCTCCCTGGCCTTGGCAAGGTCCTCCTCCGACTTCTTGAGGGTCCTGGTAGCCACCAAGCGCCTATCGCGCTCCAGATCCAGGGCCTTCCCATGTTCATTGGCCGCCTCTTCCAGCCTGAAGGTGGCCTGTACAGCCTGCCAAACGAAACAGACAAGTTGCAATTAGCCGAGCTCAAAAAGAAATGAAAGCAAGAAAAAGGCAAGAAAAAGCACAAGTGTTAAGGCCTTACCATCCCCAAATACCGCTTGAGGCAGAGGAAGACATCCCTACTCCTCATGGTTCCTAGCTCCGCCATGTCCGCAGGCAGGAGCAGGCATCTCTCCACAGCGTCGGCCACGTACGCGCCTTCGCCATCCTTAAAGTCCCTGAGGGAGGAGTCATCCCTCAAGGGAGCCCCGCGGAGCATTGGGGCGGGGAGCCAGGCCTGGATCTCGGGCGGGGGTGCGACCTGTTTATCCTGCGTTGAGGGGCCTATCCTCAATTGCTTCGATGGCCGCTGATTGCCATCGCCCTCCCGCGTGGGCCCAGATTTGTCCTCAAGGGTCCTCTTACCCTTGTCCTTCTTCTGCTTAGGGTCGGCGGGCTCGTGCCGGGACGACGGGCTCGCCTGAGGCGGAGGAGGAGGAAGCTTGGGTTGTGTTGAAGCCGACCTGGTCTGAACAGGACGATTCTTTGGAGATGGGGGAGGAAGCTTCGGCTTGGACTTCCCCGGCTGCCCTTCTAGTAGTTCGGACAGGCTTGGCTGGTACTTCTTCTTGTAGCCCATCTTGCGCCGGGAAGATGTCTCTGATGCGAAGAGGTCAGCCTTGGTTAGACGAGGATCACCCAAGTCCCCAGAGGGGTCCTCGGACTGATAGAGTTGCTCAAAAACGCCGAAATCCTCCTCGGCAGTACCAAAATCTACAAGTTCCCCTTCCCTCTCTAAGTTCTCTTCCGCGACCTCTGGGAACGAATGGGAAGACGAGGGGACTGCTACTGTGACGCCTTCTGAAGTGGAGGTGTCCTCGGGAAACTCGAACCCGTCCTCGGTCACTTCTATTTTCTGCAGCCGAGGATCCTTTGCTCTGATCACGTACTTTGGGGCCGCAAATGACTTCTGGAGCGGAGTGTACCCCAAAATCTTGTGCGCAGCTCTGACTTGGTGGTCTTCTTCGTCCTCGAATTCCGCCGACCTGAGCACCTTCTGCAAGTCCTCCCTATTGATCAAGCCGAAATGGCGCGCATAGGAATGCGGATCTGCAAAGAGAGTACACATCCGTGGTTAGAAACCAAACAATACAAGAAGAAATAACGCAGAGAAAGAAGTTAGAATCTATAAATCCCCTCTTATTCCCATTGCCCCACCTGGTGCTCCCTCCGTCGTCGGATAATGAAGGTCATCGTGCCACGCTCCGGACACGATGAGGAAATCCTCATTCATCCCCTTGTTGGACTCGGGGAGGCACTGGATCAGCCGGACCCTGTCGTCCCTCGTCCTCATGTAATAGGACTTGTTCTTCAAATGTTGAAGATTGTAGCAGTAGTTGACATCGTGATAGGTCAGCCTCAGACCCATCTTTTCATTAAGGGCGTCCACACTGCCCAAAATTCTGAACATGTTGGAGGCGCACTGGGTGGGGGTCAACCGGAAGTAGGTGAGGTAACCCCTCATCACTGGCCCCATGGGGATCCTCATCCCCCCTTCAAGGAAAGCGATGACAGGAATCACCACTTCGCCCTCTCGCCTCTTGAGGTACCACTCCCCCTCCTCACAATACCTTAAGCCCACATTGGCCGGTATCTTGTAATCGGCGATGAATTTCTCCATCGCCTCCTCAGTGCCAACAAACTTCTTAAGTCTACCCATCCCGAATGATGCCTAAGCGAACTAAAAGATGAACGAATGAAAGAGAAGGACGAGTAGAGAGGGAGAAAGCTCAGAGAGAGGCAGAGAGACTTACAGAAATGAGAAGGAGCTCCTCGGACTGGCTTTTTGTGCTGGAGATGGAGGTGGAAGTTTGGCTGGACTCAGAATAGAGGCGCAGGAGCTCTCGATTGCAAATGAAAAGTGAAGAAACGGCTCTAATGGGTACTTATACCCTAGAAAGAAGAGCTGCGCAAGTTTTCCCGCCCATAAGTGCCAGACGCATCTCCACCGTTAGATTGTCATCTGCCCGTTGAACGTGGGGAGCATAAAGCCGCCCGAATTTAATGCAAGGCACGTTACGCATATCGAAGCGCCAGTAACGCACCCTGGGCAGTTGAAAAGGCGCCAACGCTGACGAGGGATAAGACTTGATTAGACGCGAAGCATGTCCGGGGATATCAAAATCCTCCTTTCCGCCCTGGATGCGGACAACATGATTTTGAGGGGCTATTGTGGGGCCAGAATAAGTCAGCAACCCCGGCCCACTCCAAGCCAAGCCCAGAGGCCCATGCCGAGGACGCCTCCACGATCCGAGGTCCGAGGACGAAAGTTTAGAGCCCAGAACTCAAGGAGCATTGCCGAGGATGATTACATCCTCGGTAGGCCGAGGACAGAAAGTGGGCATACGGCACACCTTTAAGGGAAGTCTCCCCAAGCATCCAAGGAGCAAATGGCAAGAACCAATCACCGGACATTGAAGCATGGCGGAGGAGCAAGTCCCAGGCGAACTGTCACCTCCACATTAAATGCCCTCAACTAACGCTCTGGCCGCATTAATGAGGATAGGACCTCTGAACAGTGCCGTCTTGAGCGCTGCAACTCACTGGAGGTATGGGAATGCGGCTGATGGGACAGGCACTCAA
Source organism: Quercus aquifolioides (assembly GCA_019022515.1). Classification (NCBI taxonomy): domain Eukaryota; kingdom Viridiplantae; phylum Streptophyta; class Magnoliopsida; order Fagales; family Fagaceae; genus Quercus; species Quercus aquifolioides. The sequence goes on from JAFHAW010000207.1 coordinate 31,076, forward strand.
GTGGAAACCGGATTGAGCAACAAATGTAGGGCTAGGATCAACTGATTGAGAAATATATAATGTAAAAATCCCTCTTGTGAAGAGGAGGGACGAAAAACCAGAAAAAAAGGAATACTGTAGCAAAGTATTTTCTCTCAACCTTTGTAACCTTCCTGAAAAGAGATAATAAGAATTTCCAGCTCCATAAGGCACATCCGAGGAGCCTCATTGTGTGTTCAAACCCACGTTTTAGTTGTTAGCAATCACGTACGACCATGCATGGCCGTTGCCTTCTTTACTAAGGCCTAGCTCTTGAGCCCATACTCTACAAATTTATTGGAGGGTTAGCTGGGCTTGGGTCCACTCTCTCAATCCTTAGAGAGCGCTCGAATCCACCCCCTACACTAACCATTAAGGTTAGTAACACTGAAAAACCTAGAGAAAAAGTAGGTCAATCTTTCAATAATTCTTTGGGTTCTCAATGTTTTGGATTTCAAGGGTATGGTCATGTTAAATCTGAATGTCCTACATTCGTGAGGTCTAAAGGTAAAGCTATGGCTGTAACCCTTAGTGATAATGAGGTTTTTGACGATGAGTCTAGATGTGACGAGGATGGAAACTTCATTACTTTCACTGCTACTGTTGTAGTCAATGAAAGTATGTCTGTTAAAAAGAACCCTTCTGATGGGGAACTCTCTGAGAATGCAGATCTTCAAGAGGCCTATAATAAACTTTGCAAAGTTACTGCAAAGGATGCTATGAATGTTGAACTTGGCCTGAAGAATTTGCTTGTTAAACTGTTTGATGCTAATGAACTTTTGAACAATGTGAAAACTGAGAATATGCTGTTGATTGATAAGGTTAAGAAATTAGAACTTGATTTATCTGCTGCTAGATCTGCTAGTTCTAAACTTGATCAAATGCTAAGTGTTCAAAAGTATCATTCTGACAAATTTGGTTTAGGTTTTGTTGATAGCATCTTTGTATCTACACCACATTCCACGAACTTTGTTCCTTCATCTTCTTTTGAACCTTCCATGAGTGAGGTTGTGAGTAAAACTGTCAAACCCATAGAAGTTTCACCATCTAGGAAGATTAGGGTTGATCTGAAAGAGTTTAAACCTAAGGAGTCTACCATTTCTAAGGACAAGATGCATGGTAAACCTGCTTGGGTTTGTCATTTTTGTGGAAAATCTGGACACATTCGTCCTAACTGTTACAAGCTTCAAGCTGCTAAGAGAGCAAACAAACCAAAAGTGCCTGTGCCTCAAGCACAAGATCCTATGGCACTCATTAGTGAATTGGTAAAGGCTTTAAACCTTTATTCCAAACCTGGGGTTGGAAATCACTCGAACGTGAATAGGAACTCCAATGCTCGTGGTGCATCTAAAAGGTTTTGGATGCAAAAGACTTGATCTAATTGAGTCTTTCTGACATGGTCCTTGTGCTTCATTGCTCTACTCTTTTGTGACCATTGTTCTTTGGTTTTTGTTTCTTTTGTTCTAGGATTTGCATTACATAACATTCATGCATTTCATTCTAGGATTTATTTTGTTTTCTCTTTTATAATATATATATATATATATATATAAAAGGAGGAAGCAAATTGTGTCTTGTATTATTTTTTCTTGGTTTGAAAACAAGATTGGTCAATTTATTTTCACGTAACATGTCTTATGTACCTTGTTTAGCTTTGATGAGCTTATTTATTGCACTTTACTAGTTTGAGCTGTGTAGTGCATGTTGTGTGGGAAATATGTCTATGGTGTTTATCACTTTGTCTTAATCTTGAAGTCACATGTTATTTGACTGTCGGACTTGATCCTTTTGAGAAAGGCATAAATAACTATCTCACCACTGTTCACTAGCCAATCATGAACACCTTAGTGCATATCGTAAGATTTTGTACTCGAGAAAGTGTAGCACATGCACAAAAAGAACATAAAGTGTAGTCTTGGTTTAATTGCTTAATGCTTAAAATTGGTGTGTACTATTAGGCTTGATGCCAAATCACATAATTAAAATTGGTGTGTACATTATCCCGGCTTTTTAATAAGTTTCTGAACAATTAAAATTAATGTGAATATTATGAGGCAAAATTCAAGAAACTTACATGATTGCATGCTCTTATTCTAGGAGACGTGAGAGTTATATGATGTAACTCTTTTGGTGATAGTCTCTTTCAAATTCTATGTGATGAATTTTGTAGACTTTGTGGTTGATTTCTGTTCACATATCACCTCACATGTATCTCAAGTTTTTGCTAGTTGCGCACACTACACAAGTTACTCTTTGCTAAACATTGTACATGTTATTGTGTGTGTTTTTGGTCTGACCAACCAAGTTTGAAGAATACTTTGAGTTTTATGCACAACTGTTTTGTTGCTTGAGAATTTAAGGGGAGAATGGTTGAATTTTTTTTTGAATAACTGGGCTTAAAACTTGGGTTTTTGAAAAAGCATTTCATCTCATACTCATGCATTTTGTTCATCAATTTTAATGCTTTGAGGAGTTTATGGCCAAAATGTGTTTTTTTTTCAAAACTGTGTTTTTTCTCAAAAAAATTTGTGAGCCTCTGCCTGTTTCGATCGATCCATTCTGTTTTTCGATCGATCGAAAATGTGCTTAAAATTCTTTTAAGAGTCTCGGGTTGATTCGATTGATCGAATGTAATTTTCGATCAATCGAATTTCGCGAATCAGGTTTTTTTAAAAAATATCAGACTTTGACTTGTTCAAATCACTTTTCAAAAGTTTCAAACCTTTTTCTCTCTCTCTCCGACTCGGCAAGGCTAAATCATCAATTTTTTGTCGTTTTCCTCCGAATATTTTGCAAGGTTTTTGTCCTCTAAGGCCGATAAGTCCATTATACCCCTCCTTTTCTTTTATTTTCATGTTTCATGCATTTTTCATGCATTATTCATTGAAATTTTCGGACCTATTTCTTTTTGGGGTTTTTTTGTTGATTCAAGCCTTTTTAAGTGAAATTGATCATTGGGTTTTTGTGGGGACATGATATAAACATGATATTGATGGTTTAATTTGATCAATTTTGGGTTTTGTGAGAAATTGAAATTTCTAGGGCTTGTAATTGATCCGAATTGAGGATTTGTTCAAATTGGGTTCAATTGATGCAATTGGCTTGTTGAATTGATGTAATTGATCAGTCTATTATATATTCTAGCTTGTGTGATGATCAATTGGTCAAATTTTTTCAAAATCTTAACAAGTGGTTTTTCAATTTTGGGTTTTTTGTTAGAAACTCTTTTCTCAGCCAATTTTGTGAAATTGAACTTAAATTGAACTTAGTTTTACTGCATTAGAACATGCATTATGACATTGTGATTGTTCATGCATCATATAGATTTTTGTTCTATATTTTTCTTGTTAACTTGCAGTCTGCCCTTGGTTTGTGTTTTTGTTTTTATCTTTTTGGTTCTTTCTTTGTGTCTCTATCCTTTCCTTAGCATCATGCCTAAGAAGACTAGAGCTCGTAGGTCTGTTCTCTCACCTTCTCTTCCCCCATCTTCTTTTGACCATGAGAAGTTTCCTAGTGAGAAAAACCAAGAGATTTTTGAGACACTAAACCTTAGGAGAAAGATTTGGGTTGAGCGTTCTGTTGTGTTAGATGAGCTTGATCCTGCCATTAGGGCAAATTTTGAGCGTCGGGGCTGGTTACCTTTGTTGAATATTTCTGATCCTCCTCCTTCAGCTACCCTGATTAGAGAGTTCTTTTTGAACATCTATATCCGCATCTATGATTCCAACACTTTGGTAAAGAGTTGGATACAAGGTGTAGAGTACATCATTACTCCTACTGTAGTGGCTGATGCTGTAGGGGTACCCTTGGTCCAGCACCCTGTCTACCCGTATGATGAGTCTCCTCTTTTAGACGATGTCATGTCGTACATCACTGGGTCTTCTATCTAGTGGGGTTCTGATCCTCGGATCATGTCTGCTGAGCTTCCTGAGACTATCTATCTATTTTCTTCAGATAGCCTGTCATTCTATATGACCTATTTCTCATCTTCACACCATTCCTCTCGAGCGGTGTGTCTTTTTGTACGCTCTTGTTACTGATGCTCCTATTAGTTTTCCTTACTTGTTTCTTCATTCTTTGAACGAAGTTTATAAGAGTTCATCTTCCACTCATGCTCTTGTCCATCCTATTTTTATTCATAGGATTTTGTTATATATTGGTCTAGATGATTTCCCTTCTTCTGAGCATGTACATGTTATTGCTCCCATTAGTGCGTCTTTTCTTAGACAAAAGGCTGCTCATCTTCTAGTTGGCTCTAAACACCCTAGGTTTGAGCCTTCTGGTACCGCACCTCCTCATTCTTCTTCTACAGGTCCTGCTGGTGAGGATGTTGCTGATCCTGTTGGTGATGCTGCTGCTGCTGATGTTCCTCCACCTCCTTCGAATGACTTTGATATACGTCGTACCTTGGAGACTGTCATGACCGTTCAGGCGGCTCATGGTCAGATTTTGGTGGACTTGCTTGATGAGATACATGCTTTGCGAGCCGACTTAGCGCATCTTCATTCACCCTCACCACCTCCTTTTGATGATGGCATGTGATTGTCCTTTGGCATTCCGTCACAAAAAGGGGGAGTAGAGTTTTGATTCTTGTAAAGGAGTTTTTGTAGTTAGGGGGAGTTGTTTCTTTTGTTTTGAGGAGCTAGTGGAGATATTAGATTGTATCTAGGTGCTTCACTTTGTATATCATTTTTGGGGCTATTCATGTTAGGGGGAGATACATTGATTTTGATATATATGATTCTTGTTTCTTGTGTTCACTGCTTATTGATTTATATTTATGAGTTATTCATTGATATATGTCTTTATTATGTGTTGTGTGAAACATACAAGAATGTTTTATTTTTGTTGTATCTAACTTAAAGGGAGAGTTAGTTTACATACTTGTTGATTTACTGTTTTTCTGTCATACATGCGTTTATGCGTAACATTAGGAAGTCGAGCGTGGGTGCTTGTAAGTCCTTTTGTATGAACTTCGATTATTTCATATAGTGGATTCAAGTTTATCTTGAGGATAGCTAGGTTAAATCCTCTCCAGGTTTTTTACCCGTTTGGTTTTCCTGGGTGATCATATCTTTGTGTTCTTTATATTTCCGCTGCTTTATATCTTGATATGATTATTTGATTGTGTTAACCTAGATATGCATAATTTGACTACGTTAATCACTTGGCTAATAAACTAGGTTAATCCAATTGTTGTATTTTAAGAGGTCTAAAAACCTAACAAAAAAATTAAAAACACAAGTATAGTGGTAATACATATATTAATAATTGTACGAAAAGAATACATATATTAATAATTGAACGACGAGGATACATATATTAATAATTTTTTTTTGGTAGCAAGGACATATCATTAAAAACTAGCCACCAGAAACAAAATAACGTACAAAATAATTTCAAAGCTTACAAAATTTGTTTTATAAAAAAAAAAAAAAAAAAACCCTTGATCAAGTCACCACTCACAAGTCAGTCGTGAGATCCAGTCACGAGTTGCCTCTTGATGCACACACTTGATCAATTCTTCACAATCTCTCACACACAACCTTTACATTATTCCCACCTAAATACAAGGTTTCTAAATGCTGAATTACTAGCAAATTTGGCACAGAATAAAGCCAACACAGTGAATAATTCAACTTTACACTGTATATATAGCATCCTCTCATGGAAGAACCATTTGATCTTACTACCAGAGATATGAGTTCGGAGTTAAGGTACGGTTTTCGAAGGTGTTAGGCGCCCCAACCAGAATGGGTCCATGCTTCCTTCGCAGTTTCAGTGGAGGATATCTTCTTGAACTTCTCATTAGTGACTGCACTGAATAGAGCATTCAATGCCCTGCTATTGAAGTTTGCCGCCTTGATCTTAGCATCATCCCAGTCAGCCAATGCTTCCTTTGGTTTGGTCCAGCTAATCTCTACAGCTTGCCACACCTTTTCATCTAGAGACTGCAAGAAAGCTCTCATACATACTTTCTGATGGAAATTTAGACCCCTTAAACAACCAGATTACGTAACCTAGATTAATTAGCCAAGTTGTTACTTAGTCAAATTATGCAATTCTAGGTTAAAGTAATCATACAATCATATCAAAATAATAATGCAGCGGAATAATAAATGACACAATGATATGATCACCCAGGAAACCACACGGTTAAAAACCTGGGGAGGATTTGACCCACCGATCCTCAAGGCAAACCAGAATTCACTATGAAAGAATTGAAGTTCTTACAAAAGGACTACAAGCTCCCCGCTCGACTTCCTAATGCTACCCACCAGTAGAACTTACTGACACAACCACGTGCAAGCTCCGAATCCACGGACTCCTTCTTTCTTGAATTCCTCAATCAGCTACAAGCTCCCCGCTTGCTTTTCTTTTAAGTTCCAATGGTTGCAACTGTAATGATCTTCAAGATGTTGAAATCATCTCTACCTTGAAAACCCTAAGTTTTGTGTAAAGGAAGACTCCTCAAAGATCTCACACGAGATTCACACAAAACAGCAATGTATGAGCAACAAAGCAATATAGACAACCTTCAAAAACGTGGCTAGGGTTTAGTTTATATATCTAGGGTAAAAACATAAAACCCTAAACGTTTAATGAAGTATGGCTGAGTTGGAAATTCTGCAGAATAATCAACCTGTGCGATTTTCGATCGATCGAGTCTATTCTTCGATCGATCGAGCCAGGCCAAAAGTCCCAAGTACTTCTGCAACCACTCGATTCCAACTTTACAATAATAAACCAACTTTGAGCAAGTCCTAAACAAGACTAAATACATTGTTTTGATCATGGTTTTGCCAACATTACAAATTAGAGTTCTAAATACATAAAATCCTAAGACCTTAGAACCTAACAAACTCCCCCTTTGGCAATCCGTGACAAAACCCTAATTAAAAGCTCAAAGTTTTACAAGTAAAAAGCCCTTTACAAAGATAATGCTCATAAATTCAAATTCAGCTTAACTACTATCCATCGTGTTGCAAGTGTAGATAGCAGCTTAGTTGAATCAACCTGTATATCCTGAAATACTCAACAAACGCATAAACGCATGTGTGACAGAAAAGAGTAAAACAACAGGTATAACATTCTTGTAAGATTCACATAACTCAAAATAAAGACATATATGAATGATCAACTCATAAATATAAATCAATACGCAGTGAATCACAAAGCAACAAGAATCAATAAAAAATAACATGTATATCAATCAATGTTACTCCCCCTAACATGAATATCCCCAAAAATGATATACAAAGTGAAGCACCTAGATACAATCTAAAAACTCCACAAGCTCCTCAAAACAAAAAGAAACAAAAAGTCTCAAAAAGTCTCTCCCCCTAACTACAAAAACTCCTCTACGAGTCAAAACTCCACTCCCCCTTTTTGTGACGGAATGCCAAAGAGCAATCACAGGTCGCCATCAAAAGGAGGTGGTGAGGGTGAATGAAGACGCGCCAAGTCAGCTCGTAGAGCACGAAACTCATCTAGCAAGTCCACCAAAATCTGACCATGAGCCGCCTGAACGGTCATGACAGTCTCCAGAGTACGACGAACATCAAAGTCGGCCGAAGGAGGTGGAGGAACATCAGCAGCAGCAGCATCATCACCAACTGGATCAAGAACATCCTCACTAGCAAGACCTGCAGAAGAAGAAGGAGGAGGTGCGCTACCAGACGGCTCAGACCTAGGGTGTTTAGAACCAGCTCGAAGATGAGCGGCCCTCTGTCTAAGAAAAGATGCACTTATGGGAGCTATCACATGAACGGCTCAGAGGAAGGAAAGCCACTAATATCAAGATAAAGAAGAATCCTATGAATGAAAATAGGATGTACAAGAGCATGAGAAGCGGATGAACTCTTATAAACATCGTTCAAAGAACGAAGAAAAAGATGGGGAAAACTAATAAGAGCATTAGTAACCAGAACGTACAAAAATACACACCTCTCGAGAGGAATGGTGTGAACATGAGAAATGGGCCAGATAGAATGACAAGCTATCCTAAAGAAAAGATAGTGCAACCCGGAGAGCTTAGCAGAAGTAATCCGAGGATCAAAACCCCACTGAACAGTAGTCCCAGTGATGTAAGACAAGACATCACTAATCTCGGGAGACACAGCATAAGGATAGACAGGATGCTGGACCAAAGGTACCCCTAGAGCATCAGCCACTATCTGAGGAGTAATGGAGTACTCTACGCCTCGTATCCAACTCTTTACTAAAGTGTTGGAATCATAGATGCGGATAGAGATGTTCGAATAGAACTCTCTAATCAAGGCAGAAGGTGGAGGAGGATTAGAAACATCCACCAAGGGTAACCAGCCCCTACGCTCAAAGTTTGCCCTAATGGCAGGAACAAGTTCATCTAAGTGAACAGAACGCTCAGCCCATATCTTTCTCCTAACGTTTAGCTTCTCATAAATCTCTTGGTTTTTCTCACTCGGAAACTTCTCACGGTCAAAGGATGGAGGGGGACGGAGAAGAGTGAGGGAATAGTCCTACGGGCTCTAGTTTTCCTAGGCATGATGCTAAGGAAAGGACAGAGACACAAAGAGAAAACCAAAAAAAAACAAGAAAAACAAAACCAAGGGAAGACTGCAAGTTAGCACACAAAACAATAGAATGAAAATCTATATGATGCATGAACAAATACAATGCCATGATGCATGCACTAATGCAGTAAGCAATTAAGTTCAATTGAGATTAAATTGACAAAATTGGCTTGAACAGGGAATTTCTATCAAAAATCCCCAAAAATTGAAAACCACTTGTTGAAATTTTTAAACAAATTGATGAATTGAGCATTACAAAACACATCACATAGGTTATAATGCTTAATTACAATAACCCAACAAGCCAATTTCATCAAATTCTACCCAATTTAACAAAAGCCCCAAATCGGATCAAGAACAAACCTAGAATTTTCAATTTTTCACCAAACTCAAAATTGATCAAATTAACAGGTAAGAATCATGTTTATGATGTGTCCCCACAAAAACCCAATGATCAATTGCATAAAATATGACTTGAATCAATAGAAAATCCCAAAATTGTAAAGTCCGAAAATCGCCCCTAAATGCATGGATTTATGCATGAAATCATGAAAATAAAATCAAAAGGAAGGGTAAAAGAGTCTTACCAGCTTGAGGAAAGAGATTCTTTGCAAAAACTTCGGAGGAAAACGACAAAAAATGGAACTATTGAGCTTGCCTCGTTGGAGAGAGAAAGAAAAAGTTTGAAAAAGTTTTGAAAAGTGTTTGAAAAAGTCAGATCTGAACTTTAAAAAAAAACTTTTTCACGATATTCGATTGATCGAAAATTACATTCGATCGATCGAATGTGACAGTCATTTTAAGACAAAGTAAAGCACTTTTTCGATTGATCGAAAATCAGATTCGATTGATCAAAACACACAGTCATTTTAAGACAAATGAAAGCACTTTTTTGATTGATCGAAAATCAGACTGGATCGATCGAAATGGGCAGAGGCTCACTAAATTTTGAGAAAAAATCACAGTTTTGAAAGACACAAACCTAATTTTGAAAAATAACTCCTCAAAGCATTAAATTACAGAAACAAAATGCATGAGTATGAGATGGAATGCTTTTTCAAAAACCCAAAATTTTAAACCCAATTTTCTCAAAACAAGTTTCAATCATTCTCCCATTGAATTTTCTCAAGCAACAAATATGTTGTGCACAAATCTCAAGATATTCTCAAACTTGGTTGGTCAGACCAAAAACACACACACTAGCATGTACAGTGTTTAACAAAGAGTAACTTGTGTAGTGTGTGATACTAGCAGAAAACTTGAGATACATGTGAAGTGATATGTGAATAGCAATCAAACACAAAGTCTACACAATTCATCATATAGAATTTAAAAGAGACTATCACCTAAAGAGTTACATCCTATAACTCCCACATCTCCTAGAACAAAAGCTTGCAATCATGTAAGTTTCTTGCATTTTTGCCTCTTATTTGTATGAATTGGCATTCAGCCTAATAGTACACACCGGTTTGAATTAAGTGAATTGGCATCAAGCCTAATAGTACACACCAGTTTTAATTTAATTGAGCTACACCTTAGTTCTTTTTGTGCATGTGCTACACTTTCTCGAGCACAAAATCTTATGATATGCACTAAGGTGTTCATGATTGACTAGTGAACAGTGGGTGAGATGGTTATTTATGCCTTTCTCAAAAGGATCAAGTCCGACAGTCAAATAACATATGACTTCATGATTAAGACAAAGCGATTAAAAACCATAAACATCTTTCTCACACAACATGCACTACAAAGTTTCAACTAGTCAAGTGCAATGAATAAGTTCATCAAAGTTAAACAAGATACACAAGACATGACATGTGTAAAAAGATAGACCAACCTTGTTTTTCAAAAATCAAGAAAAATAGTGTCAAACATAATTTTTGCTTTCTCCTTTTCTCCTTTTTTTTTATTTTTTTTATTTTTTTTTTATTTAAGAGAAAACAAATAAGTCCTAGAATGAAATGCATGAATGTAATGCAATGCAAACCCTAGAAACAAAAAAAAACACAAAAACCAAAGAACAATGGTCACAAAAGAATAGAGCAATGAAGCACAAGGACCATGTCAGAAAGACTCAGTTAGTTCGAGTCTTTTGCATCCAAAACTTTTTAGATGCACCACGAGCATTGGAGTTCTTATTCACATTCGAGTGATTCCCAACTCCAGGATTGGAATAAAGGTTTAACACCTTTACCAATTCACCAATTAGTGCCATAGGATCTTGTGCTTGAGGCACAAGCACTTTTGGTTTATTTGCTCTCTTATCAGCTTGAAGCTTGTAACAGTTAGGACGAATGTGTCCAGACTTACCACAATAATGACAAACCCAAGCAGGTTTACCATGCATCTTGTCCTTAGATTTGGTAGGCTCCTTAGGTTTAGATTCTCTTAAGTCTACCCTAATCTTCTTAGGTGGTGAAACTTCTACAGGTTTAACAACCTCACTCACAGGGGGTTTACAGTTTCACTCACAACCTCACTCACAGAAGGTACACAAGAAGAAGAAGGAACAAAAGTAGTGGAATGTGGTGCAGAATCAAAGATGCTTTCAACATATCCCAAACCAGATTTATCAGTAGGATACTTTTGAACATTCAGCATGTGATCAAGTTTAGAACTAGCAGATCTAGCAACAGATAAATCATGTTCCAAAGTTCTAACTTTATCAAGCAAAAGCATGTTCTCAGATTTAACATTATTCAAAAGCTCATTAGCATCAAACAATTTAACAAACAAATTTTTCTTTTCAAGCTCAAGAGAGTCAATTTTCTTTAGGCCAAGTTCAACTTTCATAGCATCCTTTGCAACAACTTTGCAAAGTTTGTTGTAGGCCTCTTGAAGATCTGCATCTTCAGAGAGTTCCCCATCAGAAGGGTTCTCCTCAGCAGATATGCTTTCATTGAACTATAGCAGTAGTCGTGAAAGCAATGAAGTTTCCATCCTCGTCACCACCGGACTCATCATCGAAACCTCATTATCACTAAGGGTTACAGCCATAGCTTTACCCTTAGTCCTCAAGAATGTAGGACATTCAGATTTCACATGACCATACCCTTGACAGCCAAAACACTGAGGACCCAAGAGTTATTTGAAGATTGACCTACCTTTTCTCTAGGTTTTTCAAAGTTATTAACCTTAGTGGGATCATTCTTCCTAAAATTTCTAGGTTCAGCAGTGTAAGTACCTCTTGCCTTTCTATTGGTATTCCTAAGAAAGTTCTTAAAGTTTTTGGCAAGATAGGCAATCTCTGTAGCAGAGAGCTCATCATCAAATCCACCACCATCAACATCATCAACTGACTTAAGAGCCATTGATTTGGATTTGTTCACTTTAGGTAGGCCAGACTCATAGGACTGAAGAGATCCTACAAGCTCATCAACAGGGATGGAGTCCACATCCTTGCTTTTAGTGATGGCAGTCACTTTGGGTCTAAAGTCTTCAGTTAAAGATCTAAGTATCTTCCTAACAATTTTATGTTGATCATAGATTTCACCCAAATTAAAAGCAGAATTGACAATATCATTTAATTTAGCATAGAATTCATCAAAAGATTCATCATCAGACATTCTAATGCTTTCAAATCTAGAAGTCAATTGTTGCAATTTATTGATCTTAACTGCCTTTGTGCCTTCATGCATAGTTTGGAGGATTTTCCAAGCAATATGAGCAACCTCAACATTAGAGATCCTCTTAAATTCCTCCATAGAAACAGCATTGAAGATGGCATTCATAGCTTTGCTATTGAAGCCTGCTGCTTCTTTTTCAGAAGTTTGCCATTCACTCACAGGAGTAGTGGGCTTCTCCCATCCGTATTCAACGGAATTCCAAACCCTTTCATCAATGGATTTCAGGAATGCTTTCATCCTTACTTTCCAATAAGCATAGTTGTTCCCATCAAAGTGAGGAGGAACAAACAGAGATTGTCCATGCTCCATGACAACAGGGGTCAAGGATCAGCTCAGAGATAAAAAATCTCAAATAAAAGAGCTACCTGCTCTGATACCACTTGATGGAAAATTTAGACCCCTTAAACAACCAGATTGCGTAGCCTAGATTAATTAGCCAAGTTGTTACTTAGTCAAATTAAGCATTCTAGTTAAAGAATCAACAATCATATCAAAATAATAATGCAGCGGAAAATAAATGAACACAAGATATGATCACCCAGGAAACCACACGGTAAAAACCTGGGGAGGATTTGACCCACCGATCCTCAAGGCAAACAGAATTCACTATGAAAGAATTGAAGTTCTTACAAAAGGACTACAAGCTCCCCGCTCGACTTCCTAATGCTACCCACCAGTAGAACTTCCTGACACGACCACGTGCAGCTCCGAATCCACGGACTACTTCTTTCTTGAATTCCTCAATCAGCTACAAGCTCCCCGCTTGTTTTTCTTTTAAGTTCCAATGGTTGCAACTGTAATGATCTTCAAGATGTTGAAATCATCTCTACCTTGAAAACCCTAAGTTTTGTGTAAAGGAAGCTCCTCAAAGATCTCACGAGATTCACACAAAACAGCAATGTATGAGCAACAAAGCAATATGGACAACCTTCAAAAACGTGGCTAGGGTTTAGTTTATATACCTAGGGTAAAAACATAAAACCCTAAACGTTTAATGAAGTAGGGCTGAGTTGGAAATTCTGCAGAATAATCAACCTGTGCGATTTTCGATCGATCGAGTCTATTCTTCGATCGATCGAGCCAGGCCAAAAGTCCCAAGTACTTCTGCAGCCACTCGATTCCAACTTTACAATAATAAACCAACTTTGAGCAAGCCTAAACAAGACTAAATAATGTTTTGATCATGGTTTGCCAACATTACAAATTAGAGTTCTAAATACATAAAATCTAAGAGAAGTTCTAAATACATAAAAACAATAGAGGTATGATAAGAGATTGTCCTCTATCCATGACAAACAGAGGTCAATGGATTACACACAAAAATTAACCCTAATTAGAGTGTGCCTGCTCTAATACCACTTGATAGGCCAAAAACTTATTGACCTATTATGATGAATTGATTGATTAATTAGCCAAATTTATTAATTAATCAAATTAACATGCAAAACACGTGGTAGCACAAACAAATCACCAATTAAACTAAGTATGTAGCGGAAAATAAATTGGCACGGTGATTTGTTTATGAATGGGGAAAACCTACATGGCAAAAACCCATCGGATGATTTTAAGGTTACCACTCCCGAGAATCTACTATTATCGAACAAGCGGTTACAGGGAATTCCAGTAGCTTATACTAACCTACAGTTGAACCCTTACCCCAATACCCAATTGGACTTGTTTTGTAGTGACGATCTCTCCTTTTCAATGCACGACTCCCAGTACGTGACTAACCAATTGCGCGGATCCCAATACGTGACTTCAATCACCAACTAGAGAAGGTTGTTGGCTGCAAAGTTCTTCAGTTCATCACACGATGAAGATCAAGAAGCTCCTTGGTCACAAAACCCTACAGTGTACAAACACAGCAACTTCTTCACAAGAAAGATGAACTAGGACAAATTATGTCTCCAGTCACAATTTGCTTGAACAAAATTTGCTCAACACTTGTGCAACTTGTGTCTCTGTTTACGGCCCTTAAAATAATCCTTATATATGTCTAGGGTTGTGAGAAAAGAAAGACTAAACATAATCATGGGATTCAGATAGCTCTTAAGTCTTGATAGATTGCTAGCTTTCATGCTTTAATGAACAACACTTTCTGCACTTGAATCTTGGATAGACTTGCATAACTTTAACACTTGAACTTAAAACAAGGTTTCTTGAAGCATCAATCACATCATAAATCTACCAAATTAAAAGTAAAGTGCGTTTTGTCAAAGGATTAGCCAATTACATAAAATAGTGACATATGTTCCTAGCATGTGAAACACATATGTCCTAACAAGAGCATTCAATGCCGCAGACAGTTACCAATCAGTGGGCAGACCGTTGGAGCCTCATCAAAACCCATATTTAAAAGCCCAGAGGCATTACAAAAAGGAACTAAAGCCACAATTAAGGCCCCAACGGCTAGGAACCATGAAACCATATATATATATATATATATACATTGATCAGAGATCAAACCAAGTACAGAGATTCACCCAAGAAATAATCTCGCACTGATATTATGATATCTGAAACTTTCTTATTATTCTCATAACTAACTTTGGCATCGGAGACGTTGTGGCAGGCACACCACCGATGACCACCTCAGAAGAACCTTTGTTCTAAATGTGCAAGGATTGTGACGCAGATTCAGCTCCACCTGGACAAGCTTACAAAGCTAACGATTTATGCTTCATCAAGGATGACAATTTAGCCCCGCGTTGCTTAACTTGTCCCTCCTTGCTACGCCCCGCGCGGGTTTTCCCCACCCTGCAAAGGTGGTAGGGCGGGGATAAGGTGAGATTTTAGCCCTACATCACGGAGCAGGGCATGGATGGGTTTATACATTTTAGACTTGCCCCACCCCGCATTGATAATGATTAAATTTTTTAGGTTCTAAAGATTTAGGATTAAATGTTTAGAGCCCTAATTTGTTTATATTGGCAAACCAAGAACAAAACATGTCTAGAATAGGTGTTAGACACTGCTCAAGATGATTCAAGTCAAGTCTTAAGAACATTCAAGCTGCAGAAAAAAGAATTGAAATTCAATGAAGCTCGACCAATCGAAGAATAGGCTTGACCGATCGAAAATCGCAGTAAAGCAATTTCTACAGAATTTTAAATCAAGCCCAAGCCCACAAAAATGTATAGCATTTCAATCCAACATTCCTAAGTATAAAAGGAAATCATAACTACATTTTGAAGACTCTTAGAAGACTTGTAAGTTACTCATGTGAGATCTGAAAGGTTTTGTACTTTCTAACTCCATAAATATCTACTAGAATAAGATCTACAATCAAATACTGGTGAAATCTAGTTGTTGTTGCAAGATCAACAAGTGGTGATCTGAAATCTTTGAGTGAGATCTCAAAGCCATAAGCGTGGGAGCTTGTGTGCTGCAAATCTAAGAGAAAAGAGTTTGTAGATTCGAAGCTTGCATGTGGTCATGTTAGTAAATTACTACTAGAGGTAGCAATAGAATTAGGATTAAATCTTATTGTAAAAACTTCAATTCTCTGTTAGTGGATTTGTTTACCTTGAGATAGTTCATCTCATTGGTTTTCTTGGGTGATCATATCAGTGTGTTATTTACTTTTCCGCTGCTGTTCATGATATAATCTTTTACTGTTTAACCTAGATCTTAATAATAATTCTAAGTGTCAACTTGGTTATTAATTAGGTTAAATAATCTGTTTAAGGGTCTAAACAAAAAAACAAAATTATAAATTTTCCATACCCTAAAACCCTAATATTTAAACAAACATATTATCAACTTATTTTATTATACTCAACATGCTTCTCTGGCTTTTTTTTTTTTTTTTCCCTCTAGCAAGGTTGGAAATAAGATACCAATTTTAACATTTTCTTGTCTTTATTAAAAGCAAATTTATATACTATTTAATCATTGATTTTGTACTATAAGATTTTTATTTTTGTTGTGATATTGTCTTGTAAACTCTTTGATAAATTATTCAATTTTTGCTAAAAAATAGTTTGATTTGATGGGATAAATTTATTTGTAATTTCAAGTATATTTTTATTAACGAAACAAGATTTATTAAAAAAAATTGTAATAGTTGTGGGTAAATTAACAAGAAGTGGAGTTTTATGGGTGGGGTGGGGCTTCACAGAGCCCTAAGGGGCTAGGATAGAGCAAGAAAATTTTTCCCGCTATGTGGGACGAGAATGGGACAAGACAAAACCATGCAGGGCGGGGGCAAAGACCCCATGATTCGAACCCGCCCTGCTCCATTACCATCCCTAGTCCTCATGGATGCTTATTAATTATTATATGGGTGTTTGGATTTGTGGGGTTTGTTTATCATCAGCAAAGGGTACTTATTTTAATGGGTGTTTATATTCTTGGGAAATTCTTGGAAATGGAAAATTCTTAAGTACTCCCGGAGCACGAAGAAATGGTGCTTCCTTCTCTCACATTCATGGTGAATCCCACCATGAATTTAATAAGTGAATTCCATTATGAATGTGAGAGGAGGAGCACCATTCCCTGTACTCCAAAAATACATGAGAATTACTCCTTGGAAAGAACTTTAGTGCGCCCTAGAGCAATCATAGGCTCAAACTCTGAGTAGAATAATTTTCAATATTCGGGGAATGATCATATGTTTCCCCAATTTTATGATTATCTTTATTCATAACCTTCATATCCCCTCATTTGTTGTGCACCCCCAAATGAAACAAAAATAATTTAAAAGTTAAAACCAGCTTCTTAAATACCCAACATTATATAAGATACCCGCTAGTCATGTTCACATAGCTCAACCGGCTGTACCATATGAGCTCAACAGGCTTTACCTGAAATTGAAAAGTGAATATCACAACACTCAGAAAACCACTCATGTCATTGCTATCCATTTAACACTACCGATCTTCAGCTCTCTTATACTATTTGTTCTAGTAGTTTACCAATGACACAAGCAAAAAGAACTTTAGGAACCAAATAAAAATTGCCAATTTGCCCACTCAGTAGGCCATCAAAGAAAAAGATGAAATTATTTAAACACATTCAACACATTAAAAGACAACCATTACTCATTGGCCTTAAACTCCCATCATAAGATAACTGTTACACATGGGTAATAATCACCTCAAATTATGTATAATAGCTACCCAAATCATCTATAAAAGGGACAATCTGTCCCACTTACTGAGGTATGTTAAAAATGACTACAAAACACTAAACGGCGCTACCCAGTGGTCTCTTCGATCAACTCTTTATCTATCTTGCAAATTCTACACGATCGTCAAAAGCTCTAAATTGGATGAGTGACCCAACTGACAATTTTTGGCATCATCACCTACCATAATAATCAATAGTTGCAATTAGAAAACTGTTCTGGACAACACAGGCTCTGTCCGCACCAGATACAGAGACTATAAGGTTGCAGTTGCTTAAACAGGGGCTATGTATCAGGATTAAAATTACTTCCTTCAAATTTGAGCTTTGGTAATTCGGCATCATAGGATCTTGGTCATCCAATGATGAGTTCCAAATTTCCAATTAGTCTTCCATCTCGTCACTCTCCTAAAAATTTCTTTTACTTGTTACCCTTGACTAATGTTAATTTCTTTCTTTGCCTCTAGTTTCATGTTTCCATTCCCATGATAAAATTCCATTAAGATCCCATTTATATTTAAGCTTATAAGCTAATTTCTTTTAAGCTAATTAATGTTTCTTTATAGCTAATTAATGTATTTTAAATTGCAAATTGCAAATTTATTTTATTCTAGTTATATTTAAGCCAATAAATTTAAACTATATCCTAAACAACACAAAATCAAGAAAATACATGGATTAATATTGTTAGAATAGCCTAAACTAATATTTCATTGTCAAAAGACTCGGAAACAAAGTAACAGACCATTAGACCAACCTAGACTGGCCCAACGAGGGGAAAGAAACGAACAAAATGACTTCCCAAGAGGTTCCCGCTATATCACCATCATAACAAAAGAGCAACTTCAAATGGTGGCTGTTGCTTAACAAGTAATCAAACAACTTGTTAAGGAGTTGTCCAAGTAATCAAACAACTTCAAGGCGTTGATTCAAGCCTTTTTCTTTCTCTTGACCCGTCTGGAAACCTAGTTCGTATAGGTAAACGTTTTAGGCCTTCGATAGATTTGTATAGAAGCCCCAAATCTTCATGTTGAGGTTACTTTTTTTTCATCAATTTTTCAAAATGGTTATCAGTTGTTTTCTTAAAGAGAAGTGCTATGTTTACAACATTTTTACAATATTTTTGTAACAAATCATAGGTGGTATGTTGTTATTGATTCTAATTTAAATTCACAACTTGTGGGTTCCAGCTAGCTCAATTGGTAAAATCTCTGATGGTTGAATAAGAGATCTGGGGTTCAATCTCCGCTTACACTAAAAACTGATTGGTGTCTTGATCTGATGATAAAGAGCTATCATTAGGAGTGGACACCATAAGTTGAAACTCTCTCTAAAAAAAAAAAAAAAAAAAAAAAATTCACAACTTAAATTACTTTTTTACCTATCTGTAACAGCCAATAACAATCTATTACTTATGATTTGTTATGAATATAACATTTCTCTTTCCTAAATGGATGGGAATGTGAGCAAACCCACTAACACCAAATCCCCAATTCAAATGTATATTAACTCTCTAGAAACAGGCATGTTTACAAAACAATTTCTAACAAAAATGATCTAAAAACTAAAAATAACTTCCATAGTAAAGAACTTCTACGTAATTTAGCGCTAACTAAAAATAAACATCTGGAAATCAGTAAATGGCGTGCATCCTAGTTAGCTTAATTGATTTTTTTTTTTTTTTTCTGTCATTATATAAAAGACCTAAATTTGAATTCAATTTACACAAAAAATTAATTAGTGTCTTGGTTTGATAATTAAAGTGAATCATAATTGAAGTCAATGTCATAAGTTCAAACTTATCATATATATCAAAAGTAAATTAATAAATAAATGGTGGGAAGCTATGAACCAACAAAGAAATAACAACTTGCCTCCTTCATGGATAGCAAAAGCAACTCAAACAAAGTAGGGTTGAAAACAAAACGAGTTAAGTTGAGTATCAAAATTTCAGGATTGTTGATGTTAAATATATTAGCAATGCGATGTGTATACAATGTTGTATATGCTAGAGTGGATGTGGAAGAGGAAGTATAGAATAGGAACATTGAGAACATGAGAGTTACGTGATTCAGCCTAACGGCTTACGTCCATGGAAGAAACCTTAAAGGGCTACATCTTTAGTATATGTAAAAGTGTAATACAATGGCTATGTAACAATGAACCATAACATGAGTATATAGATATAGGCGACTAAACCCTAAACTACTAGTACAAGTAGAAGATTTGTCTTGCACACATAGTAGGTGAGCTTGAACCTATTACATTGAGCTAATATGTCTAATATATGTCTAATAGTTTATTTAATTTTATTTCGAATAAGAGCTAAAGCTTGAGCTTATCATCAAACTAAAAAAAAAAAAAATTATAAGACCTCTAGGACGAAGATGTAATTTTATGAAATTTTAGAGAAATTTCTTAATTTAGTTTGATTTTATAGTTTTTTTTTTAAACAATAAGTTTTATTTAGATACTTTTATATTATTTAGTAGTTGAAATATCTTTAAGTTTTATCCACAATTATTATTATCTTTATTCACATGTTATGAAATAATTTTTACTCTTATTGAAACTTAAAACCTTTTAAACATTTAAATTTTTACTTTAAATTATAACTTCATTGAACACTCACAATGCGAAAGGAACTTGTGAGATACACTAGATGTCCAACATATATAACAATCATTCGATTCATAAATAACAAAGCAACACCAATAAAAATCATTTGAAGAAACTATCATTCTAATTAATTTCTATATATATATATATATATATATATATATATATATATATATATATCAGTAAATAAATAAAAAATATGAGTGCTCAAAAAAATTATAAAAACTAAGCATAACAAATTAGACGGGAGCTCTTCTACCCAAACATCTAAACCTAAAGATGAAATAACTCTTCTAGCAAAGGCATGGGCTAAATAGGTGTCCCCCCTCTTAACATACTTAAAATTAAACCATCGTAAAGATCTTGACAAGATTTTTGTCTCTTCAATAAAATGTCCACGCAAAGCAAAGGATGTTCTATTGTCTCACAAGACCGAGATGACCAATAGTGAGTCCCCTTCAATTTCAAGCTTGTGAATGCTAAGATTCTTGGCAAACTGGACCGCTACATTAGCAACAAAAGCTTCAATGGCTTCAATAGTTACCTACTCTAACTCTTGATAATTGTATAAGTGGTCTTACATTAAAATTTCCAATCACTTGCATCTTGATAAAGAATAAGGAATAAGAAAGACAAAAATGCAAAGTATTGCTAAAATTTTAGATGAAAAAAAAATAACATGCCAAAAGTTTAAGTAAGGCACCAGACTTTACCTTCTAGGAAACAACCAATAAGTTGTAAGAGTATCATCAACTATGCTAAAAAAAATTTAGTTTTACACAATAAAAAATTACTTTATCTATTTTAACACATCACTCTAAATACACTTTACATCACATCTCTTACTTTACCACACCACCTATTAAAATAACTTAAAAAAGTTCCAACCTTTAAAAAAAAAAAAAAAAAAAAAAAAAAAACACCACCACTTCTCCTACAAGTAGCAACTAGCCAACCACCATAGAAACCCGCCTGCAAAATTTATTGGAACCTACCCAAAACCGGAGTAACCCAACCCAAAAATCGTCCCACCCACCCGCCGACCCCACCATTGAAACCACCCATCAACCCACAACAAAAATAATAATAATAAAAACCCACCATAAGAAGGAGATTTGGACAGAATAGCGAGATCAGTGGTGTGGTGAGAGTGAGATGGACAGAGAGTTAGAGAGAAGCATACTGGTAGGGCTGGCTGGAGCATATATAGGTAATGACCTAAGGCCCCCAAATAAAGAATGTCCCATTTTTTAACTAATTTTATACGGTAACAACTCTAGGAATGTTTTCTAGGGTGGACATTAAAAGCATTCATATTAGTCCATATAATGATATAAAATGGCATAAGGGCCAAATTTTGCATAACCAACCAAAAAATCATCCACATTAACTTATGTATTATTGTGCAAAATGCATTTGTAGTTACAGTGACCGTGCAAATATATATGGTTATTGTTTATATACAAATTTGTTTTCTAATTCTTTCTTTACTAATATACAGAGAGAGAAATTATTTGGGAGAGTAGTAAAAATTAATAAAGAAATGATACTTTAATAAGATGTAGTGTCAAATAGATAATTTGATGTAGATTTTTTTTTTTAATTTTTAATTTTTTTTTAAAAGGTGATATGTAAAATAGAAAATTTAGCTTTATATGCTAAGATAGATAAGAATTTTTGAAGAATTTTTGCACTAGGAATTTTTGTTTTTACTTAATGGAAGTTCAAATAGTGTGTAAAACACCTATGAATGTTTAGATCTCTAAATTAAAATTACCAACACAAGCTTGTAATCAAACAATATATGTGCAAAAAATGAAATATAAGATATAACCAAATAGGTAACACACTCTAAACCATAATTAATAACCAACACAGCAGTAATTAAAAGGTAAAGAGAAAGGGAAGAAAGAAGCAAGTGTTAGACAGATGCATGGTCCTCGGACTCAGTCCATGGGGAAACTAACCACTTAAAGAAAACCAAGTGTTAGACAGAACCATAGGACTGCTGGGTCCTCGGACCTATGCCTAAGGAGAAATTAACCCCTTTAAAAGATCCTAAGTGTCTACTTCAAAATTCCACCTGCTCCTTAGGACATAAAAGGTCCGCCCGAGCATACAAACCCTTACGTTGTAACTATCAAATGCCGCGATTGGCCGAGGTACAATTGAAGTCAAAGTTATACGAGAAACTGAATAGCGTGCAAGTAAGGAAATAACCACAACAAACAGAAAAGGAAATAAAGTTTTCATTTCATTAAACACAAGGGAATTGCACCCAGGAAGTCGCATTACAAATAAAACAAAAAAAAAAAAAAAAAAAGAAGAAAGAGATGCAGAAATGAAGTGCAGCAGGCAGAAGAGCCATGGGGCCTAGTTGGCTGCTTCAGTGGGTGGCTGGCCCGTAGCTGCCTCAGGGTCCCCTGAGCCCTGACTAATGGGAATGGCCTGCAGAGGCACAGCAGGAATAGCCGCCCCCTCGGCAGAAGAGACCTGGGCAGCGGGGGAAGGCTCTACAACCTGCTGAGGCGCGTCCTCGTTGGAGCCATCACTCAACACAACCACCACGGGAGGATTGCTCCCTTGGATTGGCTCATCAGCAACCCCAGCATCCGAGGCCTCTTCGCCCGGAGTAGCAGCAGTTTCCACAGCAGCCTCGGCTTCAGAGCCATCGTGGGCAGTCTCGCGGATAAAAGGAGGGTAGTACACGTCTTCCTCCTTCCACAAGTCAGAAGAAGCCTCCACTCCAGCCTGCCTGAGGGCTTCGCTCCAAGTTTCAGAGCAGTAACGCCTACATACCCCAGGGACTTGGGATTTGTAGGCAGCTGCTGTCTCAGCTGCCCCGGCAGTAAAGGCCGCCTCCTCAGCTTCCTGCTTAGTGGCCCAGGCTTCCTCCCTGCCGTGCTCTGCCTCAAGCTTGGCCCTCTCAGCCTCCCTTTGGCCATTCAGCCACCCTCTTGGCCTCCTCGGCATCTGCCCTTTCTTCGCCAGGCCAGCTATCTGATCCTCGGCGAGCTTCAACTGCTTCTCTGCCTCACCCAGACGCTTTGTCTGAGTCTCGGCTGCCTTTGGGCACCCTCAAGGCCCGACATTGCGCTTTCCTTAGCCTGGGTCATTGCCTTCAGCTCCTCCCTGGCCTTGGCAAGGTCCTCCTCCGACTTCTTGAGGGTTGGTAGCCACCAAGCGCCTATCGCGCTCCAGATCCAGGGCTTCCCATGTTCATTGGTCGCCTCTTCCAGCCTGAGGTGGCCTGTACAGCCTGCCAAACGAAACAGACAAGTTGCAATTAGCCGAGCTCAAAAAGAAATGAAAGCAAGAAAAAGGCAAGAAAAAGCACAAGTGTTAAGGCCTTACCATCCCCAAATACCGCTTGAGGCAGAGGAAGACATCCCTACTCTCATGGTTCCTAGCTCCGCCATGTCCGCAGGCAGGAGCAGGCATCTCCACAGCGTCGGCCACGTACGCGCCTTCGCCATCCTTAAAGTCCCTGAGGGAGGAGTCATCCCTCAAGGGAGCCCCGCGGAGCATTGGGCGGGGAGCCAGGCCTGGATCTCGGGCGGGGGTGCGACCTGTTTATCCTGCGTTGAGGGGCCTATCCTCAATTGCTTCGATGGCCGCTGATTGCCATCGCCCTCGCGTGGGCCCAGATTTGTCCTCAAGGGTCCTCTTACCCTTGTCCTTCTTCTGCTTAGGGTCGGCGGGCTCGTGCCTGGACGACGGGCTCGCCTGAGGCGGAGGAGGAGGAAGTTGGATTGTGTTGAAGCCGACCTGGTCTGAACAGGACGATTCTTTGGAGATGGGGGAGGAAGCTTCGGCTTGGACTTCCCGGCTGTCCTTCTAGTAGTTCGGGACAGGCTTGGCTGGTACTTCTTCTTGTAGCCCATCTTGCGCGGAAGATGTCTCTGATGCGAAGAGGTCTGCTCGGTTAGACGAGGATCACCCAAGTCTCCAGAGGGGTCCTCGGACTGATAGAGTTGCTCAAAAAACGCCGAAATCCTCCTCGG
>JAFHAW010000265.1:0-36772 GCA_019022515.1 Quercus aquifolioides
AAACGGTCTGAACGAGAATTTCTTTTTCTCTCTTTCCGGCTTGCTCGACCGTTTTGGCCTGAAATAATGGCAGAATGATGTTTTTTTAATTTTTGAATTTTTTTCCAGAATTTTCTAGTTTGGGTCGGTGGAAACGGTCCGGAAACGAGAATTTCATGTCTTTCTTTTCGCCTGTCTCGACCCTTGGCTTGAAATACAGACAGAATTATGTTTTTAATCTTTTTTCCTTTTTTTTTGTCAGAATTTCTAGCTGGTCGGGTGAAACATCCGTAACGAGATTTTCTTTTTTCTCTTTCTTGCCTGTCCCGACATTTTTTGGCTTGAAATAAAGCCAGAATGATCTTTTTCAATTTTTGAAATTTTTTGCTATTTTTTTCGGAAATTCTCTAGTTTGGGCGGGTGAAACGGCCGGAACGATAATTTCTTTTCTCCCTTTTCAGTCTGTCCCGACCCTTTTTGGCTTGAAATAATACCAGAAGAATGTTTTTAATTTTTGAATTTTTTTGCTATGCTTTCGGAATATTCTAGTTTGGGTCGGGCGGAAACGGTCCAGAACAAAAATTACTTTTTCTCTCTTTTCAGCCCATCCCGACCCTTTTGCTTGAGATAATGCTAGAACGAAGTTTTTAATTTTTGAATTTTTCGAAATCTCTAGTTTGGGTCGGCCCGAAACGGTCCAGAACGAGAATTTCTTTTTCAATCTTTCTCGACCTGACCGACCCGTTTGGTTTCAAAAAAATGGAGAAGAATGTTTTTTTAGTTATTTTTTTTCGGAATTCTGTATTTGGGTCGGTGAAACAGTCCGGAACGAAATTACTTTTTTCTCTTTTTCGGCCTGTCTCGACCTATTTTTGCTTGAAATATTGCCAGAACAATGTTTTTTTAATTTTTTTGCATTTTTTTTCGAATTTTTTAATTTGGGACTGGTGGAAACGGTCTGCAACGAGAATTTCTTTTTCTCTCTTTTTCGCCTGTCCCGACCCATTTTGGCTTGAAATAATGCCTGAGGATGTTTTTGAATTTTTGAATTTTGCTATTCTTTTCGAATTTTCTAGTTTGGGTTCGGGCGAAACGTCCAGAACAAAAATTTCTTTTCTCTCTTTTTCAGCCCATCCCGGGTGTTTTTGCTTGAGATAATGCTAGAACGAAGTTTTTTATTTTGAAATTTTCGAAATTCTCTAGTTTGGTCGTCCCGAAACGGTCCAAACGAGAATTTCTTTTTCAATCTTTCTCGACCTGTACCGACCCTTTTGGTTTCAAAAAAAAATGTGAGAAATGTTTTTTGTTAATTTTTTTTCGAATTCTGTATTTGGGTCGGGTGGAAACATCCGGAACGAGAATTTCTTTTTTTTTTTTTCGCTTGTCCCAACCCGTTTTTGCTTGAAATAATGCCAAACAAGTTTTTAATTTTATAATTTTTTGCTATTTTTTCTCAGATTCTCGTTTTGGTCGTCGAAACGTCCTGGAACGAGAATTTCTTTTCTCTCTTTTCCGTCTTGTCTCGACCGTTTGGCCTGAAATAATGCAGAATGATGTTTTTAATTTTTTGAATTTTTTTCCAGATTTTCTAGTTTTGGTCGGTGAAACGGTCCGGAACGAGAATTTCATTTTCTTTCTTTCGCCTGTCTCCGACCCGTTTTTGGCTTGAAATACTGACAGAATATGTTTTTTAATCTTTTTTCCTTTTTTTTCAGAATTTTTCTAGCTTGGGTCGGGTGGAAACAGTCCCGTAACGAGAATTTCTTTTTTCTCTTTCTTGCCTGTCCCGACATGTTTGGCTGAAATAAAGCCAGAATGATCTTTTTCAATTTTTGAAATTTTTTTGGCTATGTTTTTTCGGAATTCTAGTTTGGGTCGGGTGGAAACGGCCTGGAACGAGAATTTCTTTTCTCCCTTTTTCATCTGTCCCGACCCTTTTTGGCTTGAATAATACCAGAAGATGTTTTTTAATTTTTTGAATTTTTTGCTATGCTTTTCGGAATATTCTAGTTGGTCGGCGGAAAACGTCCAGAACAAAAATTTTTTTTCTCTCTTTTCAGCCCATCCCGACCCGTTTTTGCTTGAGATAATGCTAGAACGAAGTTTTTTTAATTTTTGAATTTTTGAAATCTCTAGTTTGGGTCGCCCGAAACGGTCCAGAACGAAATTTCTTTTTCAATCTTTCTCGACCTGTACCGACCCTTTTGGTTTCAAAAAAAATGAGAATGATGTTTTTTGTTATTTTTTTTCGGAATTCTGTATTTTGGGTCGGTGGAAACAGTCCGAACGAGAATTCTTTTTTTCTCCTTTTCGGCCTGTCTCGACCTATTTTTGCTGAAATATGCCAGAACAATGTTTTTAATTTTTTTTGCTATTTTTTTTCGGAATTTTTTAATTTGGGTCTGTGGAACGTCGCAACGAGAATTTCTTTCTCTCATTTTTCGGCCTGACCCGACCCATTTTGGCTTGAAAAATGCCTGAAGATGTTTTGAATTTTTTGAATTTTTTTGCTATTCTTTTCGGAATTTTCTAGTTTGGGTCGCGAAACGGTCCAGAACAAAAATTTTTTTCTCTCTTTTCAGCCCATCCCGGTGTTTTGCTGAATAATGCTAGACGAAGTTTTTTAATTTTTGAATTTTCGAAATTCTCTAGTTTGGGTCGGCCCGAAACGGTCCAGAACGAAATTCTTTTTCAATCTTTCTCACCTGTACCGACCCGTTTTGGTTTCAAAAAAAATGTGAGAAATGATGTTTTTGTTTTTTTTTCGGAATTCTTTAGTTTGGGTCGGGTAGAAACCGTCCGGAACGAGGATTTCTTTTTCTCTATTTTTTTCACTTTCCCAACCCGTTTTTGATAAATATGCCAGAACAAGTTTTTTAATTTATGAATTTTTTACTATTTTTCTCAGAATTCTCTTGTTTGGGTCGGGAAACGCTGGACGAGAATTTCTTTTTCTCTCTTTCCGCTGTCTCGACCGTTTTGGCCTGAAATAATGCAGAATGATGTTTTTTAATTTTTTGAATTTTTTTTCAGAATTTTCTAGTTTGGGTCGGTGGAAACGGTCCGGAACGAGAATTCATGTCTTTCTTTTTCGCCTGTCTCGACCCGTTTGGCTTTAAATAATGCCAGAACGATGTTTTTTCATTTTTTTTGCTATTTTATCCGGAATTCCTTAGTTTGAGTCGGGTAGAACCAGGCCGGAACGAGAATTTCTTTTTTTTCTCTTTCTTGGCCACTCCCGACTTGTTTTGCCTTGAAATAATGCCAGAACGATATTTTTTAATTTTCTGAATTTTATTGCTATATCTTTCCGAATTCTTTAATTAGGGTCGGGTAGAAACGATCCAGAACGAGAATTTCTTTTTAACTCTTTCTCTGGCTGTTCCGACCCGTTTTGGCTTGAAAATAATGCCAGAAAGATGTGTTTTAATTTTTTGAATTTTTTAGGTATTTTTTACGGAATTCTTTAGTTTGTGTCGGGTAGAAACGGTCCGGAACGAGAATTTCTTTTTCTCTCTTTTCAGCCTGTCCCGACCCGTTTTGGCTTGAAATAATGCTAGAATGAAGTTTTTTAATTTTTGAATTTTTCGAAATTCTCTAGTTTGGGTCGGCCCAAACGGTCCCAGAACGAGAATTTCTTTTTCAATCTTTCTCGACCTGTACCCCCGTTTTTGTTTTCAAAAAAATGTGAGAATGATGTTTTTTGTTATTTTTTTTCGGAATTCTGTATTGGCGGTGGAAACATCCGGAACGAGAATTTCTTTTTTTCTCTTTTTCGGCCTGTCTCGACCTATTTTTGCTTGAAATATAGCCAGAACAATGTTTTTTTAATTTTTTTTGCTATTTTTTTCGGAATTTTTTAATTTGGGTCTGGTGGAAACGGTCTGCAACGAGAATTTCTTTTTCTCTCTTTTTCGCCTGTCCCGACCCATTTGGCTTGAAAAATGCCTGAAGGATGTTTTTGAATTTTTTGAATTTTTTGCTATTCTTTTCGAATTTTCTAGTTTGGGTCGGGCGGAAACGGTCCAGAACAAAAATTTCTTTTTCTCTCTTTTTCAGCCCATCCCGGTGTTTTTGCTTGAGATAATGCTAGAACGAATTTTTTAATTTTTGAATTTTTTCGAAATTCTCTAGTTTGGGTCGGCCCGAAACGGTCCAGAACGAGAATTTCTTTTCAATCTTTCTCGACCTGTTACCGACCCGTTTTGGTTTCAAAAAAAAATGTAGAATGATGTTTTTTTGTTATTTTTTTCGGAATTCTGTATTTTGGGTCGGTGAAACAGTCCGGAACGAGAATTTCTTTTTTATTTTTTTCAGCTTGTCCCAACCCATTTTTGCTTGAAATAATGCCAGAACGAAGTTTTTTAATTTTATGAATTTTTTTGCTATTTTTTTTCGGAATTCTCTAGTTTGGGTCGGGTGGAAACGGTCCGGAACGAGAATTTATTTTTCTCTCTTTTTCGGCTTGTCTCGACCCGTTTTGGCTTGAAATAATGGCAGAATGATGTTTTTTAATTTTTTGCAATTTTTTTCGGAATTTTCTAGTTTGGGTCGGGTGGAAACGGTCCGGAACGAGAATTTCTTTGTCTTTCTTTTTCGGCCTGTCTCGACCCTTTTGGCTTGAAATACTGACAGAATTATGTTTTTTAATTTTTTTCCTTTTTTTTTCAGAATTTTCTAGCTTGGGTCGGGTGGAAACAGTCCGTAACGAGAATTTCTTTTTTTCTCTTTCTTGGCCTGTCCCACATGTTTTGGCTTGAAATAAAGCCAGAATGATCTTTTCAATTTTTGAAATTTTTTTGCTATTTTTTTCGGAATTCTCTAGTTTGGGTCGGGTGGAAACGGCCTGGAACGAGAATTTCTTTTTCTCCCTTTTTAGTCTGTCCCCGACCCTTTTTGGCTTGAAATATACCAGAAGAATGTTTTTTAATTTTTTGAATTTTTTTGCTATGCTTTTCGGAATATTCTAGTTTGGGTCGGGCGAAACGTCCAGAACAAAAATTTCTTTTTCTCTCTTTTTCAGCCCATCCCGGACCCGTTTTTTGCATGAGATAATGCTAGATCGAAGGTTTTTTATTTTTGAATTTTTCGAAATTCTCATAGATGGGATCGGCCCGAAACGGTCCAGAACTGAGAATTTTCGTTTTCAATCTTTCTCGACCTGTACCGACCCGTTTTGGTTTCAAAAAAAATGTGAGAATGATGTTTTTTGTTATTTTTTTCGGAATTCTGTATTTTGGGTCGGGTGGAAAACAGTCCGGAACGAGAATTTCTTTTTTTCTCCTTTTCGGCCTGTCTCGACCTATTTTTGCTTGAAATATTGCCAGAACAAGTTTTTTAAGTTTTTTTGCTATTTTTTTCGGAATTTTTAATTTTTGGTCTGGTGGAAACGGTCTGCAACGAGAATTTCTTTTCTCTCTTTTTCGGCCTGTCCCGACCCATTTTGGCTTGAAATAATGCCTGAAGGATGTTTTTGAATTTTTTGAATTTTTTTGCTATTCTTTTCGGAATTTTCTAGTTTTGGTCGGGCGGGAAACGTCCAGAACAAAAATTTCTTTTTCTCTCTTTTTCAGCCCATCCCGGGTGTTTTTGCTTGAGATAATGCTAGAACGAAGTTTTTTAATTTTTGAATTTTTCGAAATTCTCTAGTTTGGGTCGGCCCGAAACGGTCCAGAACGAGAATTTCTTTTTCAATCTTCTCGACCTGTACCGACCCGTTTTGGTTCAAAAAAAATGTGAGAATGATGTTTTTTGTTATTTTTTTTCGGAATTCTGTAGTTTGGGTCGGGTGGAAACGGTCCGGAACGAGGATTTCTTTTTCTCTCTTTTTCGGCCTGTCCCAACCCGTTTTTGCTTGAAATAATGCCAGAATGAAGTTTTTTAATTTATAAATTTTTTTGCAATTTTTTTTCAGAATTCTCTAGTTTGGGTCGTGTGGAAACGGTCTGGAACGAGAATTTCTTTTTCTCTCTTTTTCGGCTTGTCTCGACCGTTTTGGCTTGAAATAATGGCAGAATGATGTTTTTTAATTTTTTGAATTTTTTTCCAGAATTTCTAGTTTGGGTCGGGTGGAAACGGTCCGGAACGAGAATTTCTTTTTCTTTCTTTTTCGGCCTGTCTCGACCCGTTTTGGCTTGAAATAATGACAAAATGATGTTTTTTAATTTTTTTTGCTTTTTTTTTCGGAATTTTCTAGTTTGGGTCGGGTGGAAACAGTCCGGAACGAGAATTTCTTTTTCTCTCTTTCTCGGCCTGTCCCGACCTGTTTTGGCTTGAAATAATGCCAGAATGATGTTTTTTAATTTTTGCAATTTTTTTGCTATTTTTTTCGAAATTCTCTAGTTTGGGTCAGGTGGAAACGGTCTGGAACGAGAATTTCTTTTTCTCTCTTTTTCAGCCTGTCCCGACCCGTTTTGGCTTGAAATAATGCCAGAATGATGTTTTTTAATTTTTTGAATTTTTTTGCTATTTTTTTCGGAATTTTCTAGTTTGGGTCGGGTGGAAACGGTCCAGAACAAGAATTTCTTTTTCTCTCTTTTTCAGCCTATCCCGACCCGTTTTTGCTTGAGATAATGCTAGAACGAAGTTTTTTAATTTTTGAATTTTTCGAAATTCTCTAGTTTGGGTCGGCCCGAAACGGTCCAGAACGAGAATTTCTTTTTCAATCTTTCTCGACCTGTACCGACCCGTTTTGGTTTCAAAAAAAATGTGAGAATGATGTTTTTTGGTATTTTTTTTCGGAATTCTCTAGTTTGGGTCGGGTGGAAACAGTCCGGAACGAGAATTTCTTTTTTTCTCTTTTTCGGCCTGTCTCGACCTATTTTTGCTTGAAATAATGCCAGAATAATGTTTTTTAATTTTTTTGCTATTTTTTTCGGAATTTTCTATTTTGGGTCGGGTGGAAACGGTCCGAAACGAGAATTTCTTTTTCTCTTTTTATCGGCCTGTCCTGACACGTTTTGGCTTGAAATAATGCCAGAATGATGTTCTTTAATTTTTTGAGTTTTTTTGCTATTTTTTTCGAAATTTTCTAGTTTGGGTCGGGGGGAAACGGTCCGGTACGAGAATTTCTTTTTCTCTCTTTTTCAGCCCATCCCGGGTGTTTTTGCTTGAAATAATGCTAGAACGAAGTTTTTTAATTTTTGAATTTTTCGAAATTCTCTAGTTTGGGTCGGCCCGAAACGGTCCAGAACGAGAATTTCTTTTTCAATCTTTCTCGACCTGTACCGACCCGTTTTGGTTTCAAAAAAAAATGTGAGAATGATGTTTTTTGTTATTTTTTTTTCGGAATTCTCTTGTTTGGGTCGGGTCGAAACGGTCCGGAACGAGAATTTCTTTTTCCCTATTTTTTTCGGCTTGTCCCAACCCGTTTTTGCTTGAAATAATGCCAGAACGAAGTTTTTTAATTTTATGAATTTTTTTGCTATTTTTTCTCAGAATTCTCTTGTTTGGGTCGGGTCGAAACGGTCTGGAACGAGAATTTCTTTTTCTCTCTTTTCCGGCTTGTCTCGACCGTTTTGGCCTGAAATAATGGCAGAATGATGTTTTTTAATTTTTTGAATTTTTTTTTCAGAATTTTCTAGTTTGGGTCGGGTGGAAACGGTCCGGAACGAGAATTTCTTTGTCTTTCTTTTTCGGCCTGTCTCGACCCGTTTTGGCTTGAAATAATGACAGAATTATGTTTTTTAATTTTTTTGCTATTTTTTTTCAGAATTTTCTAGCTTGGGTCGGGTGGAAACAGTCCGTAACGAGAATTTCTTTTTTTCTCTTTCTTGGCCTGTCCCGACATGTTTTGGCTTGAAATAAAGCCAGAATGATCTTTTTCAATTTTTTCAATTTTTTTGCTATTTTTTTCGGAATTCTCTAGTTTGGGTCGGGTGGAAACGGCCTGGAACGAGAATTTCTTTTTCTCCCTTTTTCAGTCTGTCCCGACCCTTTTTGGCTTGAAATAATACCAGAAGAATGTTTTTTAATTTTTTGAATTTTTTTGCTATGCTTTTCGGAATATTCTAGTTTGGGTCGGGCGGAAACGATCCAGAACAAAAATTTCTTTTTCTCTCTTTTTCAGCCCATCCCGACCCGTTTTTGCTTGAGATAATGCTAGAACGAAGTTTTTTAATTTTTGAATTTTTCGAAATTCTCTAGTTTGGGTCGGCCCGAAACGGTCCAGAACGAGAATTTCTTTTTCAATCTTTCTCGACCTGTACCGACCCGTTTTGGTTTCAAAAAAATGTGAGAATGATGTTTTTTGTTATTTTTTTTCGGAATTCTGTATTTTGGGTCGGGTGGAAACAGTCCGGAACGAGAATTTCTTTTTTTCTCTTTTTCGGCCTGTCTCGACCTATTTTTGCTTGAAATATTGCCAGAACAATGTTTTTTAATTTTTTTTGCTATTTTTTTCGGAATTTTTTAATTTGGGTCTGGTGGAAACGGTCTGGAACGAGAATTTCTTTTTCTCTCTTTTTCGGCCTGTCCCGACCCATTTTGGCTTGAAATAATGCCTGAAGGATGTTTTTGAATTTTTTGAATTTTTTTGCTATTCTTTTCGGAATTTTCTAGTTTGGGTCGGGCGGAAACGGTCTAGAACAAAAATTTCTTTTTCTCTTTTTTTCAGCCCATCCGGGTGTTTTTGCTTGAGATAATGCTAGAACGAAGTTTTTTAATTTTTGAATTTTTCGAAATTCTCTAGTTTGGGTCGGCCCGAAACGGTCCAGAACGAGAATTTCTTTTTCAATCTTTCTCGACCTGTACCGACCCGTTTTGGTTTCAAAAAAAATGTGAGAATGATGTTTTTTGTTATTTTTTTTCGGAATTCTGTATTTTGGGTCGGGTGGAAACAGTCCGGAACGAGAATTTCTTTTTCCCTATTTTTTCAGCTTGTCCCAACCCGTTTTTGCTTGAAATAATGCCAGAACGAAGTTTTTTAATTTTATGAATTTTTTTGCTATTTTTTCTCAGAATTCTCTTGTTTGGGTCGGGTCGAAACGGTCTGGAACGAGAATTTCTTTTTCTCTCTTTTCCGGCTTGTCTCGACCGTTTTGGCCTGAAATAATGGCAGAATGATGTTTTTTAATTTTTTGAATTTTTTTCCAGAATTTTCTAGTTTGGGTCGGGTGGAAACGGTCCGGAACGAGAATTTCATTGTCTTTCTTTTTCGGCCTGTCTCGACCCGTTTTGGCTTGAAATACTGACAGAATTATGTTTTTTAATCTTTTTTCCTTTTTTTTTTCAGAATTTTCTAGCTTGGGTCGGGTGGAAACAGTCCGTAACGAGAATTTCTTTTTTTCTCTTTCTTGGCCTGTCCCGACATGTTTTGGCTTGAAATAAAGCCAGAATGATCTTTTTCAATTTTTGGAATTTTTTTGCTATTTTTTTCGGAATTCTCTAGTTTGGGTCGGGTGGAAACGGCCTGGAACGAGAATTTCTTTTTCTCCCTTTTTCAGTCTGTCCCGACCCTTTTTGGCTTGAAATAATACCAGAAGAATGTTTTTTAATTTTTTGAATTTTTTTGCTATGCTTTTCGGAATATTCTAGTTTGGGTCGGGCGGAAACGGTCCAGAACAAAAATTTCTTTTTCTCTCTTTTTCAGCCCATCCCGACCCGTTTTTGCTTGAGATAATGCTAGAACGAAGTTTTTTAATTTTTGAATTTTTCGAAATTCTCTAGTTTGGGTCGGCCCGAAACGGTCCAGAACGAGAATTTCTTTTTCAATCTTTCTCGACCTGTACCGACCGTTTTGGTTTCAAAAAAAATGTGAGAATGATGTTTTTTGTTATTTTTTTTCGGAATTCTGTATTTTGGGTCGGGTGGAAACAGTCCGGAACGATAGTTTCTTTTTTTCTCTTTTCGGCCTGTCTCGACCCATTTTTGCTTGAAATATTGCCAGAACGAAGTTTTTTAATTTTTTTTGCTATTTTTTTGGAATTTTCTAGTTTGGGTCGGGTGGAAACGGTCTGGAACGAGAATTTCTTTTTCTCTCTTTTTCGGCCTGTCCCGACCCATTTTGGCTTGAAATAATGCCTGAAGGATGTTTTTGAATTTTTTGAATTTTTTTGCTATTCTTTTCGGAATTTTCTAGTTTGGGTCGGGCGGAAACGGTCCAGAACAAAAATTTCTTTTTCTCTCTTTTTCAGCCCATCCCGGGTGTTTTTGCTTGAGATAATGCTAGAACGAAGTTTTTTAATTTTTGAATTTTTCGAAATTCTCTAGTTTGGGTCGGCCCGAAACGGTCCAGAACGAGAATTTCTTTTTCAATCTTTCTCGACCTGTACCGACCCGTTTTGGTTTCAAAAAAAATGTGAGAATGATGTTTTTTGTTATTTTTTTTCGAAATTTTCTATTTTGGGTCGGGTGGAAACAGTCCGGAACGTGAATTTCTTTTTCTCTTTTTTTCAATTTGTCTCGACCCGTTTTGGCTTGAAATAATGCCAGAATGATGTTTTTTAATTTTTTGAATTTTTTTGCTATTTTTTTTCAGAATTCTCTTGTTTGGGTCGGGTAGAAACGGTCTGGAACGAGAATTTCTTTTTCTCTCTTTTTCGGCTTGTCTCGACCGTTTTGGCTTGAAATAATGCCAGAATGATGTTTTTTAATTTTTTAAATTTTTTTGGAATTTTCTAGTTTGGGTCTGGTGGAAACGGTCCGAAACGAGAATTTCTTTTTCTTTCTTTTTTGGCCTGTCTCGACCCGTTTTGGCTTGAAATAATGACAGAATGATGTTTTTTAATTTTTTTTCCTTTTTTTTTCAGAATTTTCTAGTTTGGGTCGGGTGGAAACGGTCCGGAACGAGAATTTCTTTTTCTCTCTTTCTCGGCCTGTCCCGACATGTTTTGGCTTGAAATAAAGCCAGAATGATCTTTTTTAATTTTTGGAATTTTTTTGCTATTTTTTTCGGAATTCTCTAGTTTGGGTCGGGTGGAAACGGTCCGGAACGAGAATTTCTTTTTCTCCCTTTTTCAGCCTGTCCCGACCGGTTTTGGCTTGAAATAATGCCAGAATAATGTTTTTTAATTTTTTGAATTTTTTTGCTATTTTTTTCGGAATTTTCTAGTTTGGGTCGGGCGGAAACGGTCCAGAACAAAAATTTCTTTTTCTCTCTTTTTCAGCCTGTCCCGACCCGTTTTTGCTTGAGATAATGCCAGAACGAAGTTTTTTAATTTTTGAATTTTTTTTGCTTTTTTTTTCTTCGAAATTCTCTAGTTTGGGTCTACCCGAAATGGTCCAGAACGAGAATTTCTTTTTCTCTCTTTCTCGACCTATCCCAACCCGTTTTGGTTTCAAATAATGTGAGAATGATGCTTTTTGATTTTTGGAATTTTTTTGTTATTTTTTTTTGGAATTCTCTATTTTGGGTCGGGTGGAAACGGTCCGGAACGAGAATTTCTTTTTCTCTCTTTTTCAGCCTATCTCGACCCGTTTTTGCTTGAAATAGTGCCAGAATGATGTTTTTTAATTTTTTTTGCTATTTTTTTCGGAATTTTCTAGTTTGGGTCGGGTGGAAACGGTCCGTAACGAGAATTTCTTTTTCTCTCTTTTTCGGCCTGTCCCGACCCGTTTTGGCTTGAAATAATGCCAGAATGATGTTTTTTAATTTTTTGAATTTTTTTGCTATTTTTTTCGGAATTTTCTAGTTTGGGTCGGGCGGAAACGGTCCAGAACAAAAATTTCTTTTTCTCTCTTTTTCAGCCTGTCCCGACCCGTTTTGGCTTGAGATAATGCTAGAACGAAGTTTTTTAATTTTTGAATTTTTCGAAATTCTCTAGTTTGGGTCGGCCCGAAACGGTCCAGAACGAGAATTTCTTTTTCAATCTTTCTCGACCTGTACCGACCCGTTTTGGTTTCAAAAAAAAATGTGAGAATGATGTTTTTTGCTATTTTTTTTCGGAATTCTCTATTTCGGGTCAGGTAGGAGCGGTCCGTAACGAGAATTTCTTTGTCTCTCTTTTTCGGCCTGTCCTAACCCGTTTTTGCTTGAAATAATGCCAGAAAGATGTTTTTTAATTTTTTGAATTTTTTTGCTCTTTTTTCTCGGAATTCTCTTGTTTGGGTCGGGTAGAAACGGTCCAGAACGAGAATTTCTTTTTCTCTCTTTTCCGGCTTGTCTCGACCGTTTTGGCCTGAAATAATGCCAGAATGATGTTTTTTAATTTTTTGAATTTTTTTTCAGAATTTTCTAGTTTGGGTCGGGTGGAAACGGTCCGGAACGAGAATTTCATTGTCTTTCTTTTTCGGCCTGTCTCGACCCGTTTTGGCTTGAAATACTGACAGAATTAT
This sequence comes from Quercus aquifolioides, assembly GCA_019022515.1. NCBI lineage: Eukaryota > Viridiplantae > Streptophyta > Magnoliopsida > Fagales > Fagaceae > Quercus > Quercus aquifolioides. The sequence goes on from JAFHAW010000265.1 coordinate 12,253, forward strand.
GTTTTTTAATTTTTTTTCCTTTTTTTTTCAGAATTTTCTAGCTTGGGTCGGGTGGAAACGGTCCGTAACGAGAATTTCTTTTTCTCTCTTTCTCGGCCTGTCCCGACCCGTTTTGGCTTGAAATAAAGCCAGAATGATCTTTTTTAATTTTTGAAATTTTTTTGCTATTTTTTTCGGAATTCTCTAGTTTTGGTCGGGTGGAAACGGTCTGAACGAGAATTTTTTTTTCTCCCTTTTTCAGTCTCTCCCGACCCGTTTTGGCTTGAAATAATGCCAGAATGATCTTTTCTAATTTTTTGAATTTTTTTGCTATGCTTTTCGGAATATTCTAGTTTGGGTCGGGCGGAAACGGTCCAGAACAAAAATTTCTTTTTCTCTCTTTTTCAGCCCATCCCGACCCGTTTTTGCTTGAGATAATGCTAGAACGAAGTTTTTTAATTTTTGAATTTTTCGAAATTCTCTAGTTTGGGTCGGCCCGAAACGGTCCAGAACGAGAATTTCTTTTTCAATCTTTCTCGACCTGTACCGACCCGTTTTGGTTTCAAAAAAAAATGTGAGAATGATGTTTTTTGTTATTTTTTTTCGGAATTCTCTATTTTGGGTCGGGTGGAAACGGTCCGGAACGAGAATTTCTTTTTTTCTCTTTTTCGGCCTGTCTCGACCCGTTTTGGCTTGAAATATTGGCAGAATGATGTTTTTTAATTTTTTTGCAATTTTTTTCGGAATTTTGTAATTTTGGGTCTGGTGGAACGGTCTGCAACGAGAATTTCTTTTTCTCTCTTTTTCGGCCTGTCCCGACCCATTTTGGCTTGAAATAATGCCTGAAGGATGTTTTTGAATTTTTTGAATTTTTTTGCTATTCTTTTCGGAATTTTCTAGTTTGGGTCGGGCGGAAACGGTCCAGAACAAAAATTTCTTTTTCTCTCTTTTTCAGCCCATCCCGGGTGTTTTTGCTTGAGATAATGCTAGAACGAAGTTTTTTAATTTTTGAATTTTTTCGAAATTCTCTAGTTTGGGTCGGCCCGAAACGGTCCAGAACGAGAATTTCTTTTTCAATCTTTCTCGACCTGTACCGACCCGTTTTGGTTTCAAAAAAAAATGTGAGAATGATGTTTTTTGTTATTTTTTTTCGGAATTCTGTATTTTGGGTCGGGTGGAAACAGTCCGGAACGAGAATTTCTTTTTCCCTATTTTTTTCAGCTTGTCCCAACCGTTTTTGCTTGAAATAATGCCAGAACGAAGTTTTTTAATTTTATGAATTTTTTGCTATTTTTTCTCAGAATTCTCTTGTTTGGGTCGGGTCGAAACGGTCTGGAACGAGAATTTCTTTTTCTCTCTTTTCCGGCTTGTCTCGACCGTTTTGGCCTGAAATAATGGCAGAATGGATGTTTTTTAATTTTTTTGAATTTTTTTCCAGGAATTTTCTAGTTTGGGTCGGGTGGAAACGTCCGGAACGAGAATTTCATTGTCTTTCTTTTTCGGCCTGTCTCGACCCGTTTTGGCTTGAAATACCTGACAGAATTATGTTTTTTAATCTTTTTTCCTTTTTTTTTCAGAATTTCTAGCTTGGGTCGGGTGGAACAGTCCGTATCGAGAATTTCTTTTTCTCTCTTTCTTGGCCTGTCCCGACCTGTTTTGGCTTGAAATAATGCCAAAATGATGTTTTCTAATTTTTGAAATTTTTTTGCTATTTTTTTCGGAATTCTCTAGTTTTGGTAGGGTGGAAACGGTCCGGAACGAGAATTTCTTTTTCTCTCTTTTTCAGGCTGTCCCGACCCGTTTTGGCTTGAAATAATACCAGAAGAATGTTTTTTAATTTTTTGAATTTTTTTGCTATGCTTTTCGGAATATTCTAGTTTGGGTCGGGCGGAAACGGTCCAGAACAAAAATTTCTTTTTCTCTCTTTTTCAGCCCATCCCGACCCGTTTTTTGCTTGAGATAATGCTAGAACGAAGTTTTTTAATTTTTGAATTTTTCGAAATTCTCTAGTTTGGGTCGGCCCGAAACGGTCCAGAACGAGAATTTCTTTTTCAATCTTTCTCGACCTGTACCGACCCGTTTTGGTTTCAAAAAAAATGTGAGAATGATGTTTTTTGTTATTTTTTTTCGAATTCTGTATTTTGGGTCGGGTGGAAACAGTCCGGAACGAGAATTTCTTTTTTTCTCTTTTCGGCCTGTCTCGACCTATTTTTGCTTGAATATTGCCAGAACAATGTTTTTTAATTTTTTTTGCTATTTTTTTCGGAATTCTTTATTTTGGGTCAGGTAGAAATGGTTCGTAACGAGAATTTCTTTTTTCTCTCTTTTTCGGCCTGTCCCGAACCATTTTTGCTTGAAATAACGCCGGAATGATGCTTTTTACTTTTCTAAATTTTTTTGCAATTTTTTTCGGAATTTTTCTAGTTTGGGTCGGGCGGAAACGGTCCAGAACAAAAATTCTTTTTCTCTCTTTTTCAGCCCATCCCGGTGTTTTTGCTTGAGATTAATGCTAGAACGAAGTTTTTAATTTTTGAATTTTTCGAAATTCTCTAGTTTGGGTCGGCCCGAAACGGTCCAGAACGAGAATTTCTTTTTCAATCTTTCTCGACCTGTACCGACCCGTTTTGGTTTCAAAAAAAAATGTGAGAATGATGTTTTTTGTTATTTTTTTTCGGAATTCTGTATTTTGGGTCGGGTGGAAACAGTCCGGAACGAGAATTTCTTTTTCCTATTTTTTCAGCTTGTCCCAACCCGTTTTTGCCTTGAAATAATGCCAGAACGAAGTTTTTTTAATTTTATGAATTTTTTTGCTATTTTTTCTCAGAATTCTCTTGTTTGGGTCGGGTCGAAACGGTCTGGAACGAGAATTTCTTTTTCTCTCTTTTCCGGCTTGTCTCGACCGTTTTGGCCTGAAATAATGGCAGAATGATGTTTTTTAATTTTTTGAATTTTTTTCCAGAATTTTCTAGTTTGGGTCGGGTGGAAACGGTCCGGAACGAGAATTTCATTGTCTTTCTTTTTCGGCCTGTCTCGACCCGTTTTGGCTTGAAATACTGACAGAATTATGTTTTTTAATCTTTTTTTCCTTTTATTTTCAGAATTTTCTAGTTTGGGTCGGGTGGAAACCGTCCGCAACGAGAATTTCTTTTTTTCTCTTTCTCGGCCTGTCCCGACTTGTTTTGGCTTGAAATAATGCCAGAATGATGTTTTTTAGTTTATTGAATTTTTTTGCTATATTATTCAGAATTTTCTAGTTTTGGTCGGGTGGAAACGGTCCGCAACGAGAATTTCTTTTTCTCTCTTTCTCGGTCTGCCCCGACCCGTTTTGGCTTGAAATAATGCAAGAAGAATGTTTTTTAATTTTTTGAATTTTTTTGCTATTCTTTTCGGAATTTTCTAGTTTGGGTCGGGCGGAAACGGTCCAGAACAAAACTTTCTTTTTCTCTCTTTTTCAGCGTGGCCCGACCCGTTTTTGCTTGAGATAATGCCAGAACGAAGTTTTTTAATTTTTGAAGTTTTTTGCTATTTTTTTTCAGAATTCTCTAGTTTGGGTCGGGCGGAAACGGTCCAGAACGAGAATTTCTTTCTCTCTTTCTCGGCCTGTCCCGACCCGTTTTGGTTTTAAATAATGTGAGAATGATGTTTTTTTGTTATTTTTTTTCAGAATTCTGTATTTTGGGTCGGGTAGAAACAGTCCGGAACGAGAATTTCTTTTTTTCTCTTTTTCGGCCTGTCTCGACCTATTTTTGCTTGAAATATTGCCAGAACAATGTTTTTTAATTTTTTTTGCTTTTTTTTTCGGAATTTTCTAATTTGGGTCTGGTGGAAACGGTCCGTAACGAGAATTTCTTTTTCTCTCTTTCTCGGCCTGTCCCGACCCGTTTTGGCTTGAAATAATGCCAGAAGGATGTTTTTTGAATTTTTTGAATTTTTTTGCTATTCTTTTCGGAATTTTCTAGTTTGGGTCGGGCGGAAACGGTCCAGAACAAAAATTTATTTTTCTCTCTATTTCAGCCCGTCCCGACCTTTTTTGGCTTGAGATAATGCCAGAACGAAGTTTTTTAATTTTTTGAATTTTTCGAAATTCTCTAGTTTGGGTCGGCCCGAAACGGTCCAGAACGAGAATTTCTTTTTCAATCTTTCTCGACCTGTACCGACCCGTTTTGGTTTCAAAAAAAAATGTGAGAATGATGTTTTTTGTTATTTTTTTTCGGAATTCTGTATTTTGGGTCGGGTGGAAAACAGTCCGGAACGAGAATTTCTTTTTCCCTATTTTTTTCAGCTTGTCCCAACCCGTTTTTTGCTTGAAATAATGCCAGAACGAAGTTTTTTAATTTTATGAATTTTTTTGCTATTTTTTCTCAGAATTCTCTTGTTTGGGTCGGGTCGAAACGGTCTGGAACGAGAATTTCTTTTTCTCTCTTTTCCGGCTTGTCTCGACCGTTTTGGCCTGAAATAATGGCAGAATGATGTTTTTTAATTTTTTGAATTTTTTTCCAGAATTTTCTAGTTTTGGGTCGGGTGGAAACGGTCCGGAACGAGAATTTCATTGTCTTTCTTTTTCGGCCTGTCTCGACCCGTTTTGGCTTGAAATACTGACAGAATTATGTTTTTTAATCTTTTTTCCTTTTTTTTTCAGAATTCTCTAGCTTGGGTCGGGTGGAAACAGTCCGTAACGAGAATTTCTTTTTCTCTCTTTCTTGGCCTGTCCCGACATGTTTTGGCTTGAAATAAAGCCAGAATGATCTTTTTCAATTTTTGAAATTTTTTTGCTATTTTTTTCGGAATTCTCTAGTTTGGGGTCGGGTGGAAACGGCCTGGAACGAGAATTTCTTTTTCTCCCTTTTTCAGTCTGTCCCGACCCTTTTTGGCTTGAAATAATTCCAGAAGAATGTTTTTTAATTTTTTGAATTTTTTTGCTATGCTTTTCGGAATATTCTAGTTTGGGTCGGGGCGGAAACGGTCCAGAACAAAAATTTCTTTTTCTCTCTTTTTCAGCCCATCCCGACCCGTTTTTGCTTGAGATAATGCTAGACGAAGTTTTTAATTTTGAATTTTCGAAATTCTCTAGTTTGGGTCGGCCCGAAACGGTCCAGAACGAGAATTTCTTTTTCCAATCTTTCTCGACCTGTACCGACCCGTTTTGGTTTCAAAAAAATGTGAGAATGATGTTTTTTGTTATTTTTTTTCGGAATTCTGTATTTTGGGTCGGGTGGAAACAGTCCGGAACGAAATTTCTTTTTTTCTCCTTTTTCGGCCTGTCTCGACCTATTTTGCTTGAAATATTGCCAGAACAATGTTTTTTAATTTTTTTTGCTATTTTTTCGGAATTTTTAATTTTGGGTCTGGTGGAAACGGTCTGCAACGAGAATTTCTTTTTCTCTCTTTTTCGGCCTGTCCCGACCCATTTTGGCTTGAAATAATGCCTGAAGGATGTTTTTGAATTTTTTGAATTTTTTTGCTATTCTTTTCGGAATTTTCTAGTTTGGGTCGGGCGGAAACGGTCCAGAACAAAAATTTCTTTTTCTCTCTTTTTCAGCCCATCCCGGGTGTTTTTGCTTGAGATAATGCTAGAACGAAGTTTTTTAATTTTGAATTTTTCGAAATTCTAGTTTGGGTCGGCCCGAACGGTCCAGAACGAGAATTTCTTTTTCAATCTTTCTCGACCTGTACCGACCCGTTTTGGTTTCAAAAAAAATGTGAGAATGATGTTTTTTGTTATTTTTTTTCGGAATTCTCTATTTTGGCTCGGGTGGAAACGGTCCGGAACGAGAATTTCTTTTTCCTATTTTTCAGCTGTCCGAACCCGTTTTTGCTTGAAATATTGCCAGAACGATGTTTTTTAATTTTATGAATTTTTTTGCTATTTTTTCAGAATTCTCTTGTTTGGGTCGGGTCGAAACGGTCTGGAACGAGAATTTCTTTTTCTCTCTTTTCCCGGCTTGTCCGACCGTTTTGGCTGAAATAATGCAGAAGATGTTTTTTAATTTTTTGAATTTTTTTCCAAATTTTCTAGGGTCTGGGTGGAAACGGTCCGGAACGAGAATTTCTTTCTTCTTTTTCGGCTGTCTCGACCCGTTTTGGCTTGAAATAACCTGAAGGATTTTTGTTTTTTAATTTTTTTCTTTCAGAATTTTTCTAGTTTGGGTCGGGTGGAAACGTCCGAACGAAATTTCTTTTTTCTCTTTTTTGCCGCATCCGGGTGTTTTGCTTGATAAAGCGAGAAGTATTTTTTTTTTAAGTTTTTTGCTAATTTTCGAATTCTTAGTTTGGGTCGGGAAACGGCCAGAACGAGAATTTCTTTTTCAATCTTTCTCGTCCTGTACCGACCCTTTTTGGTTGAAAAAAAAAGAGAATGATGTTTTTAATTGTTATTTTTTTTATGCTTTCGGAATATTCTAGTATTGTCGGTGGAACATCCGACAGAATTTCTTTTTCCCTTTTTTTCAGCTCCCAACCGTTTGTGCTTGAATAATGCCAGAACGAAGTTTTTTAATTTAATTGAATTTTTTGCTATTTTTTCTCAGAAATTCTCTAGTTTGGGTCGGGTCGAAACGGTCTGAACGAGAATTTCTTTTTCAATCTTTCTCGCTTGTCTCGACCGTTTTGGCTGAAATAATGGAGAATGATGTTTTTTTTTGAATTTTTTTCCAGAATTTTCTGTTTGGGTGGGTGGAAACGTCCGGAACGAGAATTTCATTGTCTTTTCTTTTTCGGCCTGTCTCGACCTATTTTTGGCTTGAAATACCAGACAATGTTTTATTTAATTTTTTTTTCCTTTTTTTTCAAATTTTCAATTGGGTCGTGGAAACATCGTAACGAGAATTTCTTTTTCTCTCTTTCGCCTGTCCCGATGTTTGGCTTGAAATAAAGCAGAATGATCTTTTTAATTTTTGAATTTTTTGCTATTTTTTTTTCGCGGAATTCTCTGGTTTGGGTCGGTGAAACGGCCTGGAACGAAATTTCTTTTTCTCCTTTGTCATGTCCCGACCCTTTTTGGCTTGAAATAATTCAGAAGAATGTTTTTAATTTTTGAATTTTTTGCTATGCTTTTCGGAATATTCTAGTTTGGGTCGGCGGAAACGGTCTCAGAACAAAAATTTCTTTCTTATTCTCTCTTTTCACCATCCGACCCGTTTTTGCTGAGATCAAATTCTAAGAACGAAGTTTTTTAATTTTGAATTTTTCGAATTCTATTTTGGGTCGGGCCCGAAACGTCCCACGAGAATTTTTTTTCAATCTTCTCGCTTGTACCACCCTTTTGGTTTCAAAAAAATGGAACTGAATGTTTTTTTGTTATTTTTTTTCGGAATTCTGTATTTTTGGGGTCGGGTGAAACAGTCGGAACGAGAATTTCTTTTTTTCTCTTTTTCGGCCGGTCTCGACCTAGTTTGCTTGAAAATATTGCCAGAACATGTGTTTTTATTTTTTGCTATTTTTTTCGGAATTTTAATTTGGGTCTGTGGAAACGGTCTGCAACGAGAATTCTTTTTCTCTCTTTTTTCGGCCTGTCCGACCCATTTTGGCTTGAAATAATGCCTGAAGGATGTTTTTGAATTTTTTGAATTTTTTTCTTTTCGAATTTTCTAGTTTGGGTCGGGCGGAAACGGTCCAGAACAAAATTTCTTTTTCTTCTTTTCAGCGCCATCCAGGGGTTTTTGCTTGAGATATAAAACGAAGTTTTTTAATTTTTGAATTGTTTCGAAATTCTCTAGTTTGGGTCGGCCCGAAACGGTCCAAACGAGAATTTTCTTTTTCATCTTTCTCGACTGTACCGACCCTGTTTTGGTCAAAAAAAAATGTAGAATGTGTTTTTTTGTTAATTTTTTTTCGAATTCTGTAGTTTGTCGGGTGGAAACAGTCCGGAACGAGAATTTCTTTTTCCTATTTTTTTCAGCTTGTCCCAACCCGTTTTTGCTTGAAATAATGCAGAACGAATGTTTTTAATTAAAAGTTTTTTTGCTATTTTTTCTCAGAATTCTCTGTTTGGGTCGTCCAAACGGTCTGGAACGAGAATTTCTTTTTCTCTCTTTCCGCTTGTCTCGACCGTTTTGGCCTGAAATAATGCAGAATGATGTTTTTAATTTTTTGAATTTTTTTCCAGATTTTCTAGGTTGGTCGGGTGGAAACGGTCCAACGAGAATTTCATTGTCTTTCTTTTCGGCCTGTCCGACCCTTTTTTGGCTTGAATACTGACAAATTATGTTTTTTAATCTTTTTTTCCTTTTTTTTTCAGTAATTTCTAGCTTGGGTTGGGAAAACAGTCCGTAACGAGATTTTTTTTCTCTTTCTTGGCCTGTCCCGACATGTTTTGCTTGAAATAATACCAGAATGTCTTTTTCAATTTTTGATATTTTTTTGCTATTTTTTTCGGAATTCTCTAGTTTGGGTCGGGTGGAAAACGGCCTGGAACGAGACATTTCTTTTTTCTCCCTTTTTCAGTCTTCCCGAACCCTTTTTGGCTTGAAATAATACCAAAGAATGTTTTTTAATTTTTGAATTTTTTTTGCTAATGCTTTTCGGAATATTCTAGTTTGGGTCGGGCGAAACGATCCAGAACAAAAATTTCTTTTTTCTCTCTTTTTCACCCATCCCGACCGTTTTGGCTTGAGATAATGCTAGAACGAAGTTTTTGAATTGAATTTTTCGAAATTCTGCTAGTTTGGGTCGCCCGAAAACGTCCAGAACGAGAATTCTTTTTTCAATCTTTCTCGACCTTACCGACCCGTTTTGGTTTCAAAAAAAATGTGAGATGATGTTTTTTGTTATTTTTTTCGGAATTCTGTATTTTGGGTCGGGTGGAAACAGTCCGGAAAGAAATTTCTTTTTTTCTCTTTTCGGCCTGTCTCGACCTATTTTTGCTTGAAATATTGCCAAACAATGTGTTTTAATTTTTTTTGCTATTTTTTTTCGAAATTTTTTAATTTGGTCTGGTGAAACGGTCTGCAACGAGAATTTTTTTTCTCTCTTTTTCGGCCTGTCCCGACCCATTTTGGCTTGAAATAATGCCTGAAGGATGTTTTTTGAAATTTTTGAATTTTTTTGCTATTCTTTTCGGATTTTCTAGTTTGGGTCGGGCGGAAACTCCAGAACAAAAAATTTCTTTTTCTCTCTTTTTCAGCCCATCCGGGGGGTGTTTTGTGCTTAGATTCTAGACGAAGTTTTTCATTTTTGAATTTTTTCGAAATTCTAGTTTTGGGTCGGCCGAAACGTCCAGAACGAGAAGTTTCTTTTTCAATCTTTCTCGACTGTACCGACCCGTTTTGGTTTCAAAAAAAAAATGTGAGAAGGATGTTTTTTGTTATTTTTTTTGGAATTCTGTATTTTGGGTCGGGTTGAAACAGTCCGGAACGAGAATTTCTTTTTTCTCTCTTTTTCGGCTGTCTCGACGTTTTTTGCTTGAAATATTGCCAGAACAATGTTTTTAATTTTATGAATTTTTTTGCTATTTTTTCTCAGAATTCTCTTTTTGGGTCGGGTCGAAACGACTGGAACGAGAATTTCTTTTCTCTCTTTCCGCTTGTCTCGACCCGTTTTGCCTGAAATAATGGCAGAATGATGTTTTTTAATTTTTTGAATTTTTTTCCAGAATTTTCTAGTTTGGGTCGGGTGGAAACGGTCCGGAACGAGAATTTCATTGTCTTTCTTTTTCGGCCTGTCTCGACCCGTTTTGCTTGAAATACGACAGAATTATGTTTTTTAATCTTTTTTCCTTTTTTTTCAGAATTTTTAGCTTGGGTCGGGTGGGAAACAGTCCGTAACGAGAATTTCTTTTTTCTCTTTCTTGGCCTGTCCCGACATGTTTTGGCTTGAAATAAAGCCGAATGATCTTTTTCAATTTTTGAAATTTTTTGCTATTTTTTCGGAATTCTCTAGTTTGGGTCGGGTGGAAACGCCTGGAACGAGAATTTCTTTTTCTCCCCTTTCTTCTGTCCCGACCCTTTTTGGCTTGAATAATACCAGAAATGTTTTTTTAATTTTTTGAATTTTTTTGCTATGCTTTTCGGAATTTCTAGTTTGGGTCGGGCGAAACGGTCCAGAACAAAAATTTCTTTTCTCTCTTTTTCAGCCCATCCCACCCGTTTTTGCTGAATAATGCGAAACGAGTTTTTTAATTTTTGAATTTTTTTGAATTCTCTAGTTTGGGTCGCCCGAAACGGTCCAGAACGAGAATTTCTTTTTCAATCTTTCTCGACCTGTACCCCCGTTTGGTTTCAAAAAAAACTGTGAGAATGATGTTTTTTGTTATTTTTTTCGGATTGCTGTATTTTGGGTCGGGTGGAAACAGTCCGGACGAGAATTTCTTTTTTCTCTTTTTCGTCAGCCTGTCTCGACCTAGTTTTGCTTGAAATATTGCCAGAACAATGTTTTTTAATTTTTTTTGCTATTTTTTCGGAATTTTTTAATTTTGGGTCTGGTGGAAACGGTCTGCAACGAGAATTTCTTTTCTCTCTTTTTCGGCCTGTCCCGACCCATTTTGGCTTGAAAAATGCCTGAAGGATGTTTTTGAATTTTTTGAATTTTTTGCTATTCTTTTTTCAATTTTCTAGTTTGGGTCGGGGGAAAACGGTCCAGAACAAAAATTTCTTTTTCTCTCTTTTTCAGCCCATCCCGGGTGTTTTTGCTTGAGATAATGCTAGAACGAAGTGTTTTTATTTTTGAATTTTTCGAAATTCTCTAGTTTGGGTCGGCCCGAAAACGGTCCAGAACGAGAATTTCTTTTTCAATCTTTCTCGACCTGTACCGACCCGTTTTGGTTTCAAAAAAAATGTGAGAATGATGTTTTTTGTTATTTTTTTTCGGAATTCTGTAATTTGGGTCGGTTGAAACAGTCCGAACGAGAATTTCTTTTTCCTATTTTTTTCAGCTTGTCCCAACCCGTTTTGCTTAAATAATGCCAAACGAAGTTTTTTAATTTTATGAATTTTTGCTATTTTTTTCTCAGAATTCTCTTGTTTGGGTCGGGTCGAAACGGTCTGGAACGAGAATTTCCTTTTTCTCTCTTTTCCGGCTTGTCTCGACCGTTTTGGGCCTGAAATAATGGCAGAATGATGTTTTTTAATTTTTGAATTTTTTTTCCAGAATTTTCTAGTTTGGGTCGGGTGGAAACGGTCCGGAACGAGAATTTCATTGTTTTCTTTTTCGGCCTGTCTCGACCCGTTGGCTTGAAATACTGACAGAATTGTTTTTTAATTTTTTTCCTTTTTTTTTTCAGAATTTTCTAGCTTGGGTCGGGTGGAAACAGCCGTAACGAGAATTTCTTTTTTCTCTTTCTTGGCCTGTCCCACATGTTTTTGGCTTGAAATAAAGCCAGAATGATCTTTTTCAATTTTGAAATTTTTTTGCTATTTTTTTCGGAATTCTCTAGTTTGGGGTCGGGTGGAATCGGCCTGGAACGAGAATTTCTTTTCTCCTCCCTTTTTCAGTCTGTCCCGACCCTTTTTGGCTTGAAATAATACCAGAAGAATGTTTTTTAATTTTTTGAATTTTTTGCTATGCTTTTCGAATATTCTAGTTTTGGGTCGGGCGAAACGGTCCAGAACAAAAATTTCTTTTCTCTCTTTTTCAGCCCATCCCGACCCGTTTTTGCTTGAGATAAGCTAGAACGAAGTTTTTTAATTTTTGAATTTTTCGAAATTCCTAGTTTGGGTCGCCCGAAACGGTCCAGAACGAGAATTTCTTTTTCAATCTTTCTCTCGACCTTACCGACCCGTTTTGGTTTCAAAAAAAATGTGAGAATGATGTTTTTTGTTATTTTTTTCGGAATTCTGTATTTTGGGTCGTGGAAACAGTCCGAACGAGAATTTCTTTTTTTCTCCTTTTCGGCCTGTCTCGACCTATTTTTGCTTGAAATATTGCCAAACAATGTTTTTTAATTTTTTTGCTATTTTTTTTCGGAATTTTTTAATTTTTGGTCTGGAACGGTCTGCAACGAGAATTTCTTTTTCTCTCTTTTTTCGGCCTGTCCCGACCCATTTTGGCTTGAAATAATGCCTGAAGATGTTTTTGAATTTTTTGAATTTTTTTGCTATTCTTTTCGAATTTTCTAGTTTGGTCGGGCGAAACGGTCCAGAACAAAAATTTCTTTTTCTCTCTTTTTCAGCCCATCCCGGTGTTTTGCTTGAGATAATGCTAGAACGAAGTTTTTTAATTTTTGAATTTTCGAAATTCTCTAGTTTGGTCGGCCCGAAACGGTCCAGAACGAGAATTTCTTTTTCAATCTTTCGACCTGTACCGACCCTTTTGGTTTCAAAAAAAAATGTGAGAATGATGTTTTGTTATTTTTTTTCGGAATTCTGTATTTTGGGTCGGGTGAAACAGTCCGAACGAGAATTTCTTTTTCCTTTCGCTTCTCCCAACCCGTTTTTTGCTTGAAATAATGCCAGAACAAGTTTTTTTAATTTTATGAATTTTTTGCTATTTTTTCTCAGAATTCTCTTGTTTGGTCGGTCGAAACGGTCTGGAACGAGAATTTCTTTTTCCTCTTTTTCCGGCTTGTCTCGCCGTTTTGGCCTGAAAGAATGCAGAAATGTTTTTTTAATTTTTTGAATTTTTTCCAGAATTTTCTAGTTTGGGTCGGTGAAAACGGTCCGGAACGAGAATTTCATTGTCTTTCTTTTTCGCCTGTCTCGACCCGTTTTGGCTTGAAATACTGACAGAATTATGTTTTTTAATCTTTTTTCCTTTTTTTTTCAGAATTTCGCTTGGTCGGGTGGAAACATCCAACGAGAATTTCTTTTTTCTCTTTCTTGCCTGTCCACATGTTTTGGCTTGAAATAAAGCCAGAATGATCTTTTTCAATTTTGAAATTTTTTGCTATTTTTTTCGGAATTCACTAGTTTGGGTCGGTGGAAAGGCCTGGAACGAGATTTCTTTTCTCCCTTTTTCATCTGTCCCCCGACCCTTTTTGGCTTGAAATAATACCAGAAGAATGTTTTTAATTTTTGAATTTTTTTGCTATGCTTTCGGAATATTCTAGTTTGGGTCGGCGGAAACGTCCAGAACAAAAATTTCTTTTTCTCTCTTTTTCAGCCCATCCCGACCCGTTTTTTGCTTGAGATAATGCTAGAACGAAGTTTTTAATTTTTGAATTTTTCGAAATTCTCTAGTTTGGGTCGGCCGAAACGGTCCAGAACGAGAATTTCTTTTTCAATCTTTCTCGACCTGTACCGACCCGTTTTGGTTTCAAAAAAAATGTGAGAATGATGTTTTTTGTTATTTTTTTTTCGGAATTCTGTATTTTGGGTCGTGTGGAAACAGTCCGGAACGAAATTTTTTTTTTCTCCTTTTCGGCCTGTCTCGACCTATTTTTGCTTGAAATTTGCCAGAACAATGTTTTTTTAATTTTTTTTGCTATTTTTTTTCGGAATTTTTTAATTTGGTCTGGTGGAAATGGTCTGCAACGAGAATTTCTTTTTCTCTCTTTTTCGCCTGTCCCGACCCATTTGGCTTGAAATAATGCCTGAAATGTTTTTGAATTTTTGAATTTTTTGCTATTCTTTTCGGAATTTCTAGTTTGGTCGGGCGAAACGGTCCAAACAAAAATTCTTTTTCTCTCTTTTCAGCCCATCCCGGGTTTTTTGCTTGAGATAATGCTAGAACGAAGTTTTTAATTTGATTTTTTCGAATTTCTCTAGTTTGGGTCGGCCCAAACGGTCCAAACGAGAATTTCTTTTTCAATCTTTCTCGACCTGTACCGACCCGTTTGGTTTCAAAAAAAAATGTGAGAATGATGTTTTTTGTTATTTTTTTCGAATTCTGTATTTGGGTCGGGTGGAACAGTCCGGAACAGATTTCTTTTTCCCTATTTTTTTTCAGCTTGTCCCAACCCGTTTTGCTTGAAATAATGCCAAACAAGTTTTTAATTTGTTGAATTTTTTGCTATTTTTTTCTCAGAATTCTCGTTGTTTGGGTCGGTCGAAACGTCTGGAACAAATTTCTTTTTCTCTCTTTCCGGCTTGTCTCGACCGTTTGGGCCTGAAATAATGCAGATGATGTTTTTTAGTTTTTTGAATTTTTTCCAGATTTTCTAGTTTTGGGTCGGTGGAAACGGTCCGAACGAGAATTTCATTGTCTTTCTTTTCGCCTGTCTCGACCCCGTTTTGGCTTGAAATACTGACATATTTTTTTTTAATCTTTTTTCCTTTTTTTTTTCAGAATTCTAGCTTGGGTCGGTGAAACTGTCCGTAACGAGAATTTCTTTTTTCTCTTTCTTGGCCTGTCCCGACATGTTTTGGCTTGAAATAAAGCCAGATATATCTTTTTCAATTTTTGAAAATTTTTTTTGCTATTTTTTTCGAATTCTCTAGTTTGGGTCGGTGGAAACGGCTGAACGAGAATTTCTTTTTCCCCCTTTTTCAGTCTGTCCCACCCTTTTTGGCTTAAATAATACCAAAGAATGTTTTTTAATTTTTGAATTTTTTTAAGCTTGTTCGGAATATTCCTAGTTTGGGTCGGGAGAAACGGTCCAGAACAAAAATTTCTTTTTCTCTCTTTTCAGCCCATCCCGACCCGTTTTTGCTTGAGATAATGCTAGAACGAAGTTTTTTAATTTTTGAATTTTTCGAAATTCTCTAGTTTGGGTCCCCCGAAACGTCCAGAACGAGAATTTCTTTTTCAATCTTTCTCGACCTGTACCGACCCGTTTTGGTTTCAAAAAAATTGAGAATGATGTTTTTTGTTATTTTTTTCGGAATTCTGTATTTTGGGTCGGTGGAAACATCCGGAACGAGAATTTCTTTTTTTCTCCTTTTCGGCCTTCTCGACCTATTTTTGCGTGAAATATTGCCAGAACAATGTATTTTAATTTTTTTTGCTATTTTTTTCGGAATTTTTTAATTTTTGGTCTGTGGAAACGGTCTGCAACGTAGAATTTCTTTTTCCTCTCTTTTTCGCCTGTCCCGACCCATTTTGGCTTGAAATAATGCCTGAAGGATGTTTTGAGTTTTTTGAAGTTTGTTTTTGCTATTCTTTTCGAATTTTCTAGTTTGGTCGGGCGAAACGGTCCAGAACAAAAATTTCTTTTTCTCTCTTTTCAGCCCATCCCGGTGGTTTTTGCTTGAGATAATGCTAGAACGAAGTTTTTTAATTTGATTTTTCGGAAATTCTCTATTTGGGTCGGCCGAAACGGTCCAGAACGAATTTCTTTTTTCAATCTTTCCGACCTGTACCGACCCGTTTTGTTTCAAAAAAAAATGTGAGAAAGATTTTTTTGTTATTTTTCGGAATTCGTATTTTGGGTCGGGTGGAAACAGTCGGAACGAGAATTTCTTTTTCCCTATTTTTTTCAGCTTTGTCCCAACCCGTTTTTGTTGAAATAATGCCAGAACGAAGTTTTTTAATTTATGAATTTTTTGCTATTTTTTCTCAGAATTCTCTTGTTTGGGTCGGGTCGAAACGGTCTGGAACGAGAATTTCTTTCTCTCTTTCCGGCTGTCCTCGACCGTTTTGGCCTGAAATAATGCAAATGATGTTTTTTTAATTTTTTTGAATTTTTTTCCAGATTTTCTAGTTTGGTCGGGTGGAAACGTTCCGGAACGAATTTCATGTCTTTCTTTTTTCGGCCTGTCTCGACCCGTTTTGCTTGAAATACTGACAGAATTTTTTTTTTAATCTTTTTTTTCTTTTTTCCTTTTTTTTTCAGAATTTTTCTAGCTTGGGTCGGGAACAGTCCGTAACGAGAATTTCTTTTTTCTCTTTCTTGCCTGTCCCGACATGTTT
Source organism: Quercus aquifolioides (assembly GCA_019022515.1). NCBI lineage: Eukaryota > Viridiplantae > Streptophyta > Magnoliopsida > Fagales > Fagaceae > Quercus > Quercus aquifolioides. The sequence continues at coordinate 27,952 of JAFHAW010000265.1, forward strand.
TGGCTTGAAAAAAGCCAGAATGATCTTTTCAATTTTTGAAATTTTTTTGCTATTTTTTTCGGAATTTCTCTAGTTTGGGTCGGGTGGAAACGGCCTGGGAACGAGAATTTCTTTTTCTCCCTTTTTCAGTCTGTCCCGACCCTTTTTGGCTTGAAATAATACCAGAAGAATGTTTTTTATTTTGTGAATTTTTTGCTATCTTTTCGGAATATTCTAGTTTGGGTCGGCGAAACGTCCAGAACAAAAATTTTTTTTCTCTCTTTTCAGCCCATCCCGACCGTTTTGCTTGAATAATGCTAAAAACGAAGTTTTTAATTTTTGAATTTTCGAAATTCTCTAGTTTTGGGTCGGCCCGAAACGGTCCAGAACGAAATTTCTTTTTCAATCTTTCTCGACCTGTACCGACCGTTTTGGTTTCAAAAAAAAATGTGAGAATATGTTTTTTGTTATTTTTTTTTCGGAATTCTGTATTTTGGTCTGGAAACAGTCCGGAACGAGAATTTCTTTTTTTCTCTTTTTCGCCTGTCTCGACCTATTTTTGTTGCGATATGCCAGAACAATGTTTTTTAATTTTTTTGCTATTTTTTCGAATTTTTTAATTTGGGTCTGGTGGAAACGGTCTGCAACGAGAATTTCTTTTTCTCTCTTTTTTCGGCCTTCCCGACCCATTTTGGCTTGAAATAATGCCTGAAGGATGTTTTGAATTTTTTGAATTTTTTTCGCTATTCTTTTCGAATTTTCTAGTTTGGGTCGGGCGAAACGGTCCAGAACAAAATTTCTTTTCTCATCTTTCGCCCATCCCGTGTTTGCTTGAGATAATGCTAGAACAATTTTTTAATTTTTGAATTTTTCGAAATTCTCTAGTTTGGGTCGCCCGAAACGTCCAGAACGAGAAATTTCTTTTTCAATCTTTCTCGACCTGTACCGACCCGTTTTGTTTCAAAAAAAAGTGAGAATGATGTTTTTGTGTATTTTTTTTCGGAATTGTATTTTGGTCGGTGAAACATCCCGAACGAGAATTTCTTTTCCCTATTTTTTTCACTTGTTCCAACCCGTTTTTTTGAAATAATGCCGAGAACGAAGTTTTGTTATTTATGAATTTTTTGCTATTTTTTCTCAGAATGCTCTTGTTTGGTCGGTCGAAACGGTCTGGAACGAAATTTCTTTTTTCTCTTTTCCGGCGTGTCTCGACCGTTTGGCCTGAAATAATGCAGAATGATGATTTTTAATTTTTGAATTTTTTTTCCAGAATTTTCTAGTTGGGTCGGGTGAAACGTCCGGAACGAAATTTCATTGTCTTTCTTTTCGGCCTGTCTCGACCCTGTTGGCTGAATACTGACAAATTAATTTTTTTAATCTTTTTTCCTTTTTTTTCAAGAATTTTTCTAGCTTGGGTCGGGGGAAACATCCGTAACGAGAATTTCTTTTTTTCTCTTTCTGGCCTGTCCCCAGTTTTGGCTTGAAATAAAGCCAGAATGATCTTTTCAATTTTTGAATTTTTTGCTATTTTTTCGGAATTCTCTATTTGGTCGGGTGGAAACGGCCTGGAACGAAAATTTCTTTTTCTCCCTTTTTCATCAGTCCCGACCCTTTTTGGCTTGAATAATACCAGAAGAATGTTTTTTAATTTTTTTGAATTTTTTTGCTATGCTTTTCGGAATATTCTAGTTTGGGTCGGCGCGGAAACGTCCAAACAAAAATTTCTTTTTCTCTCTTTTTCAGCCCATCCCGACCCTTTTTGCTTAGATAATGCTAAACGATTTTTTAATTTTGAATTTTTCGAAATTCTCTAGTTTGGTCGGCCCGAAACGTCCAAACGAAATTTCTTTTCAATCTTTCTCGACCTGTACCGACCCGTTTTTGGGTTTCAAAAAAAAATGTGAGAATGAGTTTTTTTGTTATTTTTTTTTCGAATTCTGTATTTTGGTCGGGTGGAAACAGTCCGGAACGAGAATTTCTTTTTCTCCGTCTTTCGCCTGTCTCGACCTATTTTTGCTTGAATATTGCCAAACTATGTTTTTAATTTTTTTGCTATTTTTTTCGGAATTTTTTAATTTTGGGTCTGTGGAAACGTCTGCAACAGAATTTCTTTTTCTCTCTTTTCGGCCTGTCCCGTCCCATTTTGGCTTGAAATAATGCCTGAAGATGTTTTTGAATTTTTGATTTTTTTGCTATTCTTTTCGGAATTTTCTAGTTTGGTCGGGCGAAACGGTCCAGAACAAAAATTTCTTTTTCTCTCTTTTTCAGCCCATCCCGGTGTGTTTGCTTGAGATAATGAGAACGAAGTTTTTTAATTTTGAATTTTTCGAAATTCTCTAAGTTTGGGTCGCCCGAAACGGTCCAGAACGAGAATTTCTTTTCAATCTTTCTCGACCTGTACCTGACCCTTTGGTTTCAAAAAAAAATGTGAGAATGATGTTTTTTGTTATTTTTTTTTCGAATTCTGTATTTTGGTCGGTGGAAACAGTCCGAACGAGAATTTCTTTTTCCCGATTTTTTTCAGCTTGTCCAACCCGTTTTTGCTTGAAATAATTGCCAGAACGAAGTTTTTTTAATTTATGAATTTTTTTGCTATTTTTTCTCAGAATTCTCTTGTTTGGGTCGGCGAAACGGTCTGGAACGAGAATTTCTTTTTCTCTCTTTTCCGGCTTGTCTCGACCGTTTTGGCCTGAAATGGCAGATGATGTTTTTTAATTTTTTGAATTTTTTTTCCAGAATTTTCTATTTGGTCGGGTGGAAACGGTCCGGAACGAGAATTTCATGTCTTTCTTTTTCGCTGTCTCACCCGTTTGGCTTGAAATACTGACAGAATTATGTTTTTTAAGCTTTTTGCCTTTTTTTTCAGAATTTTCCTAGCTTGGTCGGTGGAAACAGTCCGTAACGAGAATTTCTTTTTTTCTCTTTCCTGCCTGTCCCGACATGTTTTGGCTTGAATAAAGCCAGAATGATCTTTTTCAATTTTTGAAATTTTTTGCTATTTTTTCGAATTCTCTAGTTTGGGTCGGTGGAAACGCCTGGAACGAAATTTCTTTTTCTCTCCTTTTTTCATCTGTCCCACCCTTTTTGGCTTGAAATAATACCAGAAAATGTTTTTAATTTTTGAATTTTTTTTGCTATGCTTTTCGATATTCTAGTTTGGGTCGGCGGAAACGGTCCAGAACAAAAATTTCTTTTTCTCCTCTTTTTCAGCCCATCCCGACCCGTGTTTTTGCTTGAGATAATGCAGAACAAGTTTTTAATTTTTGAATTTTTCGAAATCTCTAGTTTGGTCGCCCGAAACGGTCCAAACGAGAATTTCTTTTTTCAATCTTTCTCGACCTGTACCGACCCTTTGGTTTCAAAAAAAATGTGAGATGATGTTTTTGTTATTTTTTTCGGAATTCTGTATTTTGGGTCGGGTGGAAACTGTCCGAACGAGAATTTCTTTTTTTCTCTTTTTCGGCCTGTCTCGACCTATTTTTGCTGAAATATGCCAGAACAATGTTTTTTAATTTTTTTTGCTATTTTTTCGGAATTTTTTTAATTTGGGTCTGTGGAAACGCTGCAACGAAATTTCTTTTTCTCTCTTTTCGCCTTCCCGACCCTTTTGGCTTGAAATAATGCCTGAAGGATGTTTTGAATTTTTGATTTTTTTGCTATTCTTTTAATTTTCTAGTTTGGTCGCGAAAACGGTCCCAGAACAAAAATTTCTTTTTCTCTCTTTTCAGCCCATCCCGGTGTTTTTGCTTGAGATAATGCTAAACGAAGTTTTTTAATTTTTGAATTTTTCGAAATTCTCTAGTTTGGTCGGCCCGAAACGGTCCAGAACGAGAATTTCTTTTCAATCTTTCTTTCGACCTGTACCCGACCCGTTTTGGTTTCAAAAAAAAATGTGAGAATGATGTTTTTTGTTATTTTTTTTCGGAATTCTGTATTTGGGCGGGTGGAAACAGTCCGGAACCGAGAATTTCTTTTTTCCCTATTTTTTTCCAGCTTGTCCCAACCCGTTTTTGCTTGAAATAATGCCAGAACGAAGTTTTTTAATTTTATGAATTTTTTTGCTATTTTTCTCAAATTCTCTTGTTTGGGTCGGGTCGAAACGGTCTGGAACGAGAATTCTTTTTCTCTCTTTCCGCTTGTCTCGACCGTTTTGGCCTGAAATAATGGCAGAATGATGTTTTTTAATTTTTTGAATTTTTTTTCAGAATTTTCTAGTTTGGGTCGGTGGAAACGTCCGGAACGAGAATTTCATTGTCTTTCTTTTTCGGCCTGTCTCGACCCGTTTTGGCTTGAAATACTGACAGAATTATGTTTTTTAATTTTTTTTTTCCTTTTTTTTCAGAATTTTCTAGCTTGGTCGGTGGAAACAGTCCGTAACGAGAAATTTCTTTTTTTCTCTTTCTTGGCCTGTCCGACATGTTTGGCTTGAAATAATGCCAGAATGATCTTTTTCAATTTTTGAAATTTTTTTGCTATTTTTTTTCGGAATTCTCTATTTGGGTCGGGTGGAACGGCCTGCACGAGAATTTCTTTTCTCCCTTTTCAGTCTGTCCCGACCCTTTTGGCTTGAAATAAACCAGAAAATGTTTTTTAATTTTTTGAATTTTTTGCGAATGCTTTTCGATATTAGTTGTCGGGCGGAAACGGTCCAGAACAAAAATTTTCTTTTCTCTCTTTTTCAGCCCATCCCGACCCGTTTTTGCTTGAGATAATGCTAGAACAATTTTTTAATTTTTGAATTTTTTCGAAAATTCTCTAGTTTGGGTCGGCCCGAAACGTCCAGAACGAGAATTTCTTTTCAATCTTTCTCGACCTACCGACCCGTTTTGGTTTCAAAAAAAATTGAGAATGATTTTTTGTTATTTTTTTCGGAATTCTGTATTTTGGGTCGGGTGGAAACAGTCCGGAACGAGAATTCTTTTTTTTCTCTTTCGGCCTGTCTCGACCTATTTTTGCTTGAAATATTGCCAGAACAATTTTTTTTAATTTTTTTTGCTATTTTTTTCGGAATTTTTAATTTGGGTCTGGTGGAAACGGTCTGCAACGAGAATTTCTTTTCTCTCTTTTTCGGCCTGTCCCGACCCATTTTGGCTGAAATAATGCCTGAAGGATTTTTTGAATTTTTTGAATTTTTTGCTATTCCTTTCGAATTTTCTAGTTTGGGTCGGGCGGAAACGTCCAGAACAAAAATTTCTTTTCTCTCTTTTTCAGCCCATCCCGGTGTTTTTGCTTGAGATAATGCTAGAACGAAGTTTTTAATTTTTGAATTTTTCGAAATTCTCTAGTTGGGTCGCCCGAATCCAGAACGAGAATTTCCTTTTTCAATCTTTCTCGACCTGTACCGACCCGTTTGTTTCAAAAAAATGTGAGAATGATGTTTTTTGTTATTTTTTTCGGAATTCTTATTTTGGTCGGGTGGAAACAGTCCGGAACGAGAATTTCTTTTTCCTATTTTTTTCACTTGTCCCAACCCGTTTTTGCTTAAATAATGCCAGAACGAAGTTTTTTAATTTTTATGAATTTTTTGCTATTTTTTCTCAGAATTCTCTTGTTTGGGTCTGGTCGAAACGTCCTGGAACGAGAATTTCTTTTTCTCTCTTTTCCGCTTGTCTCGACCGTTTGGCCTGAAATAATGGCAGAAGATGTTTTAATTTTTGAATTTTTTTCCAGAATTTTTCTAGTTTGGTCGGTGAAACGTCCGGAACGAGAATTTCATGTCTTTCTTTTTCGCCTGTCTCGACCCGTTTGGCTTGAAATACTGACAGAATTATGTTTTTAATCTTTTTTCCTTTTTTTTCAGATTTCTAGCTTGGGTCGGTGGAAACAGTCCGTAACGAGAATTTCTTTTTTTCTCTTCTTGGCCTGTCCCGACATGTTTTGGCTTGAAATAAAGCCAGAATGATCTTTTTCAATTTTTGAAATTTTTTTTGCTATTTTTTCGGAATTCTCTAGTTTGGGTCGGGTGGAAACGGCCTGAACGAGAATTCTTTTTCTCCCTTTTTCAGTCTGTCCCCGACCTTTTTGGCTTGAAATAATACCAGAAGAATGTTTTTTAATTTTTTGAATTTTTTTGCTATCATTTTCGGAATATTCTAGTTTGGGTCGGGCGGAAACGTCCAGAACAAAAATTTCTTTTCTCTCTTTTTCAGCCCATCCCGACCCTTTTTGCTTGAGATAATGCTAGAACGAAGTTTTTTAATTTTGAATTTTTCGAAATTCTCTAGTTTGGGTCGCCCGAAACGGTCCAGAACGAGAATTTCTTTTTCAATCTTTCTCGACCTGTACCGACCCGTTTGGTTTCAAAAAAAATGTGGAATGATGTTTTTTGTTATTTTTTTGCGGATTCTGTATTTTGGGTCGGGTGAAACAGTCCGGAACGAGAATTTCTTTTTTCTCTTTTTCGGCCTGTCTCGACCTATTTTTGCTTGAATATATGCCAGAACAATGTTTTTTTTAATTTTTTTTGCTATTGTTTTTCGGAATTTTTTAATTTGGTCTGGTGGAAACGGTCTGCAACGAGAATTTCTTTTTCTCTCTTTTTCGGCCTGTCCCGACCCATTTGGCTTGAAATAATGCCTGAAGGATGTTTTTGAATTTTTTGAATTTTTTTGCTATTCTTTTCGGAATTTTCTAGTTTGGGTCGGGCGGAAACGGTCCAAACAAAAATTTCTTTTCTCCTCTTTTCAGCCCATCCCGGTGTTTTTTGCTTGAGATAATGCTAGAACGAAGTTTTTTAATTTTTGAATTTTTCGAAATTCTCTAGTTTGGGTCGCCCGAAACGGTCCAGAACAGAATTTCTTTTCAATCTTTCTCGACCTGTACCGACCCGTTTTGGTTTCAAAAAAAATGTGAGAATGATGTTTTTTGTTATTTTTTCGGAATTCTGTATTTGGGCGGTGGAAACAGTCCGGAACGAGAATTTCTTTTCCCTATTTTTTTCAGCTTGTCCCAACCCGTTTTTGCTTGAAATAATGCCAGAACGAAGTTTTTTAATTTTATGAATTTTTTTTGCTATTTTTTCTCAGAATTCTCTTGTTTGGGTCGGGTCGAAACGTCTGGAACGAGAATTTCTTTCTCTCTTTCCGGCTTGTCTCGACCGTTTTGGCCTGAAATAATGGCAGAATGATGTTTTTAATTTTTTGAATTTTTTTCAGAAGTTTTCTAGTTTGGGTCGGTGGAAACGTCCCGGAACGAGAATTTCATTGTCTTTCTTTTTCGGCCTGTCTCGACCCGTTTTGGCTTGAAATACTGACAGAATTAGTTTTTTAATCTTTTTTCCTTTTTTTCAGAATTTTCTAGCTTGGGTCGGGTGGAAACAGTCCGTAACGAGAATTTCTTTTTTCTCTTTCTTGGCCTGTCCCGACATGTTTGGCTGAAATAAAAGCCAGAATGATCTTTTTCAATTTTGAAATTTTTTTGCTATTTTTTTCGAATTCTCTAGTTTGGGTCGGGTGGAAACGGCCTGAAACGAGAATTTCTTTTTCTCCCTTTTTCAGTTCTGTCCCGACCCTTTTTGGCTTGAAATAATACCAGAAGATTTTTTTAATTTTTTGAATTTTTTTGCATGCTTTTCGGAATATTCTAGTTTGGGTCGGGCGGAAACGGTCCAGAACAAAAATTTCTTTTTCTCTCTTTTTCACCCATCCCGACCCGTTTTTGCTTGAGAAATGCTAGAACGAAGTTTTTTAATTTTTGAATTTTTCGAAATTCTCTAGTTGGGTTCGGCCCGAAACGGTCCAGAACGAGAATTTTTTTTCAATCTTTCTCTCGACCTGTACCGACCCGTTTGGTTTCAAAAAAATGTGAGAATGATGTTTTTTGTTATTTTTTTTCGAATTCTGTATTTGGGTCGGGTGGAAACAGTCCGGAACGAGAATTTCTTTTTTTCTCCTTTTTCGGCCTGTCTCGAACCTATTTTTGCTTGAAATATTGCCAGAACAATGTTTTTAATTTTTTTTTGCTATGTTTTTTCGGAATTTTTTAATTTTGGTCTGGTGGAAACGTCTGCAACGAAATTTCTTTTTCTCTCTTTTTCGGCCTGTCCGACCCATTTTGGCTTGAAATAATGCCTGAAGGATGTTTTTGAATTTTTTGAATTTTTTTGCTATTCTTTTCGGAATTTTCTAGTTTGGCGGGCGGAAACGGTCCAGAACAAAAATTCTTTTTCTCTCTTTTTTCAGCCCATCCCGTGTGTTTTTGCTTGAGATAATGCTAGAACGAAGTTTTTTAATTTTGAATTTTCGAATTCTCTAGTTTTGGGTCGGCCCGAAACGGTCCAGAACAAATTTCTTTTTCAATCTTTCTCAGACCTGTACCGACCCTTTTGGTTTCAAAAAAAAATGTGAGAATGATGTTTTTTGTTATTTTTTTTTCGGAATTCTCTGTATTTTGGGTCGGGTGGAAACAGTCCGGAACGAGAATTTCTTTTTTCCCTATTTTTTCAGCTTGTCCCAACCCGTTTTTGCTTGAAATATGCCAGAACGAAGTTTTAATTTTATGAATTTTTTTGCTATTTTTTCTCAGAATTCTCTTGTTTGGTCGGTCGAAACGGTCTGGAACGAGAATTTCTTTTTCTCTCTTTTCCGGCTTGTCTCGACCGTTTTGTGCCTGAAATAATGGCAGAATGATGTTTTTTAATTTTTTGAATTTTTTTCCAGAATTTTCTAGTTTGGGTCGTGGAAACGGCCGGAACGAGAATTTCATGTCTTTCTTTTTCGGCCTGTCTCGACCCGTTTTGGCTTGAAATACTGACAGAATTATGTTTTTTTTTAATCTTTTTTCCTTTTTTTTTCAGAATTTTCTAGCTTGGGTCGGGTGGAAACAAGTCCGTAACGAGAATTTC
>JAFHAW010000081.1:0-37891 GCA_019022515.1 Quercus aquifolioides
AAAATTGACCTTCTGTCACCATTTTGACAATTACTTTCGAACGGATAGTAATTTTAGAAGTGGGCTGAATGTTTTAGAAAGTAGACATTCTGAGCTTGAATTTGAACAGAAATTTTGAATTTTTTCATTACAAATCAAGAGAATTATTTTCGGTTGAATATGGTCCTCCGACTTACCCGAAATTCGGGTTCCAATTTGTGCCGATAAAATGGCGTAAAAATAGAACTCTAACGTTTTGTTCAGGAATTCGCCTTTGAAATATTTTCCTATATCGTGAGATCAATGATCTCAAAATCAAATTTTGGGTAAAAAATACGTTGGTGGCAACTTATTCACAAGCCTTAATCACTTTAAAATGTATGGAAAAGTGACCTTCGGTCACCCTTTTGACAATAAGTTTTGAACGGTAAGGAATTGTTAGACGTGAGCTGAATGTTTAAGAAAGAAGACATTCTGAGCTTGAATTGAACAGAAATTTTGAATTTTTTCAATACAAATCGAGAGAGTTATTGTCGTTTGAATATGGTCCTTCCGACTTACCCGAAATTCGATTCCAATTATGTGCGATAAAAGGGCGTAAAAATGGGAAGTCTAACGTTTTGTTCACTAATTCTGTCTTTTGAATATTTTTCCTATATCGTGAGATCAATGATCTCAAAATCAAATTTTGGGTAGAAAATACGTTGGGGCATGTTATTCACAAGCCTTAATCGCTTGAAAATGTGTTTGAAAAGTGGCCTTCGGTCACCGTTTTTGACAATTACTTTTGAACGGATAGTATTCTTAGACGTGGCCTGATGTTTTAGAAAGTAGACATTCTGAGCTGATTTGAACAAGAATTTTGAATTTTTCATTACAAATCAAGAGAGTTATTTTCGTTTGATATGGTCCTCCGACTTACCCGAAATTCGGATTCCAATTATGTGCCGAATAAAATGGCGTAAAAAATGGAACTCTAACGTTTTTGTTCACGAATTCCGCCTTGAAATATTTTTCCTATATCGTGAGATCAACTGATCTCAAAATCAAATTTTGGGTAAAAATACGTTGGTGGCAGTTTATTCACAAGCTTAATCGCTTTGAAAATGTGTTGAAATTGACCTTCGTCACCGTTTTGACAATTACTTTTGAACGAAAGGTAATCTTAGAGCGTGGGCTGAATGTTTTAGAAAGTAGACATTCTGAGCTTGAATTTGAACAGAAATTTTGAATTTTATTGCATACAAATCAAGGAGATTATTTTCGTTTGATATGGCCCTCCGACTTACCCAGAATTCGGATTCCAATTATGTCCGATAAAAAGGCGTAAAAATAGAACTCTAACGTTTGTTCACGAATTTCTCTTTGAAATATGTTTCCTATATCGTGAGATCAATCGATCTCAAAATCAAATTTTGGGTAAAAAATACGTTGGTGGCAACTTATTCACAAGCCTTAATCGCTTTGAAAATGTATGGAAAAGTGACCTTCGGTCACCCTTTTGACAATAACTTTTGAACGGTAAGGAATTGTTAGACGTGAGCTGAATGTTTAAGAAAGTAGACATTCTGAGCTTGAATTTGAACAGAAATTTTGAATTTTTTTCATTACAAATCGAGAGATTATTGTCGTTTGAATATGGTCCTCCGACTTACCCGAAATTCGGATTCCAATTATGTGCCGATAAAATGGCGTAAAAATGGAACTCTAACGTTTTGTTCACGAATTCGTCTTTGAAATATTTTTCCTATATCGTGAGATCAATGATCTCAAAATCAAATTTTGGGTAAAAAATACGTTGGTGGCAACTTATTCACAAGCCTTAATCGCTTTGAAAATGTGTTGAAAATTGACCTTCTGTCACCGTTTTGACAATTACTTTTGAACGGATAGTAATTCTTAGACGTGGGCTGAATGTTTTAGAAAGTAGACATTCTGAGCTTGAATTTGAACAGAAATTTTGAATTTTTTCATTACAAATCAAGAGAATTATTTTCGTTTGAATATGGTCCTCCGACTTACCCGAAATTCGGATTCCAATTATGTGCCGATAAAATGGCGTAAAAATGGAACTCTAACGTTTTGTTCACGAATTCGTCTTTGAAATATTTTTCCTATATCGAGAGATCAATGATCTAAAAATCAAATTTTGGGTAAAAAATACGTTGGCGGCAACTTATTCACAAGCCTTAATCGCTTTGAAAATGTATGGAAAAGTGACCTTCGGTCACCCTTTTGACAATAACTTTTGAACGGTAAGGAATTGTTAGACGTGAGCTGAATGTTTAAGAAAGTAGACATTCTGAGCTTGAATTTGAACAGAAATTTTGAATTTTTCATTACAAATCAAGAGAGATTATTTTCGTTTGAATATGGTCCTCCGACTTTCCCGAAATTCGATTCCAATTATGTGCCGATAAAAGGGCGTAAAAATGGAAGTCTAACGTTTTGTTCACGAATTCGTCTTTGAAATATTTTCCTATATCGTGAGATCAATGATCTCAAAATCAAATTTTGGTAAAAATACGTTGGTGGCAACGTTATTCACAAGCCTTAATCGCTTTGAAAATGTATGGAAAAGTGACCTTCGGTCACCCTTTTGACAATAACTTTTGAACGGTAAGGAATTGTTAGACGTGAGCTGAATGTTTAAGAAAGTAGACATTCTGAGCTTGAATTTGAACAGAAATTTTGAATTTTTTCATTACAAATCAAGAGAATTATTTTCGTTTGAATATGGTCCTCCGACTTACCCGAAATTCGGATTCCAATTATGTGCCGATAAAATGGCGTAAAAATGGAACTCTAACGTTTTGTTCACGAATTCGTCTTTGAAATATTTTTCCTATATCGTGAGATCAATGATCTCAAAATCAAATTTTGGGTAAAAAATACGTTGGTGGCAAGTTATTCACAAGCCTTAATCGCTTTGAAAATGTGTTGAAAAGTGACCTTCGGTCACCCTTTTGACAATAACTTTTGAACGGTAAGGAATTCTTAGACGTGAGCTGAATGTTTTAAGAAAGTAGACATTCTGAGCTTGAATTTGAACAGAAATTTTGAATTTTTTCATTACAAATCAAGAGAGTTATTTTCGTTTGATATAGGCCCTCATGCTTACCCGAAATTCGGATTCCAATTATGTGCCGATAAATGGCGTAAAAATGGAAGTCTAACGTTTTGTTCACGAATTCGTCTTTGAAATATTTTTCCTATATCGTGAGATCAATGATCTCAAAATCAAATTTTGGGTAAAAATACGTTGGTGGCAAGTTATTCACAAGCCTTAATCGCTTTGAAAATGTGTTGAAAAGTGACCTTCGGTCACCGTTTTGACAATAACTTTTGAACGGTAAGGAATTCTTAGACGTGGGCTGAATGTTTTAGAAAGTAGACATTCTGAGCTTGAATTTGAACACAAAATTTGAATTTTTTTCATAAAAATCAAGAGAGTTATTTTCGTTTGAATATGGTCCTCCGACTTACCCGAAATTCGGATTCCAATTATGTGCGATAAAAGGGCGTAAAAATGGAAGTCTAACGTTTTGTTCACGAATTTTCTTTGAAATATTTTTCTTATATCGCGAGATCAATCATCTCAAAATCAAATTTTGGGTAGAAAATACGTTCGTGGCTAGTTATTCACGAGCCTTAATCGCTTAGAAAATGTGTTGAAAAGTGACCTTCGGTCACCGTTTTCACAATAACTTTGAACGGTAAGGAATTCTTAGACGCGGGCTGAATGTTTTAGAAAGTAGACATTGCGAGCTTGAATTTAAACAGAAATTTTGAATTTTTTCGATAAAAATCAAGAGAGTTATTGCCGTTTGAATATGGCCCACCGAGTTACCCGAAATTCGGATTCCAATTATGTGCCGATAGAAGGGCGTAAAAATGGAAGTCTAACGTTTTGTTCACGAATTTGGCTTTGAAATATTTTTCTTATATCGTGAGATCAATGATCTCAAAATCAAATTTTGGGTAAAAAATACGTTGGTTGCAAGTTATTCACAAGCCTTAATCGCTTTGAAAATGTGTTGAAAAGTGACCTTCGGTCACCGTTTGACAGTAACTTTTGAACGGTAAGGAATTCTTAGACGTGGGCAGAATGTTTTAGAAAGTAGACATTCTGAGCTTGAATTTGAACAGAAATTTGAATTTTTTCATACAAATCAGAGAGTTATTTTCGTTTGAATATGGTCCCTCCAGCTTACCCGAAATTCGGATTCCAATTATGTGCCGATAAAAGGGCGTAAAAATGGAAGTCTAACGTTTTGTTCACGAATTCGTCTTTGAATATTTTTCCTATATCGTGAGATCAATCATCTCAAAATCAAATTTTGGGTAAAAAATACGTTAGTGGCTACTTATTCACGAGCCTTAATCGCTTTGAAAATGTGTTGAAAAGTGACCTTCGGTCACCGTTTTCACAATAACTTTTGAACGGTAAGGAATTCTTAGACGTGGGCTGAATGTTTTAGAAAGTAGACATTCTGAGCTTGAATTTGAACAGAAATTTTGAATTTTTTCAATACAATCAAGAGAGTTATTTTCGTTTGAATATGGTCCTCCCACTTACCCGAAATTCGGATTCCAATTATGTGCCGATAAAAGGGCGTAAAAATGGAAGTCTAACGTTTTGTTCACGAATTCGTCTTTGAAATATTTTTCCTATATCGTGAGATCAATGATCTCAAAATCAAATTTTGGGTAAAAATACGTTGGTGGCAAGTTATTCACAAGCCTTAATCGCTTTGAAAATGTGTTGAAATTGACCTTCTGTCACCGTTTTGACAATAACTTTTGAACGGTAGGAATTCTTAGACGTGGGCTGAATGTTTTAGAAAGTAGACATTCTGAGCTTGAATTTGAACACAAAATTTGAATTTTTCCAATAAAAATAAGAGAGTTATTTTCGTTTGAATATGGCCCTTCAAGTTACCCGAAATTCGGATTCCAATTATGTCCGATAAAGGGGCGTAAAAATTGAAGTCTAACGTTTTGTTCACGAATTTGTCTTTGAAATATTTTTCCTATATCCTGAGCATCAATGATCTCAAAATCAAATTTTGGGTAAAAAATACGTTGTGGCTAGTTATTCACAAGCCTTAATCGCTTTGACAATGTGTTGAAAATTGACCTTCTGTCACCGTTTTGACAATAACTTTTGAACGGTATGGAATTCTTAGACGTGGGCTGAATGTTTTAGAAAGTAGACATTCTGAGCTTGAATTTGAACACAAAATTTGAATTTTTTCAACAAAAATCAAGAGAGTTATTTTCGTTTGAATATGGCCCTTCAAGGTACCTGAAATTCGGATTCCAATTATGTGCCGATAAAAGGGCGTAAAAATTGAAGTCCAACGTTTTGTTCACGAATTTGTCTTTGAAATATTTTTCCTATATCGTGAGATCAATGATCTCAAAATCAAATTTTGGGTAAAAAATACGTTCGTGGCTAGTTATTCTCAAGCCTTAATCGCTTTGACAATGTGTTGAAAATTGACCTTCTGTCACCGTTTTGACAATAACTTTTGAACGGTAAGGAATTCTTAGACGTGGCTGAATGTTTTAGAAAGTAGACATTCTGAGCTTGAATTTGAACACAAAATTTGAATTTTTTCAACAAAAATCAAGAGAGTTATTTTCGTTTGAATATGGCCCTTCAAGGTACCCGAAATTCGGATTCCAATTATGTGCCGATAAAAGGGCGTAAAAATGGAAGTCTAACGTTTTGTTCACGAATTTGTCTTTGAAATATTTTTCCTATATCGTGAGATCAATGATCTCAAAATCAAATTTTGGGTAAAAAATACGTTGGTGGCAAGTTATTCACAAGCCTTAATCGCTTTGAAAATGTGTTGAAAATTGACCTTCTGTCACCGTTTTGACAATAACTTTTGAACGGTAAGGAATTCTTAGACGTGGGCTGAATGTTTTAGAAAGTAGACATTCTGAGCTTGAATTTGAACACAAAATTTGAATTTTTTCAACAAAAATCAAGAGAGTTATTTTCGTTTGAATATGGCCCTTCAAGGTACCCGAAATTCGGATTCCAATTATGTGCCGATAAAAGGGCGTAAAAATGGAAGTCTAATGTTTTGTTCACTAATTCTTCTTTGAAATATTTTTCCTATATCGTGAGATCAATGATCTCCAAGTCAAATTTTGGGTAGAAAATACGTTGGTGGCATGTTATTCACAAGCCTCAATCGCTTTGAAAATGTGTTGAAAAGTGACCTTCGGTCACCGTTTTGACAATTACTTTTGAACGGATAGTAATTCTTAGACGTGGGCTGAATGTTTTAGAAAGTAGACATTCTGAGCATGAATTTGAACAGAAATTTTTAATTTTTTCATTACAAATCGAAAGAATTATTTTCATTTGAATATGATCCTCCGACTTACCCGAAATTCAGATTTTAATTATGTGCCGATTAAATGGCGTAAAAATGGAACTCTAACGTTTTGTTCACGAATTCGTCTTTGAAATATTTTTCCTATATCGTGAGATCAATGATCTCAAAATCAAATTTTGGGTAAAAAATACGTTGGTGGCAAGTTATTCACAAGCCTTAATCGCTTTGAAAATGTGTTGAAAATTGACCTTCTGTCACCGTTTTGACAATAACTTTTGAACGGTAAGGAATTCTTAGATGTGGGCTGAATGTTTTAGAAAGTAGACATTCTGAGCTTGAATTTGAACACAAAATTTGAATTTTTTCAATAAAAATCAAGGGAGTTATTTTCCTTTGAATATGGCCCTTCAAGTTACCCGAAATTCGGATTCCAATTATGTGCCGATAAAAGGGCGTAAAAATGGAAGTCTAACGTTTTGTTCACGAATTTCTCTTTGAAATATGTTTCCTATATCGTGAGATCAATGATCTCAAAATCAAATTTTGGGTAAAAAATACGTTGGTGGCAACTTATTCACCAGCCTTAATCGCTTTGAAAATGTATGGAAAAGTGACCTTCGGTCACCCTTTTGACAATAACTTTTGAACGGTAAGGAATTGTTAGACGTGAGCTGAATGTTTAAGAAAGTAGACATTCTGAGCTTGAATTTGAACAGAAATTTTGAATTTTTTCATTACAAATCAAGAGAGTTATTGTCGTTTGAATATGGTCCTCCGACTTACCCGAAATTCGGATTCCAATTATGTGCCGATAAAAGGGCGTAAAAATGGATGTCTAACGTTTTGTTCACTAATTCTTCTTTGAAATATTTTTCCTATATCGTGAGATCAATGATCTCAAAATCAAATTTTGGGTAGAAAATACGTTGGTGGCATGTTATTCACAAGCCTTAATCGCTTTGAAAATGTGTTGAAAAGTGACCTTCGGTCACCGTTTTGACAATTACTTTTGAACGGATAGTAATTCTTAGACGTGGGCTGAATGTTTTAGAAAGTAGACATTCTGAGCTTGAATTTGAACAGAAATTTTGAATTTTTTCATTACAAATCAAGAGAATTATTTTCGTTTGAATATGGTCCTCCGACTTACCCGAAATTCGGATTCCAATTATGTGCCGATAAAATGGCGTAAAAATGGAACTCTAACGTTTTGTTCACGAATTCGTCTTTGAAATATTTTTCCTATATCGTGAGATCAATGATCTCAAAATCAAATTTTGGGTAAAAAATACGTTGGTGGCAACTTATTCACAAGCCTTAATCGCTTTGAAAATGTATGGAAAAGTGACCTTCGGTCACCCTTTTGACAATAACTTTTGAACGGTAAGGAATTGTTAGACGTGAGCTGAATGTTTAAGAAAGTAGACATTCTGAACTGGAATTTGAACAACTATTTTGAATTTTTTCATTAAAAATCAAGAGAGTCATTGTCGTTTGAATATGGTCCTCCGACTTATCAGAAATTCGAATTCCAATTATTTGCCGATAAAAGGGTGTAAAAACGGAAGTGTAACATTTTGTTCACGAATTCGTCTTTGAAATATTTTTCCTATATCTAGATATCAATCATCTCTAAATTAAAGTTTTGGTAAAAAATACGTTGTGGCAACTTATTCGCATGCCTTAATCGCTTTCAAAATGTGTTGGCAAGTGACCTTCGGTCACCCTTTGGACAATAACTTTTGATCGGTAAGGAATTGTTAAACGTGAGCTGAATGTTTAAGAAAGAAGACACTCTGATCATGAATTCGAACTGAAATTTTGAATTTTTTCATTATAAATCAAGAGAGTTATTGTCGTTTGAATATGGTCCTCCGACTTACCCGAAATTCGGATTCCAATTATGTGCCGATAAAAGGGCATAAAAATGGAAGTCTAACGTTTTGTTCACGAATTTGTCTTTGAAATATTTTCCTATATCGTTAGATCATTGATCTTTAAATCAAATATTGGGTAAAAAATACTTTGGTGGCATGTTATTCAAAAGCCTTAATCGCTTTGAAAATGTATTCAAAAGTGACCTTTGGTCACCCTTTTGGCAATAACTTTTGAACGGTAAGGAATTCTTAGACTTGGGCTTAATGTTTTAGAAAGTAGACATTCTGAGCTTGAATTTGAACACAAAATTTGAATTTTTTCAATAAAAATCAAGAGAGTTATTCTTGTTTGAATATGGTCCTCCGACTTACCCGAAATTCGGATTCCAATTATGTGCCGATAAAATGGCGTAAAAATGGAAGTCTAACGTTTTGTTCACGAATTCGTCTTTGAAATATTTTGCCTATATCGTGAGATCAATGATCTCAAAATCAAATTTTGGGTAAAAATTACATTGGTGGCAAGTTATTCACAAGCCTTAATCGCTTTGAAAATGTGTTGAAAAGTGACCTTCGGTCACCGTTTTGACAATAAGTTATGAACGGTAAGGAATTCTTAGACGTGGGCTGAATGTTTTAGAAAGTAGACATTCTGAGCTTGAATTTGAACACAAAATTTGAATTTTTTCAATAAAAATCAAGAGAGTTGTTTTCGTTTGAATATGGCCCTTCAAGGTACCCGAAATTCGGATTCCAATTATGTCCCGATAAAAGGGCGTAAAAATGGAAGTCTAACGTTTTGTTCACGAATTTGTCTTTGAAATATTTTTCCTATATCGTGAGATCAATGATCTCAAAATCAAATTTTGGGTAAAAAATACGTTCGTGGCAAGTTATTCTCAAGCCTTAATCGCTTTGACAATGTGTTGAAAATTGACCTTCTGTCACCGTTTTGACAATAACTTTTGAACGGTAAGGAATTCTTAGACGTGGGCTGAATGTTTTAGAAAGTAGACATTCTGAGCTTGAATTTGAACACAAAATTTGAATTTTTTCAACAAAAATCAAGAGAGTTATTTTCGTTTGAATATGGCCCTTCAAGGTACCCGAAATTCGGATTCCAATTATGTGCCGATAAAAGGGCTTAAAAATGGAAGTCCAACGTTTTGTTCACAAATTTGTCTTTGAAATATTTTTCCTATATCGTGAGATCAATGATCTCAAAATCAAATTTTGGGCAAAAAATACGTTAGTGGCAAGTTATTCACAAGCCTTAATCGCTTTGAAAATGTGTTGAAAATTGACCTTCTGTCACCGTTTTGACGGTTACTTTTGAACGGATAGTAATTCTTAGAAGTCGGCTGAATGTTTTAGAAAGTAGACATTCTGAGCTTGAATTTGAACACAAAATATGAATTTTTTCAATAAAGATCAAGAGAGTTATTCTCGTTTGAATATGGTCCTTCGACTTACCCGAAATTCGGATTCCAATTATGTGTCGATAAAATGGCGTAAAAATGGAAGTCTAACGTTTTGTTCACGAATTCGTCTTTGAAATATTTTGCCTATATCGTGAGATCAATGATCTCAAAATTAAATTTTGGGTAAAAATTACATTGGTGGCAAGTTATTCACAAGCCTTAATCGCTTTGAAAATGTGTTGAAAAGTGACCTTCGGTCACCGTTTTGACAATAAGTTATGAACGGTAAGGAATTCTTAGACGTGG
Organism: Quercus aquifolioides; assembly: GCA_019022515.1. Lineage (NCBI taxonomy): Eukaryota > Viridiplantae > Streptophyta > Magnoliopsida > Fagales > Fagaceae > Quercus > Quercus aquifolioides. The sequence continues at coordinate 9,943 of JAFHAW010000081.1, forward strand.
GCTGAATGTTTTAGAAAGTAGACATTCTGAGCTTGAATTTGAACACAAAATTTGAATTTTTCCAATAAAAATCAAGAGAGTTGTTTTCGTTTGAATATGGCCCTTCAAGGTACACAAAATTCGGATTCCAATTATGTCCCGATAAAAGGGCGTAAAAATGGAAGTCTAACGTTTTGTTCACGAATTTGTCTTTGAAATATTTTTCCTATATTGTGAGATCAATGATCTCAAAATCAAATTTTGGGTAAAAAATACGTTCATGGCAAGTTATTCTCAAGCCTTAATCGCTTTGAAAATGTGTTGAAAATTGACCTTCTGTCACCGTTTTGACAATAACTTTTGAACGGTAAGGAATTCTTAGATGTGGGCTGAATGTTTTAGAAAGTAGACATTCTAAGCTTGAATTTGAACACAAAATTTGAATTTTTTCAATAAAAATCAAGAGAGTTATTTTCGTTTGAATATGGCCCTTCAAGGTACCCCAAATTCGGATTCCAATTATGTGCCGATAAAAGGGCGTAAAAATGGAAGTCTAAAGTTTTGTTCACTAATTCTTCTTTGAAATATTTTTCCTATATCGTGAGATCAATGATCTCAAAGTCAAATTTTGGGTAGAAAATACATTGGTGGCATGTTATTCACAAGCCTCAATCGCTTTGAAAATGTGTTGAAAAGTGACCTTCGGTCACCGTTTTGACAATTACTTTTGAACGGATAGTAATTCTTAGCTATGGGCTGAATTTTTTAGAAAGTAGACATTCTGAGCTTGAATTTGAACAGAAATTATTAATTTTTTCATTACAAATCAAGAGAATTATTTTCGTTTGAATATGATCCTCCGACTCACCCGAAATTCGGATTCCAATTATGTGCCGATAAAATGGCGTAAAAATGGAACTCTAACGTTTTGTTCACGAATTCGTCTTTGAAATATTTTTCCTATATCGTGAGATCAATGATCTCAAAATCAAATTTTGGGTAAAAAATACGTTGGTGGCAAGTTATTCACAAGCCTTAATCGATTTGAAAATGTGTTGAAAATTGACCTTCTGTCACCGTGTTGACAATAACTTTTGAACAGTAAGGAATTCTTAGACGTGGGCTGAATGTTTTAGAAAGTAGACATTCTGAGCTTGAATTTGAACACAAAATTTGAATTTTTTGAATATAAATCGAGGGAGTTATTTTCCTTTGAATATGACCCTTCAAGTTACCCGAAATTCGGATTCCAACTATGTTCCGGTAAAAGGGCGTAAAAATAGAAGTCTAACATTTTGTTCACGAATTTCTCTTTGAAATATGTTTCCTATATCGTGAGATCAATGATCTCAAAATCAAATTTTGGGTAAAAAATACGTTGGTGGCAACTTATTCACCAGCCTTAATCGCTTTGAAAATGTATGGAAAAGTGACCTTCGGTCACCCTTTTGACAATAACTTTTGAACGGTAAGGAATTGTTAGACGTGAGCTGAATGTTTAAGAAAGTAGACATTCTGAGCTTGAATTTGAACAAAAATTTTGAATTTTGTCATTACAAATCAAAAGAGTTATTGTCGTTTGAATATGGTCCTCCCACTTACCCGAAATTCGGATTCCAATTATGTGCCGATAAAAGGGCGTAAAAATGGATGTCTAACGTTTTGTTCACTAATTCTTCTTTGAAATATTTTTCCTATATCGTGAGATCAATGATCTCAAAATCAAATTTTGGGTAGAAAATACGTTGGTGGCATGTTATTCACAAGCCTGAATCGCTTTGAAAATGTGTTGAAAAGTGACCTACGGTCACCGTTTTACCAATTACTTTTGAACGGATAGTAATTCTTAGACGTGGGCTGAATGTTTTAGAAAGTAGACATTTTGAGCTTGAATTTGAACAGAAATTTTGAATTTTTTCATTACAAATCAACAGAATTATTTTCCTTTGAATATGGTCCTCGGACTTACCCGAAATTCGGATTCCAATTTTGTGCCGATAAAATGGCGTAAAAATAGAACTCTAACGTTTTGTTCACAAATTCGTCTTTGAAATATTTTTCCTATATCGTGAGATCAATGATCTCAAAATCAAATTTTGGGTAAAAAATACTTTGGTGGCAACTTATTCACAAGCCTTAATCCCTTTGAAAATGTATGGAAAAGTGACCTTCGGTCACACTTTTGACAATAACTTTGGACGGTAAGGAATTGTTAGACGTGAGCTGAATGTTTAAGAAAGTAGACATTCTGAGCTGGAATTTGAACAGCTATTTTGAATTTTGTCATTAAAAATCAAGAGAGTCATTGTCGTTTGAATATGGTCCTCCGACTTATCCGAAATTCGAATTCCAATTATGTGCCGATAAAAGGGTGTAAAAACGGAAGTCTAACATTTTGTTCACGAATTCGTCTTTGAAATATTTTTCCTATATCTTGATATCAATCATCTCAAAATCAAAGTTTTGGTAAAAAATACGTTGTGGCAACTTATTCGCATGCCTTAATCGCTTTCAAAATGTGTTGACAAGTGACCTTCGGTCACCCTTTGGACAATAACTTTTGATCGGTAAGGAATTGTTAAACGTGAGCTGAATGTTTAAGAAAGTAGACACTCTGATCATGAATTCGAACTGAAATTTTGAATTTTTTCATTATAAATCAAGAGAGTTATTGTCGTTTGAATATGGTCCCCCGACTTACCCGAAATTTGGATTCCAATTATGTGCCGATAAAAGGGCATAAAAATGGAAGTCTAACGTTTTGTTCACGAATTTGTCTTTGAAATATTTTTCCTATATCGTTAGATCATTGATCTTTAAATCAAATTTTGGGTAAAAAATACTTTGGTGGCATGTTATTCAAAAGCCTTATTCGCTTTGAAAATGTATTCAAAAGTGACCTTTGGTCACCCTTTTGGCAATAACTTTTGAACGGTAAGGAATTCTTAGACGTGGGCTTAATGTTTTAGAAAGTAGACATTCTGAGCTTAAATTTGAACACGAAATTTGAATTTTTTCAATAAAAATCAAGAGAGTTATTCTCGTTTGAATATGGTCCTCCGACTTACCCGAAATTCGGATTCCAATTATGTGCCGATAAAATGGCGTAAAAATGGAAGTCTAACGTTTTGTTCACGAATTCGTCTTTGAAATATTTTGCCTATATCGTGAGATCAATGATCTCAAAATCAAATTTTGGGTAAAAATTACATTGGCGGCAAGTTATTCACAAGCCTTAATCGCTTTGAAAATGTGTTGAAAAGTGACTTTCGGTCACCGTTTTGACAATAAGTTATGAACGGTAAGGAATTCTTAGACATGGGCTTAATGTTTTAGAAAGTAGACATTCTGAGCTTGAATTTGAACACAAAATTTGAATTTTTCCAATAAAAATCAAGAGAGTTGTTTTCGTTTGAATATGGCCCTTCAAGGTACCCGAAATTCGGATTCCAATTATGTCCCGATAAAAGGGCGTAAAAATGGAAGTCTAACGTTTTGTTCACGAATTTGTCTTTGAAATATTTTTCCTATATCATTAGATCATTGATCTTTAAATCAAATTTTGGGTAAAAAATACTTTGGTGGCAAGTTATTCAAAAGCCTTAATCGCTTTGAAAATGTATTCAAAAGTGACCTTTGGTCACCCTTTTGACAATAACTTTTGAACGGTAAGGAATTCTTAGACGTGGGCTGAATGTTTTAGAAAGTAGACATTCTGAGCTTGAATTTGAACACAAAATTTGAATTTTTTCAATAAAAATCAAGAGAGTTATTCTCGTTTGAATATGGTCCTCCGACTTACCCGAAATTCGGATTCCTATTATGTGCCGATAAAATGGCGTAAAAATGGAAGTCTAACGTTTTGTTAACGAATTCGTCTTTGAAATATTTTGCCTATATCGTGAGATCAATGATCTCAAAATCAAATTTTGGGTAAAAATTATATTGGTGGCAAGTTATTCACAAGCCTTAATCGCTTTGAAAATGTGTTGAAAAATGACCTTCGGTCACCGTTTTGATAATAAGTTTTGAACGGTACGGAATTCTTAGACGTGGGTTTAATGGTTTAGAAAGTAGACATTCTAAAACATGTAGCCCGTGTCTATCTATTTCTTACGGTTCAATGGTTATTGTCGAAATGATGACCAAAGTTCACTTATCGGCATATTTTCAAGGAGTTTAAGTCTTGTGAATAACTGGCCACCAAAGTATTTTTTTCCCAAAACTTGATTTTGTGTGGATTGTTGTCAAGGTATATGTCTAATATTTTTCCACCAAATCCGAGAAAAAAAAAACCTAGACATCCATTTTTATGCCCTTCTATCTGCACATATTTGTATTCTGAATTTCAGGAAAAACTCGATGGTCTGAATTCAAATGACAATAAGTCCCTGGTTTTAGGCCGTAAGAATTAATAATTTGAGTTCAAATTCAAGCCCACAATGTCTACTTTCTAAAACATTTTGCCCGTGTCTATCAATTCCTTACGGTTCAATGGTTATTGTCGAAACTATGACCAAAGGTCACTTTTCGGCATATTTTCAAGGCGATAAAGTCTCATGAATAACTTGCCACCAAATATTTTTTTCCTAAAACTTGATTTCATGTGGACTGTTGTATTTGTATATGTCTAATATTTTTGCACCAAATCCGAGAAAGAAGCCTTAGACATCCATTTTTACGCCCTTTGTTCGCGTAAAATAATCTGCAAGTGTGCAGAATCGTAACAAGTAGTATAGTGTTTTTAGAAAACGAATGTCGAACCCACAAGGATTAACTATGTTATTGAATACCGAAATTCACTAAATTAATTACTATTTGGAAAATCGAAAATAAATGGAACGTTTTATTCTCTGAATTAAATTAAACAATTTAATAAATAGCCATTTGTCGAGCAGCTGTCGAGCCACGGGGCTGGAACAGCTCTTCAAGCTTGATAGGTGCTAGCTGTCGAGCTAGCTATCGAGCTTTAATGACAAACACTTTTCAGACTTGAATCTTGGACAGACTTGCATAGCTTAAACACTTGATCTTGAAACAAATTTTCTTGAAGTATTAAACAAATCCTAGATCTACCGAAATACAAGTAAAGTGCGTTTTGTCAAAGGATTAGCCAATTACATAAAATAGTGACATATGTTCCTAACAAGTGAATCACATATGTCCTAACACTGTGTACTCCCTTTTTTTTTTTTTTTTTTTTTTAGTAAACAATAATACTTATTAGAACATATATGAAAATAATAATAGTGTTTGAAACCGGGTTTACAATACATTACAAAATAATAAGGTTATTGTAAGGTTGAATTTTATCAACCATCTTGTTGGCTTTATTTCGTGCCAAGTTTGCTTGTATTTTAACAATTAGTAACCTTGTATTTAGGTGGGATTCTTGTAAGGGTAGTGTGTGAGGAGATGTGAAGAAAATCTCAAGTTTGTGCAAGAAGGCAGAGTTTCGCGGCTAGGACTCGCGGCTGACTCGCGACTGGCAAGCCGCCAACTGCAGGCACGTGAGATGCACACAGGGAAGGTGAAGGGTCACGCCAGCTGTCGCACTACAGGACAAAAGTCCCAGGCTGGCCAGGCCGTTATCTCACGGCTTGAACTCGCGACTTAGACCAGTCGCGAGGCCAAGCCGCCAACAAGCCTTGTTTTGGAAAAACTGACTCTTCGCATTCCAAACACTCACCACTATATATAGACCCTTATACCCACCAAATGTAGAGAGCTTCCAGAGAGAATTTTTTAGAGAAACTCTAGAGAAAAACAAGATTGATTCATCCATAATCTTTACCTTAGAGACTCTTCAAATTCCTCTACTCTCACCCTCTCCATTGTCATACCCTTGAGAGGTTCTTTACCAAATCCTTATCTTACCAAATCCACGTCTGTGAGAAGGTTTAGCAGTTAGGAAGGAACTAATATTCATTGGTTGATGCTATGGTTTAGTAGCGGAATCCGGGAAGCTAAAGAAGAAATAGGTTTGGCGTAACCTCGTTGGAGCAAGAAGATTGGAGGGCTTAGGTACATCGGGTAGATTAGGTTTGGAGGGTCTTCTGCTGTTCATGTATCCCAACTACATTCTTTAGTAGATTATTTACCACTTGGAGGGCGGCGAAAAGTTTTTACGCTGAGGGCTTCGGTTTCCTCTTCGATAACACATCGTGTGTTGTCCGTGTGTTTGCATCTTCCTTCCCTTTATCTTTGCCATTTATTTTCTGTTGTGGATGTGTTTATATTTGGCTTAGATTTTTTATCAATTCTGTATTTAGCTTATATTCATGTTCCGCACGTTAATCGTTTGATATTAAGCTTGAATTGATAATTTGTAATTTGGGGTCAAAACGTTCAAGGGTGTTTCATACCCATTTTGAACATTCAATTGGTATCAGAGCGGGTACACTTGTTGTGGTTTAAATACCTAAGTGTGATCCTTGACCCCTTGTGTTTATTTGCCATGGATTGTGCTATGTATGCCTCTTTGTATGATTTAGTTGGTGATAAATGTAACATGCCACGTGTTTGTGAAAATGCCTCTATGAGTGATAATCCTCATGATTGTGATGCTATGTTACATGAATCTTTGGATGTTGTTGACATTCCTAACATCAAACCCTTGAAGAAAATTGCTAAGAAGTTTCAAAAGAATTTGAGCAGGTTATGAATGTTCAAAATGGGTATGAAACACCCTTGAACGTTTAGACCCCAATATACAAAATATTAATTCAAGCTTAATATCAAACGATTAACGTGCGGAACATGAACATAAGCCAAACACAGAATTGATAAACAATCTAAGCCAAATATAATCACATCCACAGCAGAAAATAAAAGGCAAAGATTAAAGGAAGAGAGATGCAAACACAAGGACAACACGCGATGTGTTATCGAAGAGGAAACCGAAGCTCTCGGCGTAAAACCTTTTCGCCGCCCTCCAAGCAGTCAATAATCCACTAAAGAATGTAGTTGGGATACATGAACAGCAATAGACCCTCCAAGCCTCATCTACCCAGTGTACCTAAGCCCGCCAAGCTTCTTGCTCCAACGAGGTTGCGCCAAACCTATTTCTTATTTAGCTTCCCGGATTCCCTACTAAACCATAGCATCAACCAATGAACATTGGTTCCTTCCTAACTACTTCGCAAGGCACCAAATAAACCTTCTCACAGACGTGGGTGTAGTGAGATAAGGATTTGGCAAAGAACCTTTCAAAGGTATGACAATGGAGAGGGTGAGAGTAGAGGAATTTGAAGAGTCTCTAAGGTAAAGATTGTGGATGAATCAATCTTGCTTTTTTGTAGGGTTTCTCTCTCAAAAATTCTCTCTAGAAGCTCTCTACATTTGGTGGGTATAAAGGTCTATATATAGTGGGGTGAGAAAGGAATGCGAAGAGTCAGTTTTTCCTAAACAGGGTTGGTTGGCGGCTTGACCTCGCGACTGGTCTAAGTCATGAGTTTCAGCTGCAAGTTAACTGCCTGGCCAGTCTGGGACTTTTGTCCTATAGTGCACCAGCTGGCAAAACGTTTCAGCTTCCCGCATGCTTGGCACGTGACTCTCATCTGGCGGCTTGCACCTGCGAGCCACCCGCGAGTTCCAGTCGCGAGTCCCTGCTTCTTTGCACAATGAGGAACATTTCTTCACACTCTCTTACACACTACCCTTACAAGAATTTCACCTAAATACAGGGTTACTAATTGCTAAAATACAAGCAAATTTGGCACGGAATAAAGCCAACAAGACGGTTGATTAAATTCAACCTTACAATCTCCCCCTTTGGCTATTCCGTGACAAAACCCTACAACAGACTCTAGACTTAACACGTGAATTGGGAACAGTTGAGCAAAACTCACTCACACCTAACTCTAGATTCTGAAAAGCTCTTGAAACATATGAACAAATATCTCCTGAAACACAACAACACAACAATATCTCCTGAAGCATTCCTCAACATTTGTGGGTAATGAGGGTATATATAGGATAGGTGCAAAATGTGTGAGTCAGTCAGTACAGGCTGGCAGAACAGCATGTCTCGCGGGTGTCTCGTGGGAAGGCCTTACCCACAAGATACTCGCGAGAGACAGCTGTCTCCACCTGGCCTGACTCTTCGCATTCCAGCACGTGCAGGGCACATGCTTCACTTCGCGGGAAGCTAAGTCGCGACATACCCGCGAGAATCCTTCAGCCTCCAAATGCTTGAGTCTTCACACACTCTCTATCACACAACCCTTACAACAAATCCCACAACAAATACAGGGTATAAACGATTGATAATAATTACAATCAAATTTGGCATGGAATAAAAGCCAACAAAATACATAGTTGTAAATAACAACTTTACAATCTCCCCCTTTGGCTATTCCGTGACAAAACCCTAAAACAGACTCTAGACTTAAACGTGAGTTTGGGAATAAAGGCAAAACTCACTCACACCTAATTCTAGATTCTGATAAGCTCTTGAAACATATGAACAGGTAACTCATGAAACACAACAACAAAATAATATCATTGTATGCAGAAAACTTGAAAAGCATATGGAGCAATAAAAGCATGATCAAGCAAAATGAAATAGAAACACTAGATCATGGCAAGATCAAACAAGTAATCACTATACACAAGCAATTACTATGCTCATTCACTCAAGGAATGAACATCCGGATATGCAAGATGATAAGCTCATTTGAAGAGTACCATTTGCAAATCCAACACTCAACCAATGCAAAATACTCGAAGTATTTGCATCTAGGAACAATCCTACTAGGGCACAAGAGTGTTCATCACTCAACCAATGCATAGAACGTATATGCATCTAGGAACAATCCTACACGGGCACAAGAGTTATGTACTGAAGTAGAATGTATGACATTAAACTTCAATTACACAAGCAGAAAGGCTGCATAAACAAAGTACTGCATATGCATGGCACAAACCATAAAAGCCTACAAAATATGCAATGAAACAAACCCTTAAAGCTTACAAAAGCAACATGGGTACATGCAAAGTATGCTACAAAGCATAGAGAATATCACAGAAGAAACATCTGAAATAATACTTAAATAAAACATAGTATCAAAGCTTTAAACGAAAAACAAGTAAACATAAGACAACAAAACATAGGAACTGTTGACTTCTTCTCCCCCTATCACCATACTCCCCCTATCAATGACATCATCTCCCCCTTTTTGTCATGGAATAGCTAGTCATTCTCTTCTAGCTTCCGTTGAATTTCGTCCAGCTGAGTTTGGAGAGATGTGAACTGTGAATCAAGACGTCGGTGGTGAGTGTACATGAGTGTACATCATAGGTACGAGTTGCAGAACTCGAGGTACCCGATGGTGCATGACTTTCTTGCTTGGTGTTCTTCTTGGCGTGGCTCATACTCGCATGGAGAGACCGAATGTTGATTGGACTTGGCCTTGGATATGGACGTTTATCTTCCAATGGACGGACACCTTTGAGCTTCAAAATCTTTGAAATAAGGCGAGAGAAAGGAATACAATTCCTTGAAGCAGTCCGGTCAACTGTTTTTGCCAAAATGTGAAAAATATGAGAGCACACATCAATCTCTACATCCGTGATCAGATCGTTCAAAAACAAAGCTCGACCAAGATTCATATTTCCGGTGCTGGACAAGGGATAGAGATTGCTACACATGATCATCGAGAGAAGTCGTAATTCGGAAGAGAGGGATGCCACATTGATTGACTTCTTATTTGAGGAGAATTCCAAATTTGCTCCTAAAGACTGTTTGAGATACTCTTCATCTGGGTTCAGCTCATCATATACCGGCGGTATGGGGAGTATTGGCCGGTTAATGTGTAGAATTTCCGCCAAGTACATTGGTGTGACAGAAAAACTCTTTCCTCGAACCCAACATTTAATCTCTTCCCCGACGACACTGGCATTGGCATAGAATTCCTTAACCATGTTCTCGTATGTATCCTCGAAAGTTGACAGCAGATAGTTCCAATCTTTCGTGGCAAACCAAATGGGTATTTTTGTGTCCCTGAGTGATGGCTGGTCAACCCCCCTTTCAACTATCAAAGGAGCATCCTGAAAGTGGTTCTTGTAGGATTCAAAAGCAGCATAAGACTTAAACAAGTGAGGATCAAAAATTCCTGTTGAGCAACGAGCTCGCTTTGGTCTAGGTGAATCAGCATCAACATCAATGATCGGCTCTTTCCCTTTGTTGCGGCCTCCTTTCACAGCTGAAGTCTTGAATGGAGACATCTGTGCAACATAGCACACAAAACAAACAGGAGACAAGTGCACAACACACAGTACACAGAACACATGATTTGATTAGATTCAAGTTAGGTCAAAACAGAAGTAACACTGCTGAATGCATAGACACAATGCATGGAACTAAGCAAATGTGCATGTGTGTGTATATGTGAGCAAGTGCTAATGTGTGAGTGGCATGAGATGTATGAGGGGTGCCTAAGTATGCTTAAATGTGTGACAAGAGTGTGCAACATGTGCAAAGTGCATGAGACACACTATCAATGACCAAATTGAGTGAAATAAGGTCAAACAAGTGAAAGTCCATGGATTGAAATCACTTGATTCCAATTTGGCACAAAAATGTCACTCGGACATTTTGACAAACACCTAGCATGCACAAATGCAAATATAACATGAATAATGCATGAACATGGAAAAATCTACCCTCAATACATGATAAAATGCCAGAAGGGGCCAACACAGATGCAGAAACAACAAATGGGACACAGCCCAAGCAAAAGATTTGACAAAAATTCACCCAATTTTGAAAAATAGGCAAATTTTTGAAAAACCCCAAAATTTTGAAACCCTAACGAAAATTTTGCATAAAGTAAGAAAAAAACTTGAAGGGGAATGCTTTAGAAGACATACCTTGAAGTTTACAATGCAGAAAGGATGCTTGAAAGTGATGGGTTTAGAGAAAAAATGACCTTGGGTTGAAAAAGGGTTCGACAAAGGTTGAGCGAGGGAAGTTTTTGTGTTTTGAAAAAAAAAACTGTCACATCAGCAATATAAAAACTGAAAACACGCGTTTTTCGCGGGTTAGGGAGTGGCGAAACAGTCGCGAGACAGTCGCGAGAAGGGCCACTGAAACAAAAAAATTTTGCGAGAAGCATTAGGTTGCGAAACAGTCGCGAGACAGTCGTGGTAACTTCTGTCTGAATTCTGAAAAATCCAATTTTTAGCCAAACAGCATTTCGCGAGAAGCTGTTGGTCGCGAGACAGTCGCGATACAGTCGCGAAATTTTCTGTGTGACAGGAAGAAAAAAATATTTCCCTCAAGCCCTTTTCGCGGGAAGCTCTAAGTCGCGAGCTTCTCGCGAAACAACCCCTGAACCAGTTTTTTGAAGAAACACAAAAACATGCATTTTAATCAAAAGCAAAAGATATGAAAGTATGAAATCACTTTCAAAAACAAATAAAACACTCAAAAATCTTTTTGGGTTTGATCAACAAAAATTGAGCATGTGAAAACACATTTAATCAAGTACAATCACACAAATGAATATGACATTCATTGAATATAGACTTGTGTGTTGTGTGTGGATATCAAAAATGAGATAGTCCTTAGTCCAATGTGAAGCTTCAATGATCAATTCAATCAAGACATACACAACTAGCACTAGATTATGTGACCTATCTCAATTATAGAAACATGCATATATGACCTCCCACACGTACTTGATAACAATTCATTGAAGCTTTTCATTTGGCTCCATATTCAACATATCATTTGCAACTTTTGAGCAAAGAAGATCTCATTTAGAGATAGATGCCTGAAATTTTTGATATTTCAATTGATGAGTTAGCCTTTGGCTTTTTGGGCATCAAACATTTTATTTTGGTCGCTTTCCCTTTTTCCTAGACGAATACTAGTTTGTGCGACAGGCTTTTGCAGTTCTATATCTCTTTTCATTTGGAGATTTACATTTAGAGAGCTCTTTTAAGCAAAAAAAATAAAAGTGGGAAGATATATAGGCATGAGTCTATGCATGTCTCAAGATCAACAAAACCATTCACTAATCATTCATGACAAGGTTGAAGATCTATTTACAACAGTCACATAGATTTCAGTATTTCTTCCACAATGATATGAGTGCAGGAGGGACAAGCTAAGCTCGTTAAATGCACAAAGCCATAAGTACAAAGGTACAAGGCAAAACATGCTTTGAGACAAAACTCAACAGAGTGATCAAACTTTTTGGATTTTCTATTTTTTTATGTGTTTTTTTTTTTTTTTTTTTAACACACCCAAAACAGAACAAGAAAAGAAAGATCAACAAAAACAGCTGGTACAAACCAACCAGACAAAATAACAACAGTAAAAAGGAAAGCAATGCATGAAAAGATGCAACAGCAAATGTCCCTAAACATTGAAAGAATTTATGCGTGGACATGTTATAATGCTTATGCATGAGTACCCCTCTTCACCCACACGTCACGTGCGTTTGGGGTGATATCCTTAACGGATTGGGTACGAGAATTTGGACTGTCAAACCTTCTGGTGAAACTCTCCAAGCAAGTGGTGAAGGCACCGATCCTTTTCATCACGTCCATCATACCGGGATCACGATTTTGACTTCTCGGTTGTTCACCACCCCAAGACCTCATGTCATTTCTCCTTCCTCGTGACTGAGGTGCGCTTGCATTGTTGTCTGATCTCAGCTTTTGACAGTTGGGTCCGGTATGTCCTTGCAGTCCGCAGTAATGACACACATAGTCCGTTCTGGGACCCCGTTGTGATCTTGGGAGAGATCTTCCTCTGGTTTCATGTTTACCCACAGATTGATTTCGGGGCTTATTCACCATTCGTTGCTCAGCCACATTCTTCTTCTTTACGTCCTCAACTTTCTCAAGAATGGGCTCTTCTACAACCGTCTCGTTTGCCTTCACAAACTTTACTTCTTTGGTGACTTTGACTGATGAGCTGCTTCCTCCGGTGTATCCCAACCCGGACTTGTCTGAAGAAGGTTTTTGAGATGAGATAACATCATTCAGACAACTCGCCATTTAGTGTCTCAATCTCACACTTAGCCTTTTTATATCTGACCAAGAGACTTCTGTAATCTTCCTCAGCTTTCTTCATTTTCCTTACAGCTGCCTTGGCTACTCTGGTATACTCTCCCGACTTCTCAAGTAGTAAGGAGTAATTTTCTTGAAGATTAGCTGTATTCTCTTCCTCTTCAGCATCTGATTCTTCCACAATCCCAATAGACTCTGAATCAGAATGCTCACCAAGCTCCTTCACAAGTGCACCCAAATCATCCGAGGAATCCACATGTGCAATGGTCATGAAGGCGGAGTAGTTTCCCTCTCCGTCACAGCTCTCTTCCGAGTCAGAATTAGAAGAGTCTGAATCACTGAGCGTCGTGGCATAAGCCTTGCCTTTTCCCCTTAGAAAATTTGGACACTCCTTCTTTAGATGTCCAATGCCATTGCACTCATAGCACACAATGTCTGAAGGAGGTTGAAAGTCCTTTCCTTCTTTCCTCTTAAACTCCTTCCTATCACCTCTTGAAGATGAAAACTTCCCTCTGTTGAAAGGTTTCCCACTGTTCTTCATCTTCAGAAATTTGCGGAAGTTTTTCGCAAGAAATGCTACTTCCTTCTCCACCCCATCTTCTTCGGAGGAATCATCCATCCTTTCGGTGATGGTTTTAAGAGCAAGTGATTTACTCATCTTATGGGAAGGCAGTCCCATCTCATATGTTTGGAGAGACCCAACTAATTCTTGAATTTTGATCTCATCCAAGTCCTTGCTTTCCTCTATGGCTGTAAATTTGCTCTAAAGCTTTCAGGCAAGGACCTCAATATTTTTCTTACCACCTTAGTATCTTCAATCTTCTCCCCAAGATTGAGTTTAGCAATTACAATTTCATTGAGCTCCCCCATAGAATGAATCAAACGGTTCATCATCACCCATCTTGAGCTCTTCAAATTTGTTGGTAAGCATCTGAAGCTTTGTGTCCTTAACTTTCTTTGTACCTTCATAAGTGGTCTCCAAAATCTCCCAAGCTTCTTTGGCTACTGTCATATGAGAGATCCTGTGGAATTCATCAGGAGACACAGCACAAAAGATAGCGTTTAAAATTTTACTATTAGCATTGGCTGCTGCGAGAGCTGCCTTATCCCAATTAGCCTTAGGAGCCTCCGGCTTAGTCCAGCCTATCTCTACCGCATCCCAAACGGTATCTTCTATAGAGCATAAAAATGCTCTCATTCTGACTTTCCAGAATGCGTAATTGTTCCCATCAAAAAATGGTGGAACATTGAGCGATTGAGACCGGTCCATCTCAAAAAGGGTCAAGGATCACACTAAGGTAATTAAACCACAACAAGTGTACCCGCTCTGATACCAATTGAAAGCTCGAAAACGTGTTGAAAACACAAGAGCTGTTTAGACCCCCCAATTAAAATTACGGCTTGATAGATTTTACACAACTTTAATACAAAGTGCGGAATAGTGTAAAAACGAGTGGATGAACAAGTAAGCTACTCTAATCCATAAACTAAGCAACACAGCAGTATAATGGAATTAAACAAGAGTAGGGAAGAAGGATGCAAACACAGAAAACACCGAGACGTGTTCTCGAAGAGGAAACTGAAGAACTCGGCGAAAAACCTCTCCGCCGCCCTCCAAGCGGAAATCGATCCACTAGACAATCAGTTGGGATACATGAGTAAGCAAGAGACCCTCCAAGCCTAATCTACCCAATGTACCTAAGCCCTCCAAGCTCCTACTCCAACAAGGCTTCTCGGAACCGTGTCTTGTCTAGCACCCCGGATCCCACAACAAGCTCCATGTTGCATCTGCCATTCCAGGCTTCTTCCAATGCTTCCCAGCAGTACCAAAACGTCACTCAACACTCTCAAAGGGTGAGGTATGTGTTTGGGCTATCAACCTCTCAATGGTGTGGAAATGGAGAGGGAAGGGTTGAGGAGATACCACAAGCAAGTGTATAGAGAAAGGTGGGGATGACAATCTCTAATTCCCAATGTGTTTGGCTAGGGTTTTCTCTCTGAAGCATTCCTCAACATTTGTGGGTAATGAGGGTATATATAGGATAGGTGCAAAATGTGTGAGTTAGTCAGTACAGGCTGGCAGAACAGCATGTCTCGCGGGTGTCTCGCGGGAAGGCTTTACCCGCGAGATACTTGCGAGAGACAGCTGTCTCCACCTGGCCTGACTCTTCGCATTCCAGCACGTGCAGGGCACATGCTTCACTTCGCGGGAAGCTAAGTCGCGACATACCCGCGAGAATCCTTCAGCCTCCAAATGCTTGAGTCTTCACACACTCTCTATCACACAACCCTTACAACAAATCCCACAACAAATACAGGGTATAAACGATTGATAATAATTACAATCAAATTTGGCACGGAATAAAAGCCAACAAAATACATAGTTGTAAATAACAACTTTACGCCACGTCTAAGAATTCCTTACCGTTTGTTGTGAAATTTTAAAGTACTCGCAAGTGTACGAACCGTACCGAAGTATAGTTTGACAAGAACGAGGTCGAACCCACAGGGACTTGAATGAACGTAGGAAAATTAAATCAAATCTTAACCAAATTAATCCTAATCTAGTTTAATAAAAATTGGTTGTTTTGAAATTAAATAAACTAAGCAAATAATAAAATTAAGCAAAAAGTTAAACTAAGCAAAAGATATAAAGCAATAAAAAGATATAAACAATCAAGGGAAAAGAATTAAGGTTTTGGAATCCACCTTGTTAATTCATATCAGCATATATTTATGATCATTAATTTTTCCCAACTCACTACATGATAATCTAGAAATCAATCTTGCTATCATGGAAAATATCCTCATTAAAATCCTTATTTTAAAAATCAAAATCATGTTCTTCTTCGCTTCTTAAGTATAAAACCAAATCACCAATTGTATCCGTAGCCAAACAAATCACAAGATATATCCAATTCTAAAAATCAAATCATAACTTGTATCCATTGACAGACAAATCACAAACGATATCCAATTTTATAATCAAGAATTATAAACCAAGCATTCAATTAATTAAGACAAATCCTAAATCATGAGAAAAACATGATTGAACTCATATCTAGAATCCCATCTTAGTCAATTGATATGAAGCAAGAACAATTTAAATCATTAAAGAACAACTATTGTGGGAAAAATCAAATCACATAAATATTACTGATAATCCTTAACAAGGTTTCATCCTCAACCCTAATTATAAATTTAGCTACTCATGGTAATTGAAATAAAACAAAAGAATAAAATACTAAACATTAAACTAGACAAATAAAATAGAAAAAGAAATAGTCACAATGCTATCATGGAGAAAAGCTACAGAGAAGCCACATGCGGCACTGCCTCTTGCTCCAATTTTCTGTTTTGCATCTCAGCCCTAGCACTAGCCTCCTCCCCTGAATTTTGCCCTAAAAAGCCTTTAAATAGGTCAATGAATCCTATTACAAGTTGAATTCCCGTTTGGAGAAAATCCCAGATTTTTAGGCTTCACTTAACCGACTATTTTGGCCCATTTAACTTCAGAATTCGGCCTCCTGGTAAACTACAAAGTTGTAGCCATTTAAGTTAACTTTCCAGCCCAACTTGAATCATCTCGATTGGACATCTGAGCCGAAAGTTATGCCAAAAATACTAACTGATGTGCAGGCTGGAATCCTAATCCGAATTGGACTTGGATTTGGTGCAAATTTCCTTTGATTCCTTACTCCAATTGGACTTAAATTTAACATTCATGCCTGGCTGGATGTAAGTTGGCTTGATTCAATTATCCTAGCCCCACTTTGCATGTAAAGCCCTTAT
This sequence comes from Quercus aquifolioides, assembly GCA_019022515.1. NCBI lineage: Eukaryota > Viridiplantae > Streptophyta > Magnoliopsida > Fagales > Fagaceae > Quercus > Quercus aquifolioides. The sequence goes on from JAFHAW010000081.1 coordinate 26,737, forward strand.
TACCTGCAACACAAAGATATTACATAATCAGTCACAAAATAACATAAAAGTAAAGCTAAATATGTAGATATGTGAGTATTTTATTGTATATATTTCATGCACATCACCGTTCAAAAGTTATTGTCAAAACGGTGACCGAAGGTCACTTTTCAACACCTTTTCAAAGCGATTAAGGCTTGTGAATAACTTGCCACCAACGTATTTTTTACCCAACATTTGATTTTGAGATCATTGATCTCACGATATAGGAAAAATATTTCACAGAAGAATTCGTGAACAAAACGTTAGACTTCCATTTTTACGCCATTTTATCGGCACATAATAAGAATCTGAATTGTAACTCGGAGGGCCATATTCAAATGAATATTAATCTCTTTATTTTTATTTAAAAAATTCAAAATTTGTGTTCAAATTCAAGCTTAGAATGTCTACTTCCTAAAACATTAAGCTCACGTCTAAGAATTCCTTACCGTTCAAATGTTATTGTCAAAACGGTGACCGAAGGTCACGTTTCAACACATTTTCAAAGCGATTAAGGCTCATGAATAGCTAGCCACTAACGTATTTTTTACCCAAAATTTTATTTCGAGATAATAGATCTCACGATATAGGAAAAACATTTCAAAGACATGCTCGAGAACAAAACGTTAGACTTCCATTTTTACGCCCTTTTATCGGCACATAATTGGAATCCGAATTTCGGGTAACTCGGATGGCCATATTCAAACGACAATAAATCTCTTTATTTGTGAAGAAAAAATTCAAAATTTCTGTTCAAATTCAAGCTCAGAATGTCTACTTCCTAAAACACTAAGCCCACGTCTAAGAATTCCTTACCGTTGAAAAGTTATTGTCAAAATGGTGTCCGAAGGTCACTTTTCAACACATTTTCAAAGCGGTTAAGGGTTGTGAATAACTTGCCACCAACGTATTTTTTACACAAAATTTGATTTTGAGATCATTGATCTCACGATATAGGAAAAATATTTCAAAGATGAATTCGTGAATAAAACGTTAGACTTAATTTTTTACGTCCTTTTATCGGCGCATAATGGGAATCCGAATTTCGGGTAACTCGGAAGGCCATATTCAAACGACAATAACTCTCTTGATTTTTATTGGAAAAATTCAAAATTTGTGTTCAAATTCAAGCACAGAATGTCCACTTTCTAAAACATTCAGCCCACGTCTAAGAATTCCTTACCGTTCTACAGTTGTGGTCAAAACGGTGACCGAAGGTCACTTTTCAACACATTTTCAATGAGATTAAGGCTTGTGAATGACTTGCCACCAACGAATTTTTTACCCAAAATTTGATTTTGAGATCATTGATCTCACAATATAGGAAAAATATTTCAAAGGCAAATTCGTGAACAAAATGTTAGTCATTTTTTACGTCCTTTTATGGGCACATAACGGGAATCCAAATTTCGGGTAACTCGGAAGGCCATATTCAAACGACAATAACTCTCTTGATTTTTATTAGAGAAATTCAAAATTTGTGTTACATTCAAGAAAAGAATGTCCGCTTTCTAAAACATTCATCCCACGTCTAAGAATTCCTTACCGTTCTACAGTTGTGGTCAAAACGGTGACCGAAGGTCACTTTTCAACACATTTTCAATGAGATTAAGGCTTGTGAATGACTTGCCACCAACGAAGTTTTTACCCAAAATTTGATTTTGAGATGATTGATCTCACAATATAGGAAAAATATTTCAAAGGCAAATTCGTGAACAAAATGTTAGTCATTTTTTACGTCCTTTTATCGGCACATAACGGGAATCCGAATTTCGGGTAACTCGGAAGGCCATATTCAAACGACAATAACTCTCTTGATTTTTATTAGAGAAATTCAAAATTTGTGTTAAATTCAAGAAAAGAATGTCCGCTTTCTAAAACATTCAGCCCACGTCTAAGAATTCCTTACCGTTCTACAGTTGTGGTCAAAACAGTGACCGAAGGTCACTTTTCAACACATTTTCAATGAGATTAAGGCTTGTGAATGACTTGCCACCAACGAATTTTTTACCCAAAATTTGATTTTGAGATCATTGATCACATGATATAGGAAAAATATTTCAAGGATGAATTCGTGAACAAAACGTTAAACTTCCATTTTTACGCCCTTTTGTCGGCACATAATTGGAATCCGAATTTCGGGTAACTCGGAGGACCATATTCAAACGACAATAACTCTCTGGATTTTTGTTGAAAAAATTAAAAATTTGTGTTCAAATTCAAGCTCAGAATGTCTACTTTATAAAACATTCAGCCCAAACCATAAATTCCTTACCGTTCAAAAGTTATTGTCAAAACGGTGACTGAAGGTCACCTTTCAAAACCTTTTCAAAGCGATTAAGGCTTGTGAATTACTTGCCACCAACGTATTTTTTACCCAAAATTTGATTTTGAGATCATTGATCCCACAATATAGGAAAAATATTTCAAAGACGAATTCGTGAACAAAACGTTAGACTTCATGTTTTACATCCTTTTATCGGCACATAATGGGAATCCGAATTTCGGGTAACTCGGAAGCCGATATTCAAACGACAATAACTCTCTTGATTTTTATTGGAAAAATTCAAAATTTGCGTTCAAATTCAATCTCAGAATGTCTACTTTCTAAAACATTCAGCCCACGTCTAAGAATTCCATACCGTTCAAAAGTTATTGTCAAAACGGTGACCGAAGGTCACTTTTCAACCGCTTTTCAAAGCGATTAAGGCTTGTGAATAACTTGCCACCAACGTATTTTTTACCCAAAATTTGATTTTGAGATCATTGATCTCAGAATATAGGAAAAATATTTCAAAGACGATTTCATGAACAAAACGTTAGACTTAATTTTTTACATCCTTTTATCGGCGCATAATGGGAATCCGAATTTCGGGTAACTCGGAAGGCCATATTCAAACGACAATAACTCTCTTGATTTTTCTTGAAAAAATTAAAAATTTGTGTTCAAATTCAAGCTCAGAATGTCTACTTTCTAAAACATTCAGCCCACGTCCACAAATTCCTTACCGTTCAAAAGTTATTGTCAAAACGGTGGCCGAAGGTCACTTTTCAACACCTTTTCAAAGCGATTAAGGCTTGTGAATAACTTGCCACCAACGTATTTTTTACCCAAAATTTGATTTTGAGATCATTGATCTCAGAATATAGGAAAAATATTTCAAAGACGAATTCGTGAACAAAACGTTAGACTTCATTTTTTACGTCCTTTTATCGGCGCATAATGGGAATCCGAATTTCGGGTAACTCGGAAGGCCATATTCAAACGACAATAATACTCTTGAGTTTTATTGGAAAAATTCAAAATTTGAGTTCAAATTCAAGCTCAGAATGTCCACTTTCAAAAACATTCAGCCCACGTCTAAGAATTCCTTACCGTTCAAAAGTTATTGTCGAAACGGTGACCATAGGTCACTTTTCAACACATTTTCAAAGCGAGTAAGGCTTGTGAATAACTTGCCACCAACGTATTTTTTACCCAAAATTTGATTTTGAGATCATTGATCTCACAATATAGGAAAAATATTTCAAAGACGAATTCGTGAACAAAACGTTAGACTTCATTTTTTACGTCCTTTTATCTGCACATAACGGGAATCCGAATTTCAGGTAACTCGGATGGCCATATTCAAACGACAATAACTCTTTTGATTTTTATTGGAAAAATTCAAAACTTGTATTCAAATTCAAGCTCAGAATGTCCACTTTCTAAAACATTAAGCCCACGTCAAAGAATTCCTTACCGTTCAAAAGTTATTGTCAAAACGGTGACCGAAGGTCACTTTTCAACACCTTTTCATAGCGATTAAGGCTTGTGACTAACTTGCCACCAACGTATTTTTTACCCAAAATTTGATTTTGAGATCATTGATCTCACGATATAGGAAAAATATTTCAAAGACGAATTCGTGAACAAAACGTTAGACTTCCATTTTTACGCCCATCTATCGGCACATAATTGGAATCCGAATTTCAGGTATGTCAGAGGACCATATTCAAATGACAATAACTCTCTTGATTTTTATTGAAAATTTCAAAATTTGGGTTCAAATTCATGCTTGGAATGTCTACTTTGTAAAACATTTTGCTTGTGTCGTAGAATTCCGTACCGTTCAAAAGTTATTGTCGAAACGGTGACCGAAGGTCACTTTTCAACACATTTTCAAAGCGATTAGGGCTTGTGAATAACTAGCTACTAGAGTATTTTTTAACCAAATTTTGATTTTGAGATCGTTGTTCTCAAAATATAGGAAAAATATTTCAAAGGCAAATTCGGGAACAAAACGTTAGACTTCATTTTTTACGTCCTTTTATCGGCACATAATGGGAATCTGAATTCGGGTAACTCGGTAGTCCATATTCAAACAACAATAACTCTCTTGATTTTTATTGGAAAAATTCAAAATTTGGGTTCAAATTCAAGCTAAGAATGTCCACTTTTTAAAACATTCTGCTCACATCTTAGAATTCCTTACCGTTCAAAAGTTATTATGAAAACGGAGACCGAAGGTCACTTTTCAACACCTTTTCAAAGCGATTAAGGCTTGTGAATAACTTGCCACCAACGTATTTTTTACCCAAAATTTGATTTTGAGATCGTTGATCTCACAATATAGGAAAAATATTTCAAAGACGAATTCGTGAACAAAACGTTGGACTTCCTTTGTTACGCCCTTTTATCGGCACATAATTGGAATCTGAATTTCGGGTAACTCGGAGGACCATATTGAAACGACAATAACTCTTTTGATTTTCATTGAAAAAATTCAAAACTTGTATTCAAATTCAATCTCAGAATGTCTACTTTCTAAAACATTCAGCCCACGTCTAAAAATTCCATACCGTTCAAAAGTTATTGTTAAAACGGTGACCATAGGTCACTTTTCAACACATTTTCAAAGCGAGTAAGGCTTGTGAATAACTTGCCACCAACGTATTTTTTACCCAAAATTTGATTTTGAGATAATTGATCTCAGAATATAGGAAAAATATTTCAAAGACGAATTCGTGAACAAAACGTTAGACTTCATTTTTTTCGTCCTTTTATCGGCGCATAAAGGGAATCCGAATTTCGGGTAACTCGGAAGGCCATATTCAAACGACAATAACTCTCTTGATTTTTATTGGAAAAATTGAAAATTTGAGTTCAAATTCAAGCTCAGAATGTCTACTTTCTAAAACATTCAGCTTATGTCTAAGAATTCCTTACCGTTCAAAAGTTTTTGTCGAAACGGTGACCATAGGTCACTTTTCAACACATTTTCAAAGCGAGTAAGGCTTGTGAATAACTTGCCACCAACGTATTTTTTACCCAAAATTTGATTTTGAGATCATTGATCTCACAATATAGGAAAAATATTTCAATGAAAAATTCATGAGCAAAACGTTAGACTTCATTTTTTACGTCCTTTTATCGGCCCATAATGGGAATCCGAATTTCGGGTAACTCGGAAGGCCATATTCAAACGACAATAACTCCCTTGGTTTTTATTGGAAAAATTCAAAATTTGTGTTCAAATTCAAGCACAGAATGTCCGCTTTCTAAAACATTCAGCCCACGTCTAAGAATTCCTTACCGTTCTACAGTTGTTGTCAAAACGGTGACCGAAGGTCACTTTTCAACACATTTTCAATGAGATTAAGGCTTGTGAATGACTTGCCACCAACGAATTTTTTACCCAAAATTTGATTTTGAGATCATTGATCACATGATATAGGAAAAATATTTCAAGGATGAATTCGTGAACAAAATGTTAAACTTCCATTTTTACGCCCTTTTGTCGGCACATAATTGGAATCCGAATTTCGGGTAACTCGGAGGACCATATTCAAACGACAATAACTCTCTTGATTTTTATTAGAGAAATTCAAAATTTGTGTTAAATTCAAGAAAAGAATGTCCGCTTTCTAAAACATTCAGCCCACGTCTAAGAATTCCTTACCGTTCTACAGTTGTGGTCAAAACAGTGCCCGAAGGTCACTTTTCAACACATTTTCAATGAGATTAAGGCTTGTGAATGACTTGCCACCAACGAATTTTTTACCCAAAATTTGATTTTGAGATCATTGATCTCACGATATAGGAAAAATATTTCAAAGACGAATTCGTGAACAAAACGTTAGACTTCCATTTTTACGCCCTTTTGTCGGCACATAATTGGAATCCGAATTTCGGGTAACTCGGAGGACCATATTCAAACGACAATAACTCTCTGGATTTTTGTTGAAAAAATTAAAAATTTGTGTTCAAATTCAAGCTCAGAATGTCTACTTTCTAAAACATTCAGCCCACGTCCACAAATTCCTTACCGTTCAAAAGTTATTGTCAAAACGGTGACTGAAGGTCACTTTTCAAAACCTTTTCAAAGCGATTAAGGCTTGTGAATTACTTGCCACCAACGTATTTTTTACCCAAAATTTGATTTTGAGATCATTGATCTCACAATATAGGAAAAATATTTCAAAGACGAATTCGTGAACAAAACGTTAGACTTCATGTTTTACATCCTTTTATCGGCACATAATGGGAATCCGAATTTCGGGTAACTCGGAAGCCCATATTCAAACGACAATAACTCTCTTGATTTTTATTGGAAAAATTCAAAATTTGCATTCAAATTCAATCTCAGAATGTCTACTTTCTAAAACATTCAGCCCACGTCTAAGAATTCCATACCGTTCAAAAGTTATTGTCAAAACGGTGATCGAAGGTCACTTTTCAACCGCTTTTCAAAGCGATTAAGGCTTGTGAATAACTTGCCACCAACGTATTTTTTACCCAAAATTTGATTTTGAGATCATTGATCTCAGAATATAGGAAAAATATTTCAAAGACGAATTCATGAACAAAACGTTAGACTTAATTTTTTACGTCCTTTTATCGGCGCATAATGGGAATCCGAATTTCGGGTAACTCGGAAGGTCATATTCAAACGACAATAACTCTCTTGATTTTTCTTGAAAAAATTAAAAATTTGTGTTCAAATTCAAGCTCAGAATGTCTACTTTCTAAAACATTCAGCCTATGTACACAAATTCCTTACCGTTCAAAAGTTATTGTCAAAACGGTGGTCGAAGGTCACTTTTCAACACCTTTTCAAAGCGATTAAGGCTTGTGAATAACTTGCCACCAACATATTTTTTACCCAAAATTTGATTTTGAGATCATTGATCTCAGAATATAGGAAAAATATTTCAAAGATGAATTCGTGAACAAAACGTTAGACTTCATTTTTTACGTCCTTTTATCGGCGCATAATGGGAATCCGAATTTCGGGTAACTCGGAAGGCCATATTCAAACGACAATAATACTCTTGATTTTTATTGGAAAAATTCAAAATTTGAGTTCAAATTCAAGCTCAGAATGTCCACTTTCAAAAACATTCAGCCCACGTCTAAGAATTCCATACCGTTCGAAAGTTATTGTCGAAACGGTGACCATAGGTCACTTTTCAACACATTTTCAAAAACGAGTAAGGCTTGTGAATAACTTGCCACCAACGTATTTTTTACCCAAAATTTGATTTTGAGATCATTGATCTCACAATATAGGAAAAATATTTCAAAGACGAATTCGAGAACAAAACGTTAGACTTCATTTTTTACGTCCTTTTATCTGCACATAACGGGAATCCGAATTTCAGGTAACTCGGATGGCCATATTCAAACGACAATAACTCTTTTGATTTTTATTGGAAAAATTCAAAACTTGTATTCATATTCAAGCTCAGAATGTCCACTTTCTAAAACATTAAGCCCACGTCAAAGAATTACTTACCGTTCAAAAGTTATTGTCAAAACGATGACCGAAGGTCACTTTTCAACACCTTTTCATAGCGATTAAGGCTTGTGACTAACTTGCCACCAACGTATTTTTTACCCAAAATTTGATTTTGAGATCATTGATCTCACGATATAGGAAAAATATTTCAAAGACAAATTCGTGAACAAAACGTTAGACTTCCATTTTTACGCCCATCTATCGGCACATAATTGGAATCCGAATTTCGGGTATGTCAGAGGACCATATTCAAATGACAATAACTCTCTTGATTTTTATTGTAAATTTCAAAATTTGGGTTCAAATTCATGCTTGGAATGTCTACTTTGTAAAACATTTTGCTTGTGTCGTAGAATTCCTTACCGTTCAAAAGTTATTGTCGAAACGGTGACCGAAGGTCACTTTTCAACACATTTTCAAAGCGATTAGGGCTTGTGAATAACTAGCTACTAGCGTATTTTTTAACCAAATTTTGATTTTGAGATCATTGATCTCAAAATATAGGAAAAATATTTCAAAGGCAAATTCGGGAACAAAACGTTAGACTTCATTTTTTACGTCCTTTTATCGGCACATAATGGGAATCCGAATTCGGGTAACTCGGTAGTCCATATTCAAACAACAATAACTCTCTTGATTTTTATTGGAAAAATTCAAAATTTGGGTTCAAATTCAAGCTAAGAATGTCCACTTTCTAAAACATTCTGCTCACATCTTAGAATTCCTTACCGTTCAAAAGTTATTATGAAAACGGTGACCGAAGGTCACTTTTCAACACCTTTTCAAAGCGATTAAGGCTTGTGAATAACTTGCCACCAACGTATTTTTTACCCAAAATTTGATTTTGAGATCGTTGATCTCACGATATAGGAAAAATATTTCAAAGACAAATTCGTGAACAAAACGTTGGACTTCCTTTGTTACGCCCTTTTATCGGCACATAATTGGAATCTGAATTTCGGGTAACTCGGTGGACCATATTGAAACGACAATAACTCTTTTGATTTTCATTGAAAAAATTCAAAACTTGTATTCAAATTCAATCTCAGAATGTCTACTTTCTAAAACATTCAGCCCACGTCTAAAAATTTGTAAAGTTGTGATTTACAACTATATGTTTTGTTGGCTTTTATTCCGTGCCAAATTTGATTGTAATTACTTTCAATTATTTATACCCTGTATTTGTTGTGAGAATTGTTGTAAGGGGTGTGTGATAGAGAGTGTGTGAAGACTCAAGCAAAGTGGAAGCTGATGGAATCTCGCGGGTATGTCGCGACTAAGCTTCCCGCGAAGTGAAGCATGTGCCTTGCACATGCTGGAATGCGAAGAGTCAGGACAGATGGAGACAGCTGTCTCTCGCGAGTATCTCGCGGGTAAGGCCTTCCCGCGAGACACCCGCGAGACATGCTGTTCTGCCAGCCTGTACTGACTGACTCACACATTCTGCACCTATCCTATATAAACCCCCATTACCCACAAATGTTGAGGAATGCTTCAAAGAGAAAACCCTAGCCAAACACATTTGCAATTAGAGATTGTCATCCCCACCTTTCTCTATACACTTGCTTGTGGTATCTCCTCAACCCTTCCCTCTCCATTTCCACACCATTGAGAGGTGATAGCCCAAAACTTACCACACCATTTGAGAGTGTTGAGTGACGTTTTGGTGCTGCTGGGAAGCATTGGAAGAAGCCAAGGATGGCAGATGCAACATGGAGCTTGTTGCGGGATCCGGAGAACTAGACAAGACACGGTTCCGAGAAGCCTTGTTGGAGTAGGAGCTTGGAGGGCTTAGGTGCATCGGGTAGATTAGGCTTGGAGGGTCTTTTGCTCACTCATGTATCCCAACTGATTGTCTAGTGGATCGATTTCCGCTTGGAGGGCGGCGGAGAGGTTTTTCGCCGAGTTCTTCGGTTTCCTCTTCGAAAACACGTCTTGGTGTTTTCTGTGTTTGCATCTTTCTTCCCTACTCTTTTATATTCCATTATACTGCTGTGTTGCTTAGTTTATGGATTAGAGTAGCTTATTGATTATACGCTTGTGTTTAGCACGTTTCCGCACTTAGTATTAAGTTTGTGTAAAATCAACCAAGCCGTAATTTTAATTGGGGGTCTAAACAGCTCTTGTGTTTTTCAACACATTTTAGAGCTTTCAATTGGTATCAGAGCGGGTACACTTGCTTGGTTTAAATACCTTAGTGTGATCCTAGACCCCTCGGTGTGTTTGGAAAAGTGTTTGTGTTTTAACCACCATGAAGGATTTGATAAGTGTTTGTGAAAATGACTCAATGAACATATTTAAAGATTGTTCTAGCAATGCTGTCTTAGAGTTATTTAAATCCAAGAAACCATGCTAGAATTTTTTGTCACATGCTGAAATCTTTAGTTCATAGGAATCATGATATTCACAACAGCCTATGTGAGTCAAAGTCTTTGAACTATGAATATGAGAGAAGAAATAAACAGCTAAGTGATAAAATTGGTCGTTTAAAAGGGAAACTTCACTCATCTTGAATGAAATCAATAAAAATAAGTCTTGTTTTGATGATCAAGAATGTCTCTCTCATGCATGCCTTTTTGTTCATACCGCATTGAAAGTGTTTAACTCATGTTTGTGGTACCTTGACAGCGGGTGTTCTAGGCATATGACTGGAGAAAAATCTCTATTCAAAACTCTTAAAGAGAAGGAAGATGGATTTGTGACATTTGGGGATGGTAGTCATTCACAAGTTCTTGGAAAGGGAACAGTGGATATTCCGGGTCTGCCGTTGATGACTGATGTGCTATATATTAAGGGTTTAAAAGTGAACTTGTTAAGTATCACTCAGATTTGTGATGAAGATTTTCTGGTCCAATTTTCAAAGAAAGGGTGTCTAATCTTGAATGAAGAAGGTGTCCAAGTTCTAAAGGGACTAAGGACCACGGATAATTGCTATGGGATCATTCCAAACCCAGCATAGCATGTCGAAGTGCACGGGTAAATCTCTTGGAACTGTGGCATCAACGGCTTGGTCATGCAAATTACAAACAAGTGGCGAAAGTCTCGAAGCTGAGGCTGTGGTTGGCTTACCTAAGTTTGGGAAGATTGAAAAGAAATTGTGTGGTCCATGTCAATTGGGAAAACAAAACAAAGTCAAGCCATCCTAAAGTGAATGTGGTTGCAACTTCTCGTCCGATAGAACTACTGCATGTGGATTTGATGGGTCCTACTAGAACAGAGAGCATGGGTGGAAAGCGGTACATCATGGTGACAGTTGATGATTTCTCAAGGTATTCTTTGGGTGGACTTTCTTAGAGAGAAATCAGAAGCATGTGATAAGAAGGAGAAATTGTGCAAGAGATAGATGAATGAAA
>JAFHAW010000189.1:0-42003 GCA_019022515.1 Quercus aquifolioides
GTGGGGTGTGTTAATGTCAAAAAGCACCCCTTCTTTTTTTCATGAATTTTTATTTTTACTACTTACCAAGGTAAATTATAAATGGGGTACAATTCTTTTTTCTTTTCTTTTTTTGAGAGAATTTCAACATATAACATTTGCTCTTGATGATAACTCTTTATCATCAGACCAAAATACCAATTGGGTTTTGGTGTAGGCGAGAATTGAGTCTCATATCTTTTATTCAACTATCAAAGACTTTATCAGTTGAGCTAATGATAATATACCATCTTAGTAATTATGAAAAAAAGTTGTGACAACATTATATTATGCACAAAGTTTGGAACCAAACTTGGTTGTAACCTAAGGTTAGTAGGCTTCAATTCTACTCAATATTTTTTTTATTGAATATGAATTTTGATAAATTCACCATTAAATTACATTTTCTTTTTAATATCCTTCATACTTGTAAAATTTTCAGAAAAGTAAAGATTAATAGTTATGTCATCAATCATATGTTTAAATTTCAGGTTTTTGTAATATAAAATTATGTATATAAAAAAATAGTTTATGAATCGAATATTAAATAATATTTTACATGTGTTGAGAACATGTAATTCAAAGGTTAGATTTTCAAAATATGTAGTCTATTTTTTTAGTGAGAATTAACTAAGTTTGTAGTCAAATTTTGTTCTTATGTCATTATCAAAAAATTGAATTTCATTTTATTTTGGCCATTCAGGTTGGAATTTTTTGTTCTAGTATGTAAACCGATATTGTAAAACCCTTATTTTGTCTTGGTACAAATTTCGGCTGGTACCAGATTGTATTAACCATTCCAGCTATATTACGACCATTTAGGCTAATTACGGCCATTTTAGCAAAACTCTAGTTTGTACTCTTATTTATGAAAATTTAATATTTAATTAATTTATATTTTTTTCAATTATTTAAATATTTTATTTATGGTGGTCAATGACATGATGGGAATCGGGATTATGAATTTATGATGAAGTTATTATATTATATATATATATATATATATATATAATAAAAGTTGGGCTTAGAAGGTGTGGTTGCACCAAGTGACTTCACCAATTTGAAGAAATTTTTTTAAAATTAAAAAAAAAAATTAAAATTTTTTTTTGTTCTTATCTTCTTCTCCTATAATTTCTAAATTGATAAAAATATTAATTTAATTACAATCCAAACTCTTCATCTAATCATTTTTTTTATTTAAATTATATTAGTAAAAATAAAAAAATAAAAAAAAAAAAAAAAAAAAAAAAACACGCAACATAGTTCACGTAAAAATAAAAATAAAAATCTCTACAATAGTCTTAATCTAATCCTTTATTTTTATTTAAATTATATTACTACATTAAAAAAAAAAAAAAAAACATAGTACACAAATAAAAATAAAATAAAAAAGCAACGTATTCAAGTACATATTCAACGTATTCAATCTATATGACATTTTTGTTGGGTTCCTTTAGAGGTCCTTCAGGAAGAAATGAGGATGAGAGCTGCTTCTAGGTCATCTGCTGGCCTGTCCACAAATGTTGAACCATCCATACCTTCTTCTAGTGAAGAGGTAGACATCACATATAGTTGTGCTGTGAATATCCCGTCCAAAGTAGATGAAAAAAGACCTATAATGCTTAGAGACAAATACCATATTCCCAACAAGGTTAATCCTCGTCTTGCTGCCCCTGGGGGATGGTGTTTTACTTCTAATTCCCCTGGGGTTGGTATATACAAGGCTTACCTTCTAGGGGGACTTAGATTGCCTTTGAATGCCTTTGCTAGAGAACTCCTTCATAGGCTAGGTATAGGGCCTAACCAATTAAACCCCAATGCTTGGAGAACCATAGTATCAATGCAGGTACTATGGAGAGAGGTCTTCAACAGGAATTGTCCTCTTTCCGTGGATGAGTTCTTGTACTGCTATAAACCCTCTGAGATAAGTCAATATGTTAGTTTCTACCAATTTTCAGCTAGGGGCTCTAATTGTAGGTTAATAAATCCCTTCCCTCATTTTATAGGAGGTGGAAGATGGAGTTTTCTTCGTCTCAGGGTATTGAGCTGGAAACCCCATTGAGGTAGGTAGGGATCCTTTCCCCCCTTACACTAGTGAAATGGGTCATCTACATTCTCAGGGTATGTTGCTTACTCTTATCTCATCTTGAATGTCATTTTATCTTCATCTAACCTTTTATTGTTTCCTTTTCAGCTGTAGCTTGTCCTTTGCTAAGTAAATTTCATTTGAACCACGTCTAAAAAGCACGCTCTTTTACTGATAGAACTTTCCATTCCTTGGTAACTATCAATCATCTAGCCACTTGGGGACTTGGGCCTGTTCCTATAGAGGTAGCACTAGGCCACAAGCTTACTACTCATTGGCGTAAGCTATTTGTTTTCTTATATTTTGATTATCCATTTATTTCATCTAGATTTTGACAATTTTTTATTTTTTATTTTTTATGTGGGAATGGCAACAATGAAAGAGAACAAGGGGAAAGTTTTAGCAAATGAAGAATCCGTCCAGGCTAGGGAAGATGTCCACACCTAGCCCTGTCTAGCTGCTTCAGAGAAAAGAAAGACTCTGCCCTAAACTCTGGATACTAGGAGCCTTCCAAGCCGTTAAGGCAATAAAAAGCCAAGACATGGCTCGTCCAAACCTATAGTTGTCGAGATTGGCCCTCCCGTCCTTCCTGATGTTGCTAAACAGCCGTCGACGACGACAATTCCTCCTGATGCAAGCCAATCCAACCCTCCTTTTACTAGACCTCCTAACAGTGGCCCCATGACCCTTTTAAGAAGTGACGGCCTTTCTTGGGATAGGTTTAAGCAAGCAATGACTGATAAGGACATTGCCATCTATTATGACATGTCCGTGAAGGAGTTTGAATGATCTACAATTCATGATCTCTTCAAGGTATTTTGTTTCGTCCTCAGCTATACAATTTAAAACTTTATTCTTTTATCTCACGTCCATATTTCTTAATATAGGTCATGTCTGAGTTTATGGCGGTGTCTAGACAAGCTTATGAGTTGGACAAGTAAAGGATTAGGCTAGAGACAAAGGTTCGTGACATGGAGAAGGAATGTAGTCATCGAACTGGGGAAAGGGTCAAGTTGGAGGATCTGTTGACACCCCATTTTGCAACCCGCATTTAACCTCACATGGAGGGTAAAATGGTACTTTCACTTTAAAAATATGCATCTTGATTCTAGCCATTAGATCATTAGACTCATTTCACCAAAATGATCTTGATGTTGTAACGATCAAATCGACTGGTCATAAACCCTAATCGGACCATTAGATTGAAAGTTATCATCAAATCAAGTTTTAATGGTTAAGATGTACTATCACAAATTGAGTCCGACTATATGTGATTATGAACAATTGATTTCAATTGGTTATAGGTGTAATCAATTTGAGATCAATGATGTGTCATAATTTAATTGGTTAGGACTACATTTTATGGTGAGGTTGCATACACCTAATTAATTAGATAGTTAAACATTAATTATTCAATGAGTAATTTGTGTAATTATCTTTTAATTAGAGTAAATTGGGAACCAATTAATTCTGAAATGGGAGTGATTGGAGCCATTTAATGTTAATTGGGAGCTAATTTGGGACCTATTAATGTTAATTGTGCTGAAACCATTTTCTAACAAATGACCTCTGCTCACTATTTCATCAATATCTCTCAGAATATTTTGAATCTGTGAATGAGGTTAATTTTCCCAGAAACTAGACATCCGGGGCTTCAATTTGAGCACAAGAACGAGACAATTCCGATCAGAATTGGGTTAGATATGATTTTTCGAAGTTGGCTCTACAAGCTGTTACAGCAGCTACGGGAAAACCGAATTTTGGCTTGCTCCCCACTCCCACCAATCTCTCCATTTAATGCACCAGATTTTTCCCAAGGCTAAAATGAGGTCTAGGTTCATAATCCTTGTCAACCCTCATTAAATGGCCTTCCATTCATATTCCCTCCACTACTACTATATAAACCCTCCCTCTCCTTCATTTCAAGACACACCAAAACCCCCCTCTCTTCCCCTCTCTTGAGTTCTAGTGAAGTTGAGTAGTCTTGTCATATCTTGGTCTTCCTGAGACTCAAGGTATTGAGTGAGACTCACTCTTCCTCTCCTAACTCTTCTTTTCCTCCACCCTAGGACCTCCCTCAAAAGTCTCCTCCTCTACCGTATGGATCTTGCATGAAGGTATAATCCATTTCCCTAACTTGTTTCTTGTGTTTCCATGATGAGAATTTAGGATTAAAACATGATAGTGATTATTTAAATTCTCTTGAATATGTTTGAATGTTCTTAATTTTTCTTATGTGTTCTTCACATGTTCTTGGTTGTTCATCACATGTTCATGCATAAACACTAGTTTTGATCTTAAATCCATATCAAAAATATGAAAAACATGTTTGTTTCATAATTCTTTCAAGTCCTTGAATCTAGGATGTCACCATACACACACATTCACTAGAATTTTATTTTTCAATCCAAATGAAGTGCTTAATAAATTGAATTAGGGTTTATCACATGCACACACTTCAAATTCTACATGCAAATTGATTGATTGACATATTGGATGATATGATATGAATGTTGGCCACCATAGTCTAGAAGACCGGTTTCACCGGGCAAGGTGGGTGCCTAACACCTTCCCACCTTGTAACATAGCCTCCGAACTTAGATCAAGGGTTAGTAGATCAAATGCTTATCCTTGTAATTTTCAATTTCTAGATTGTAACTAGGAAACAAAGCCATGTACTTTATCTTAGATTGTATCTAGGACCAAAGCCATGTAATTTTCCTATGATCAATGTAAATTCAAATTTCAAATTAATAAAATGAGGAATTTTTCAACTATGGTTTTCTTATTTTTCCAACAATTAAATAAGTGGCGACTCCATTGTAAAACCCTTAATCTAAAGGGGAAAATATAACTAGTCGAACCTCCATTTTGAGATGCCATAACACGACTCCACCTATTCACGTGGGTTTGGCCTAACATTCCTAAAATGGGCCGGGGGCGCGGTCTCTCACAGGATGATATAAAAGAGTTAAAGAATCTCGTTGAAGAGTTGAAGGCAAAGGCTGTCGAGGACATTCATCTAGACCACCTTCAAAAGAGAAGCGACGAGCTCTATTCTTCCCTAGGGAAGGCTAAGGAGGAAGCTATCAGAGAGTTTAGGGTGACCAGTGTGTTCACTGACTCTTGGATAAGAACTACACTACAGGTATTAAGGACTTGTGCATGGACGCCATTGAATCCTTTCCTGTGGTGGATTTTAGCCCCATCAAGCTTCCCATTGCTGTTGAAAGTTCTTTACTCCAGACGAGCTCTAAGGATGTGAATATCAAGGACGATGCTTCTACCCTTCATCCTGCGAAGGACAACTCAAAGTCTGGAGGCACTACCCCCAATGGTTTATCCCTAAAGTAAAATTTTACTTTTGTCTCTATTTGTTTCTTTTCTCTTTCTTTTTAGGGATCTGTTGATTTGGACCATTTTTAATTCTTTGAGTACATTATCTCTTCCATGTTTAAGGATGAGAGCTCATACAATTACCTTTTTAGGTTGGTTACTTTAAAGGGTTTTTGGACAATGGTTGTCTGCCCTTATTTACATCCATGTTTGAACGCTTGTTATTGTTTCTGTCACCAATTTTAATATCCAAGTATTTTCTCGTCCATAGTTAGGACTTTATTTTGGAGTGGCTAAATATTTCCTCGTCCATAATTTGGACTTATTTCTAGAATTTTTAATTGGCTGAGTTTTTCTTTACATCCATAGTTTGGATTACTCAATGGCTTGGACATTTGTCATCTTTAGAAATTCTTTGTATATTGCATGCATGCCTTTCCTTGTCCTTCATTATTAGACAAGTGTACTGGGAGGTTTCTATTCCTTCCCTTTGTACTTATGTTTTTACCTTAAGGTTTTATGATAACTTGCCTTTTCCTTGTCTAAGGATGGCTCATGACTATACATCTCTGCGTCCGAAGATTTTAGACATCTTTAACTTTTTATGGACTTTAGTTTCATAGAGAATCATCAACACTTAAGTTAGAAAATTCAAACTACCTTATATACAATAGAGAACTTTGTACATAACGTCATCCATAGACATAATTCATGTTAGTACCTAGTTCTTTTTTAGGGAATTCAAATTGCTTTATATACAAAAGGACTTCGCTCATGACATCATCCATAACATAGCACATTCTAGTGGTTAGTGCTTTTTAGGGAATTCAAATGCTAGAAAGCATAAAATACTACTAGAAAACATAAGTGCTAAAAGATAACATATATAGACTGCTAGTGGTCACCAATAATATTTAGTCTCATCCATGCTTACCTTCCTGACGAGCTTTCACTGGAAGTACTTCCTCAAGTGCTCCACATTCCACGAATGCTCTAGCTTTCATCCATTAAAGGCTTCTAGATAGTACAACCCTCGTCTCTTGTAATTGATAACTCTGATGGTCCTTCCTAATTAGGTCCTAACTTTCCATGAACGGGGTCCTTTGTAGCTAGAAACACCCTTTTTAGGATGAGGTCCCCAATGTTGAATTGCTTTTGTTTGACCAACGCATCATGGTGCTTAGTCATCAAGTTCTTGTAGCACGCCACCCTTTATTCTGTGTCCATTCTTACCTCGTCAATGAGATTGAGGCTTAGACAGAGTTGCTTCTTATTTTCCTCATCCTTATAGTGGGCCACCCTGTACCTAGTCAAACCAACCTCCGCAAGTATCACTATATCACTACCATATGCTAATTTAAAAGGAGTCTCTTTAGTAGGAGTCCTCACTGTCGTCCTATAGGCCCAAAGGACACTGGGTAATTCATCTGACCATAACCTGTTTGCTCCCTTAAGCCGAGTCTTGATGATCTTCAACAAGGATCGGTTTGCAACTTCTGCTTGTCCATTAGCTTATGGGTGGGAGGGTGAGGAGTAGTGATGGTCATCTAGGTATATTGTTGTAGCATTGACACTTGTCACATGCTTTGACATAAGCTTTGGCATCTACCTGCATGGACGACTAGTAGTATCCTACGTGAACTATCTTATGGACGAGGGATTTGGCCCCGAATGGTTTCCACAAGCTCCTTCATAGACGTCCCTCAGGATGTAATGGGACTCGTCTGGAGTTAAACACCTTAGGTAGGGTTGACAGAAACCCCTTTTATATAGTACCTCATCCATAAGGACAAATTTTGCTTCTCTTACTCTTGGCTTCCTCACTTCTTCTCTATCTTCGGGAAGGTGTCCGTCCTTGAGATAAGACATGATGAGAGTGGTCCAGTTAGCTATTCCATCTACCTGATGTACTTTTGAAATGTCTATACTTGGGATGTACTGGACTTTAATCTCTGATCACCGACCAACTCGTCCACAAATGCTACCTTAGCTAAGACGTCAGTTTCCATGTTTTCCTCCCTCGGGATTTGCTAAAATTGGGTCGTTGAGAAGCCCTTGATGCACTACTTTATTCTACCCAAGTACTTCCTCATTCGTTCTTCCTTCGGTTCACACGTTCCGTTCATTTGGCCTATCACCAGCTGTGAGTCTCCCTAGACGAGGATTGAATCTACTTCGAGTGATTTAGCTAATTCCAAGTCCTAGAGCAGGGCTTTATATTCAGCTTCATTGTTGGTCTTCTAGAATTGTAGACAGATAGCATACTCTAGATGATCCCCATTTGGTGATTGCAACACTATTCCAATTCCTCCTGCATGCTGTGAGGACGAACCATCCACTGTTTTACCCCCGGTCTCCATTCTGCTGATCATAGGCAAGAGTAAATTTGATAATGAAGTTTGCAAAGGCTTGGGCTTTTATTGCTTCCCTTGGTCAATATCTCACGTCAAATTCACTAAGTTCCACCACCTACTAGATCAATCGTCCAGTGGCTTCCAGCTTATTCATAGCCTTCTTCAGTGGGTGGTCTATTAAGACGTTGATGACATGAACTTGGAAATAAGGCCTAAGCTTTCTTGCTGTTGTTACCAATGAAAAGGCCAACTTTTCCATTGGCGGGTACAATCCTTCTGCTCCTCTTAAAGCTTTGCTAGTGTAGTAGATGGCTTATATACCTTTTCTTCCTCCTTGATTAAGGTTGAACTTACTGCATGAGGGGACACTACTAGGTATAGATATAACTCTTCACCTAGTTTGGATGGGCTTAGCAACAGAGTTGAAGTGAGGTAAGCCTTAAGGTCTTCAAATGCTCGTTGGCACACGTCCGTCCATTCAAATGCTTTCCTTAACACTGAAAAATGGTAAACACTTGTCAGTAGCCTTTGAGACATGTTGTATAGTCTAAGTGAGTCAAAAGTCTCTAGAGGTTGTCTAGGTGGTGCGTCTCCTTCACGCTTTTAACTAGCATGTTATCCACATATACTTCAACATTTCGCCCAATTTGTGGATGAAACATGTGGTTAACTAGTCTTTGATAGGTAGCTCCTGCATTTTTCAGACCAAATGACATTACTTTGTAACAAAACAAACCTTGACTTATGATGAATGATGTTTTCTCCTCATCTACCTCATCCATCTTAATCTGGTTGTACCCAAGAATGCGTCCATGAAACTCAGCAGTTAGTGTCCAGCTATTGAGTCCACCAGCTGGTCAATGGAAGAGGATAACTATCAGGGTAGTAGACTTTGCAGACGAACTCTGCTGTTACCAACTTCTGGATTTCTTCTTTGATGACATTGTCTCATTCTAGGGCACATTCTCATTTTTTTACGAATGCGCTTATAAGATGAGGGCACATTTAGATGATGAGTAATCACATTTTGGTCAATTCTAGGCATGTCTTTGTGACTCCAAGAAAAAACATTCGTGCTCTTCTTGAGGAATTAGACGAGGTCTTGCTTCGTCTTCTCTTTCATGCTTGTCTCGATCCTTGTAAACTTCTACGGGTTAAACTCGTCCAATGGAACATCTTCCAATACTTCAAACATTGCTAAGTAACATTCTCTAATAGCTAGCTGGTCTCCTTGTACTTCCCCAATGCCATACTTTCCAACCATTCAACGTTGGTCATACTATGATGGCATTATATAAAGATGAACAATCCACAGCAAGGAAGTTTATTTCCTTATTGATTTGCTGTGGTTAAGAGCCAACCACGACTGGCAAGGAGATAGTGCCCACTGGTAGAACTTTCATTCCTCCAAACCCAATCAAAGGCACATTCAATGGATGAAGTAGCTCCTTGTTAATTCTCATTTTCTGAAAGGCTGGATAGTAAAGGATATTCGCTGAACTCCCATTATCTACTAACACTCTCCTAGTTGTGTAGTTTGCAATCATCAATGTGATAACAATTGCATCGTCATGAGGATGGTGTAGCTGTCTCGTATCTTCATTCGTGAAAGTAATGGCAAGCTCGTCTTCTTTAGTCATCGTGGGTGGTCAGCCAGTGAGTTAAACAGTTTGGACTACCCGCAAGTAGGTCTTCTTGGCCTTGGATGAGCTTCTAGTTGACATTCCCCCTATGATGACCCTTATTTGTCCAAGTGGTGGACGCACTGGTTCTTTTGCTTTGCTTTTTAATGGTTGCCTTTCGTCCTTATGGTCTCGTCCAAGGAAATTTTTCAACTTTCCTTGCTTAATAAGAACTTCAATTTGCTGCTTTAAGTTGTAACACTTATCCATATCATGTCTGGTCTCAGTGGAAACACCAGAACTTGCTTTTGTTTTGCTTGTTAGGATCTCTTTTCATTTTCTTTGGTCATTTCAAGGATGAGTTGTCATTGATCTACATAAGCACTGGGTCAAATGGGGTATTCAGGGGAGTGTAGTTAGAGTATCATCCTAAGGAAGACCCTGCCTTCCTGCCGTCTTGGTCCCATTTTTTCCCTTGTCTTGGCCTTCTTTGGACGAGGGCCATGCTTCGGGTGGTGTACATAGCTAGTTTCCACTTGTTTAGCCTTCTTCTTTTTCTTGGCAATAATGGCGTCCTCAGCGTTCATGAAACTTTGAGCTAAGTGTATTGACTTAGACATCATATGTGGCTCTTGGTCATACAACTTGTGGATGAACAAATCTAAAGTAACCCCATTGTAGAAGGCAGCCAAGAGGATCTTATCATCCATCTCATCTACCAATAGGGCTTCCCTTTTAAAGCGGCTAATGAAAGCCCAAAGACTTTTCGTTTTCTCCTTGCTCTATGTTCAGTAAATTGGATGAGGAACGCTTATGCCTTTTGCCTCCGACAAAGTTGTTGACGAACAACTTACTTAACTCTTGGAACGAAGTTATGGTGTTGGGTGGTAGCTTACCAAACCATACTCTGGTTGGGCCTTTCAACGTGGTAAGAAAGGCTTTGCATATGATTTTGTCTGGAATGCCTTAGAGATACATGGTGGTCTTGAACATGGTAATATGATCACAAGGATTTTGCATCCTATCATATGAATCCAGAGTAGGCATTTTGAACTTTGAGGGTACAGGATGACTCGTGATGGACGCGGTAAAGGGAGAGTCAGTTTTGTGGACGAGATCATCCATATGGTTTGCTCTCCTCATAGAGTCCTTCATCTCTTCCATAGCTCTTTTTCATCTGGTCCATCTCTCTCTCCAAGTGTGGTACCCTACGAGTGACGATACCTCTAGACTGATCTCCTCCCTCAGCGTTGTTCTTTGCCCGTACATTCTCTAAATTTTGCCTGTGTTCCTCGATCCGTCGTTGTTGATATTGTCTATTGACTTCTCTAGTTAACTCTTGGTTTTGTTGCATCTAGTCTGCCATTGCGGCTGCCATGGATTGCAGCTATTGCTGGACGGTCAGTGGTGGTGGTGCAAGTGCACGATTTGGGTGACTAGAGGCATTTCCACTCTTTTAGTGTTCTAGACTCGTGGCCATCGACCTAGTCTGAACCATGCAGCCTTTTTTGTCTTGGAAAACAAGGCTATCAACACTTAGAAACTTTGCTTAGCCTTTTCTTTCCCACAAATGGTGCCAATTGATGATGCACAAAAATCAGTAGGCTAAATGCTTTTGGGTTACAATGATGGCTTGATGACTTAAAGAGAAAAAAAGGTGTCAAGGGTGACTAGTGTGAGCCGGCCAAGGACCCTTCGACAGTTAAATAAGTTTTCTCTCTAGAACACAAGGATGGTGATTTTATGAATAATAGAACTTTCCTTGGTTGAATGTGACTTGATCCTTTTATAGAGAGTTAGGAGTAGGTGTACTTGTTCGGATCCACTATCATCATGGGAGATGTGTGGAGTTAATGGAGAAAAATGGAGCGAATTTCAAGGAATCCTCTCCACGTTTTGAACTGACAGATTGTGGTTTGATTACGCGGAGCTTATAGAGAATTCCTCTGAAATTTACTAAGTGTTGTATGGTTGTCCATCCCCTTCTGAGCCATGGATGACCATCCTAATTTGGAAGGTTATAGTACCTTATGGAGGGATCTTATTCATGTTCAGGGTGCTTCTATTAGGCTTGTTTTCTTGTAAAATCCTATGGATGTGATATGGTCATGGACGACCACCATGGACGAACTAAGATTGGTTTGGACCCTATCACCCCTTAAACTTAAAAAATAACCAAAATACGCCTAAAACCTAAAATTGACCAAAATACCCCCCAAAACATAAATAAAAAGGACTAAAATACCCCCAAAACCTAAAAATTGACCAAAATACCCCTAAACCTAAAAAATGACCAAAATACCCCCGAAACCTAAAAAATGACCAAAATACCCCCCTAAACCTAAAAAATGACCAAAATACCCCCGAAATAGGAAAATTACAAAAATACCCCCGAAATACGAAAATTACAAAAATACCCCCTAAACCTAAAAATTGTCCGAAATACCCTCGAAACCTAAAAATTACCAAAATACCCCATAAACCTAAAAAATTACTGAAATGCCCCTGAAACTGAAATATCACCTAAACCTAAAAAATAAATGAAATACCACCGAAACCTATAAAATGACCAAAATAACCCTGAAACCTGTAAAATGACCAAAATACCCCTGAAACCTATAAAATGACCAAAATGCCCCTTAAACCTATAAGATGATAAAAATACACCCTAAACCTAAAAAATGACCAAAGCCCCCCCTAAAACTAAAAAAATAACCAAAATACCCCCTAAACCTAAAAAATGACTAAAATACCCACGAAACCTAAAAAATTATTGAAATATCCCAAAAACCTAAAAAATGATTGAAAGACCTCCAAAACCTAGAAAATTGCCGAAATAGCCCTAAAATCTAAAAATTAATGAAACACCCCTAAAACCTAAAAAATTAATGACATTCCTTTAAAACCTACAAAATGATTGAAATACTCTTACAGTCTTTAATTTGACAAAAATGCCTCGAAACATTTAAAATACCCCAAGCCTCTATTTTGGTAATTTTAGAGGCTTCGGGTGTATTTTGTTCATCTTATTGGATTAGTGGTATTTTGGTTATTTTAGATATTTTGAGCGGATATTTTGATCATTTTAGATATTTTATGGGTTTTAGAGGTTTCGGGGTATTTTTGGAAATTTTAGAGATTTTGGGTTATTTGTGGTCATTTTATAGGTTTTGGGTTTATTTGGGTCATTTTAAAGATTTAGGGATATTTTCTTCGTTTTATAGGTTTAAGGGTATTTTGGAGGTTTTTTAGGTTTTAGGTGGTGTTTTGGTCATTTTTAGGTGTTAGGGTTATTTTGGTCAATTTTTGGGCTTTGAGGTTATTTTGGTCAATTTTTAAGGTTTCGGGGGTGTTTCGGTCATTTTTTAAGTTAAGGTGGAATTTTGGTTAATTTTTAGGTTTTACGGATATTTTAGTCATTTTTAGGTTTCAGGGGTATTTTCGTCATTTTCTTATGCTTAGGGGGTATTTTGGTAATTTTTTAGGTTTCAGGAGTATTTCAGTTAGTTTTTAGGTTTCGGGGGGTATTTCAGTCATTTTATAGGTTTCGGGGGTATTTTAATCAATTTAGGTTTTGGGAGTATTTCAATCAAGTTTTAGGTTTAGCGGGTGTTTTGGTTATTTTTTACATTGCGAGGGTATTTTGGTCATTTTTTAGATTTCGGGAGTATTTTAGTCATTTTTTAGGTTTCGGGGGGTATTTTGGTCATTTTTTAGGTTTAGGGGTTGGTTTAGTCATTTTCAAGTTTAGGAGGTATTTTGGTCAATTTTTAGGTAAATGTAATGCTGGAATTGTGGTCAGAAAAATAAGAGTAGAAAATTTTCCCTTCCTCTTCTCTTTTCGTTTTCAGTATCTATTTAAATTATTAAGACATAATTGGATAATATTTTAAAAAATAAATTTTAAAGTCACCTTAGAACTCTTAGAATTTCAGAGAATCCTGATCTCTAATATTAAAAAAATTCATAAGTTAGTTAAAATAGTGAGAAATCATAAAACAATGAACTATATAATTTTGATAAGCTTTTATTTAAAAACTAGTCGCTAACCCCTGCGATGTATGGGAAAATTACTGACAATGAAATCTAATGAATGCAAAGCAATTATGCAAAATACCATTTAAATTAAAAGACAAATATTAGTGAATGTTGTTATCTTTAGTTGTTTGTATTACATTTAGAGTTTCATATCTAAGTTACTACAATACTACTTGTAGCAATCGAAGCTCACAATATAAGTATATTATATGAGGCCAAAACTTATATTATTTTCAAGCTCCCCTTAGCCTTACAGAGTCCCTAACAAAATTTCTTTTGTATTAAATTTGATTTTAGAGTACTTATTCAAAATTATTTGAATTAAACCTCACAAATTATTAGAAAGAAAAAATATATAAAATTACAACATTGTAGCTGATTAATATACAAATAAACTACCAATTTAACATGATAAATCACAATTAGTAATTTATAAAGCAAAAATTAACAAAAGTAAAGGTGTTACCCATTTAACCTAAAACTTTTCATATTCTAAAGTTGCCAAACACCTATTAACAAATAACTATTGATATAAAATATTTAGTAATTACTTTAATACCGCAAGTTGTTCATGCTGTAAAAAAATTTGAGAGAATAACACAACAAGTATCTTAAACTCTTTCTTGCTGGGACCTTACAAAACAATATATATATACATATATATATATATATATATATATATATATATATATATGTGTATATATATATTGTGGTGGAGACAGAACATGCCATTAAAGAGACAACCAATTACAATAGTGTTGAAAGTAAAAGATTAAAAAAAACTGAAGAAGCAAGCGGTTTGGCTAGAATACCAGCTAGTTAATTTATATAAAAAAACATAAAAAACTTACAATCAAATAGAATCCATAATTAAATAAATACATGTGGTATAATCAGATAAATAAAAGGTTTGTCAAGATGATCAAGTTTGGCAATGAAGAAGACGGAGCAGCTATTGATGAGGGTAATCTCTGTCTTAAAACTTGTGATAATGGTGAAGATGAAACAACTACTAATTATGCAGATCTAGCATAATCTTATTTTGATTCAACTACAACAAAAATGACGATAATTACCATAAAAAAATTATATCAAAATAGTCTTTTATGATATAGCCAAGACTCAAGAGTACAATTAAAGCTAATAGAAGGAATTTTAAATTGAATTCAATGATGAAGGAGGGATTCACTTAAATGAGGAGACCAAGAAAAAAGGAGAAGTATCATGTTCTGAGTGTAGTATTGAATTTTAAACTCTATAATTCAATTTGCTAACTACTAAAATACCTTAGCAAATTGAATTTATGCAGGCATGGATTACATCATTCAATTGAATTTTTGTAGGCGCGGATACTACTAAAACTCTATCATTCAATTTTCTAAATACTAAAACTACATCACACGGATACTACTAAAACTCTATCACACGGATTACACAATATAAACCAATATTGTTACCATCTCAAACATTAAAAAAAAAAAAAAAAAAAAAAAAAAACCAAATCAATTTTAAACATTGAAACAAACAATTATATATCAATACAAATGTCCAACCTAAATACATAAAAACTCATATATAACCCACAACACAAAAGAGGTAGTAACAAATTTAAAAAGAAAAAGAAAAACTGTAATAAAAAAGAACAACACTGTTAATCTAATCCTTACATTGAACTATTGTGTAGGCAACCACAAGAATAGAGGTCAAGAGCAACGGGAATTTAGAGATATCTAAACTGAATCATCCAGCTTTTCAGTATTAATATATATAGTGTGAGGAGAGGAAGAGATGAAGGAGTTAGAAAGCCAAAGTCTGGCGTTAGGAAGCTAAAGGGTTGCCGTTTGAGATTATAACCGTGGAACACAAAGGGTTGTTGTTTAAAATTGTAACCGTGGAACACAAAAGGTTGGAAATTATTTTCTTTTTATTAGTATTTTTAAATTTAAGAAAACTAATTTTAAATTGTAGGACAAATTCAGGAAAAAGAATGGTAATGACATGGTAGCTAATGTGGCTCAACCTGAGCATAGCAACATTAAATGCTACGCTTCAGCTTTTAGTAATAAATAGATGACATTTTGCAGGAACATTGAGATGCAGCTACATATTGAGATAAGATCTTAGAAGATTATTGTGATTTGTGCTTGATTTATGGTCATGAAAGTTTGAATAGTAGATCAAGTTATTTCGACGTAAAAACAGAGATCAACACCAACACCCTGGAGATGGGGATTCACGATATAATTGGAGATATGCAATCTCTAGCTATGGAGTTTTTAAATATCTCATCTGGGAAGAAAGCAAAAATCTACTCCTTCGTGAACCTCAGCGTATATCCAAAAAGCTTGGGGAACCATCAAGAAAGAGACGCAAGAGGCAGTTGATGGGAAGACATGTGTAGTAAAAACACATTTGGGTACTGAGGAAGACAGAGATTACAGCTCAATAGAATGTATGGTTGCAGCACTTCAAACCATTCCTGAAATGGATGATGAGATCTTCTTGGAGGCTTTTGAATTTTAAGAAGATGAGAGAAAGGCCAAGTTTTTCGTGGCCATGGATGTCATGGCACGGAGGAAGTGGTTATTGAAAAAGCTTTGACAGTAGCATCTATTTTTCTTGTTAATGTGAGATATAATTTTGGTTACCATTTTTTTTTGGGAGTTTTGCCAATGTAAATCAGATCCAATATTAATGTAAAGGCATTTTTCAATGCAATTTGCTGTATGATTTCCTTGTTGAAATTGGAAAAAAAAAAGGGAATTGAATTTGTTTTTGTTGGGAGGTCCTACACATGGTGATGGTTGATTGTAAGTTGGATTTATGGTTGATTGCCTTTGAATGTTGATGAAATACATCTCAATTGATATTTTCCCCCAAAACAAAAATAGATTGAAGCCTAAGGGCCTGTTTGGTTTCAAAAAGTGGTGTATTCACTTTTCATTTTCTTTATTCTATATTCAAATCCTGAATTTGAATATAGAAAAATCACTTATTTTCATATTTGGTAGTGTTTGGTTAATTGTTTTGAATACATAATTTGGGTATATAATACATCATACCCGGGTTTGGTCATTGTTTTAATTTTTTTTTTAAGTAACTTTTCTCACTCACACATATCATATCACTAAAAAAAGGGCTAATTACAACTTACCCACCTATAGTTTGGCCAAAATTTAAGTTGCCTACCTGTGGTTTGAAATTTGGCACTTTACCCACTTGAGGTTAGCTTAGTTAGAATTCTATTACCCACATCTGTTAAAAATAGGGCTAAGGGTCTGTTTGAATACCGCTTATTTTGCTGAAAACTGAAAACTGAAAACATTGTAGCAAATAAAGAGTAAAAACTGAAAACTTAAAATGCACCGTATAGCAAATAATCTACCTAGCGCATGAATAGTGCCGGGTCCCACGCTTAAAATGCGAAACATTGCAAAATGCAACACACAAACGCACGCTAAATATGTGTTTTGCTCTCTTTTATGTCTCTCTTCTCTCAAAACATAAAAAACATAAAACAAATTAGAGAAAAAAAGATAAAAATAAAAAAATAAAATGAGAAATTTATCAAATTTATGAACAAACATTGCAACCACCAAAGAAGCTTTTGTCAAGAACTTGACCATGTATGTTTCTTTGTAAATAGGCAAATAGCAGATCTCATTGGTTGATTCCCCCCATGATTCAATTAGCATCAAAGCCTTGTTACAATTATTAACTTCAATTTGAGTTATCTACCTTAAAGGAGTGTTTGGGGAAATATTGCCAATGGTCGGGGAAAATAATCAGTGTGGAAAAGTCCGGGGTTTTCCCCTCCAAAGGGGTTAGTCCTCATTTCCTCAATGAAATTCGCGCTCATTGGGGCCTAATCAAACTCCCTCCTTCAGCAAAATACTTGGGAATCCCATTATTCCTCACCCCCCACAGGAAAAAGGACCTTAATGACATTAAGGAGTGGATCGAGAACAATTTCAGTATTTGGAAAAGTAAGAATTTATCTTGGGCTAGTTGTGCTACTCTTATCAAATTTATGGCTCAAGCCATCCCCTCCTACTCCATGTCTATCCTCCAATTCCCAAGGGGCTTTGTGAACAATTGGATGCTATTGCGGGGCACTTTTGGTAGCATCCAAAATTTGATGTGGGGTCTTATTCTTCTCCTATTGCTTGGGCTTCGTTATGTTGGCCTCTCAAAGAGGGTGGATTGAGATTTAGAAAGTTTTGGGAATTTAACCAACCTCTCCTATCTAAACTCACATGGTGGCTCCTACCAGGTAAAGGCTGTCTTTGTATAAATCTCCTCTGAGCAAAATATAAAGTAAGAAACAACTGGCTTAACCATAAAGCCTCTGGTAGTTCTTCCTCGGTTTGGAAAAGCTTAGAGGGCATAAAAAAACTCATAGCTCAAGGCGCGTGTATTATGATTGGAAGTGGGGAATCTATTCGTATATGGGAAGATCCTTGGATCCCAAATCATCCTCACTTTCAGCCAAATTTGCATGAGAATGTCTCTATGGATGAAGCTATAGTTGTATCACAACTGCTGGATCAAAGCGAGACACAGTGGGATATATCCAAATTGAGGTCCATCTTTGATGATGCAACGGTAACCTCAATTTTCCGAATCCTTTTACCTCTTAACGTCCATTCCGATAAATGGATATGGACCAAATCAGTGTCTGGAGAGCTGTCTGTTAAGTTAGCTTATTGGCTTGCTAGAAGCTCTAACGCTCCTCCAAACCAAGACTTGTTAAGAGGCCAAATTTGGAAGACTAGAATTCATGAAAGATTGAAGATGGTTTTATGGAGAGTTGCTGCAAATTGTCTCCCCACGAAGGATCAAAGGCTGAGGTATGATGCCAAAGTAGACACTATTTGCCACCTATGTAATAATGGGCAAGAGTCAACTATCCACTTTTTTATTAATTGCCCACTAGCTAGAGCATTATGGTTTAGTAGTCAATGGGGCATAAGGATTGAAAATTGCAAGTTGTCCACCTTGGCCCAATTCATCCATTTTCTGCTTGATCCTCCTTTCCAAGAGTCTAGTGACGACCTGCTTCTTTTTGGGGCCTTACTTTGTGATTTGATTTGGAGACTAAGGAATGAGGCTCTATTCGAGGGAAGAATGGTTAGTTATGAAGATTTAAGAGCCAAAATCATTAGATTGTTTTCGGAGCATCGTAAAGTCATATCCTCTCCTCAGATTTGAGGAAGTAGAGTTCTAGCTAAATGGTTGAAACCTGGGAATGGCTCTCTCAGAATGAGCCCATCATTCTGCTGTTGTCGTCATAGCTAGGGACTGGAGAGGGGAGTTGGTATTTGCTTGCTCCAAAAAAGTGAACACCACCCTCCCTCTCCGGGCAGAAGTAGAGGCTCTTTTATGGGCTTTGCAACTTGCTGATCCTTTAAAATTAGCCCCAATCATTTTAGAAGGTGACTCTCAGGTATGCTACAAATCAATCACAGGACAAGGCATGGACATCCCATGGACTATTGAGAATGTCACTCAAAAGTTCAAAATATCTAGCCTCCAAATTCCCTTTTTTGTTTTTTAGGTAGGTCCCTAGAGAAGCCAATGAGGCAGCTCATTCTCTGGCTAAATGGAGTTTGATGTATAGTTTGTTTGGTTCTTTTGATTTTGGTAACAACCCTTCTTGTTTTGTTAAGGTTATCAGGAGGGAGGTTGGGTGCCTTGTTGTTTTGTAGGTGCTTTCTCTTTAAATAAAATTATCCATTCATAAAAATAAAATAAAAAATGATTCTAACATTAATTGTTTCTCCTTTGGGTACCGCTACTGGGTCATTCCCAATCTCAAGGGCCTTCCTGCTTATAGCACGATAAATTTGGGTTAGCACTTCTGTGAAGGAAAACCCAAAAAATACCCAGTTTTTTATGATTCTAAAGAGAAATTTCTATGGTGGTAATGTTTTCTCTTATTTTATTTTATTTATTTTATGTTTTGAGATGAGAGAGACATAAAAGAGAGTAAAAATACATATTTAGCCTCATTTTTAACAGAGATGGGTAACATAACCCTGATTGAGCTAACCTTAGGTGGGTAAAATGTCAAATTTTAAACCATGGGTAGGCAACTTAAATTTTTACCAAACCACTATTGGGTAAGTTGTAATTAACCCCAAAAAAAGTAACTTTGTGTTTTCACAATATTTACGAATATGCCACTGTATTTGTATTCATAGAAAACGAAACGCTGAAAAGTTGTATTCATCTTTTGTATTCAAATCCAACTTTTAGGGTACTAAAAATGAAAATTGGATACGGATGCTAAAACCAAACTAGGTTTTTTAGTGGTTGGACCCACTAAAAATTGAAAATGAAAATAAAAAACGGTGCTTTTTTTAACTAACCAAACAGGCCCTTAACATTGAATCTTATGTTGCTCGTATATTTCTTTTAATGCATATATGACAGTAAATAGACTTATTTGTGTCCATGTTGGGGCATAAAATTTTATCGACTAGTGAAAAGGATTTTTTGTTTTTTAGCTAGCATATTGATATACAATAAATCTATATGCACTAAATCTTTTAATGAACTTTCCTCACATCACCTTTCCCTTTTTGAGTGTGAGATTTTTTATAAAAAATCATTTTGTGGTAGACAAAATTGATTTTGGGGAATCTCAAGGAGAAAGGGGGAATTTGTAGGAAAAAGAAAAACTTTACTTGATATAAAAGAACGATTGGTGATAAGAGTAACGACAGTTACATTTGAAGAATTGTTAAAAATTCAACCCCACTATTTGTGTTGATTTGCTTGCTAACTCCAATTACTATAACCATGTTGTCTCTTTCTTGTAGATGATTGCAAGCTGTTTGTTTCCTGCTTCTCCAGGTTTGGATCAACCACTGTTTCATGAAGCCAACAAATATCTTGATGGATTAGGAAGGATGGGCACTACCAAACTAGTGATATATTAGGGTCATTTAATTCGGATTTGAATGGTCCCCCAAAACTTCACAAATATTACAAAATGATGATAAACTTTCTTATCCACAATATTGGGCGAATTGTAAAATATGGCCCGGGTGAATTTTACTTTCTTTACTTTTTCATTTTTCTCTTCTCCTAACCAAATAAAGGAAAGTAATATTCCATTCCTTCTCTCTTTCTTTCCACCATCAGTGTCATGGAAAAAGAGGAGACATCTGTAGGAAAATGAGAAACTTTACTTTATAAAAACATCTTACTTGACATGGTGCTAGACTAAGATAGCTACTTTTCCAAAAAAGCAAAAACGTGTGGACCTCTCTTTGAACTTTGTTGGGTGTGAAGACGACCGAAGCCAAACTGAAATATATTAAATATTAGAATTTTTACAAAGGAAGTTCCTGGCAGCATTATGGCAAGGAGACGCGTTTACACCAATAAGCCTAAGTTCGACCCATAGTAAAAGCTTTTTTAATTTTTCTTTTCTTATTATGCCAAAACCAGTGCAAGTGCTGAGCGGCCCCATGCTAACATAGAAAATTAACCCCTTTTTTCCTCAGAAAATGGGAAGCATCAGTATGGCATACTAGGAAAGCTCAAAGAGTTACTACTTACCAGTCACACCCAAAGCAAGCTACCTATAAAGGCTCCTCTAGCTTTTATTCATCCTCTTCATAATTTGTCATTCACTTAATTTTCTGTGTTATATTGACAACCCTTTCATAGTTTTTTTTCTCCTCATTTCAGATCTTTACACCAATTTGCTCAAAAATCCCCCCCAATGGCTCTTGTTACTAGCAAAGGAGGCTCATCTTCATCTTCCTCTTTCACCCATCAACTCAAGAACTTTGATGTTTTCTTAAGTTTCAGAAGTGAAGATACCTGTCCTGGTTTTATAAGCCATTTGTATAATGCTTTGTGTCAACGAGGTATTAAAGCCTTTATGGTTTTATAAGCCATAGTAAAAGCTTTTTTAATTTTTCTTTTCTTATTATGCCAAAACCAGTGCAAGTGCTGAGCGGCCCCATGCTAACATAGAAAATTAACCCATTTTTTCCTCAAAAAAGGGGAAGCATCAGTATGGCATACTAGGAAAGTTCAAAGAGTTACTACTTACCAGTCACACCCAAAGCAAGCTACCTATAAAGGCTCCTCTAGCTTTTATTCATCCTCTTCATAATTTGTCATTCACTTAATTTTCTGTGTTATATTGACAACCCTTTCATAGTTTTCTTTCTCCTCATTTCATATCTTTACAACAATCTGCTCAAAAATCCCCCCAATGGCTCTTGTGACTAGCAAAGGAGGCTCATCTTCATCCCCATCTTCCTCTTCCACCCACCCACACAAGAACTTTGATGTCTCCTTGAGTTTTAGGGAAGAAGATACCCGTCTTGGCTATATAAGCCATTTGTATAATGCTTTGTGTGAATAGGGTATTAACACCTTTATTGATGACAACCTTCAAAGGGGAGAAGAAATTTTTGTTGGACTTCTCAAAATCATTGAAATTTCAAGGATTGCAATAATTGTATTCTCTGAAAACTATGTATCCTCTACATGGTGCTTGGATGAACTTGCCAAGATTGTTAAGTGTAAGAAGAATGACCAATTAGTGCGACTGGTTTTTTAAACATAGATCCATCAGAAGTTCATAACCAAAAATGAAAGTTTGGAGAAGTATTATCTAAACATGTAGAAAAATTGAAAGATAACAAGAAGGTGCGGTGCATAGTTGGAGGGAAGCTTTGCGTGAAGTTGCCAATATTTCTAGTAGGCATTACAAGCATGAGTATGTTTCTATATTTAATGACTACTTTTATGCCTTACAAGTTCTAATGATTTTTCTCATTAAAAAAGAAAAGTTCTAATTGTTTTTCTCATAAACAGAAAAGTAGTTTTAATAGTTTTGTAATGACCTATAGATTTTATTGTTAAACAACTGCTACTATGTCATGATTGTCCTCTTTTTCATTTTCTTTATTTATGTTTTTCCAAATTATGGATATTTTTTTGGTCATATCTTCTACTAAGGCAGTTAGCTATAGCTCAATAGTAAAAATAAAATAACAAAATATTAGATTATCTTACCAAATAATTATGAGTTTTTCTAACATGTGGTTTTAATTTTTTTTAAGAAGAAATTCATAATAATTTAGTTCAAGTATTAAGTGGGATTTCAATAAGTTTGTGCCTCTCATCTAACTGAATTTTCCATGCAATTTCTTCGCAAAAACCTAAAACTAATTTCCTAGAAAACAATAATTAGAAAAAAAATCCTAATCAAATTATAGTTCTTATACCTATAAATTAAATTAGGCTTACTTTTTAAAAAAAACTTTAGTTGTAATGCTCAAACTGAACATCTTGAATTTAGTTCAGGTTCATATTTCAATTTTATAGTCTAACTATTTACGTGTCATGTATGCTTTGTAAACGACAGCTGTACTAAATTTGAATTTATCTAAGAAATTGTTGAAGAGATCTCAAATTCTAAATTAAATCGGATGCCATTATTTGTTGCTAAATACCCAGTTGGAATAAATTCTCGTGTAGAGGCCATAATGTTGGAATTAGATATTGGGTCAAATGATGTTTGTATGTTAGGTATGTATGGCCTCGGAGGATTGAGTAAAACAACCATTGCAAAAGCTGTTTATAACAAATTTTTTTTACTATTTTGAAAGAAGCTTCTTTTTGTAAAATGTTAGAGAAAAGTCACGGACATTTGATGGCATTTCATTATTCAACTACAAGAGATACTTCTTTGTGAGACCCTAGAGAATAGACAACTGAAGGTGTGCAGTGAATCAAAAGGAAACATTGCGATAAAGAACATATTTCGCAATAAAAGAATTCTTTTAATTATTGATGGTATGGATGTATCAGACCAAATAGAAAGATTGATTGGAGGATGTGTTTGGTTTTCTTCTGGAAGTCAAATCATTATAACTACAAGAAATAAACATTTGTTACATGCCTTTCAAAAAAACAAACCCGAGGAAGATTATTCAGAACTTACTAATCAAGTTATATGTTATGCCAAGGGCATTCCATTAGCTCTATCAATAATTGATGCCAATTTGTGCAAAAGAAGTGAAATGGAATGGAAAAGCACATTAGATAAATATGATAGGATTCTTGACAAAGATATATTCAAAGAGTACTAGATGTAAGTTATCAAGGATTTGATGAAATGGAAAAAAATATTTTTCTTTATCTTGCATGTTTCTTCAAGGGTCATTTCAAGGATTATGTGGTGGATATACTAAATTCTTGCGATCTATACCCAGTTATTGGTATTCAAAAACTTATTGATAAGTGTCTTATAAGTGTTGATCGATATAACAAATTATGGATGCATGACTTGCTACAGCAAATGGGTAGAGAGATTGTCCAACAGGAATCACAGCAACAACCTGAACTTTGTAGTAGACTATGGTATTATAAGGATGCTTTTGAAGTACTAACGGAAAATAAGGTATAACTTGGTCTCATTCACCTTTTCCCTTTTCTTTATAGGGAAAATTTAATGGCTTTTTTATTTTCGGTTTTTTCCTTGACATAATTTTTTTCTTTAGTTATGGAAGAAAATTCAAGTCTGTAAGCAAGTTTAAAATTTAATAGTTATTACATTTTTAATGAATTCTTTTGTATGATGTAATTCACTAAATGTTTTATCTATTCAGGGATCAGAAAACATTCGAGGCATGATGATAGTCTCACCTGAACCGACAAAGTTGCAACTAGAAGCTAATTGTTTTGAAAGGATGAAAAATCTTAAGTTCCTTATGGTTGGTAATGTAGATATTTGCCGAGGTCTTGAATATCTCCCTAATGGATTAATGGTGCTTGATTGGCTAGGGTTTTCTTTATCCTCACCATCCATTTATTCGTCCTCAAAAACTCATTGCACTCAACATACCATAAAGTCAGATTATATTGGACAAGCTTTTCAATGTATATTCATTTTATTTATCTATAAATTATTATAACTTCATTAATATATATTTTAATATTTATTGACATTAAATTTTGTTTTTTTTTTCTACGGAGGATACAAAGTAGAAGCTTGACACATGAATTTTTATAAATGTCAGTACATTAGGAAATTACCGGACTTATTGAGTTCCACCCCAAATTTAAAGAAATTGGATCTCCATGGTTGTAGAAAATTAGCCATGATTCATGACTCTATTGGATATCTTGTAAAGCTTGAATGCTTGGTTCTTGGCAGTTGCCTTGAACTTCAAATTCTTCCAAGATGCATCGTGATGAAATCTCTTAAAATTTTAAGTCTTTTTTATTGCAAAAGGGTTAGGAGGTTCCCCGATATTCCACAAGAAATGGCAAATTTAAAGTTTCTAAGTGTGGGACTTACTAATATTACAGAGCTTCCTTCATTAATTGGGAATTTCACTGGGCTTGAGACATTAGTGATAGGTTCCAATTTCTGTTCATGTCAGCTTCCAAGTAGCATTTATGAATTGCAACATCTTCGCCAACTTGCTCTTTATGTTAATTTCCTATTTCCAAAGGGTGTGGGGATTGGCAAACATGCACTATGCAATTTTCTAAAAAAGTTGACTTCTTATTTCACCCACTCAGAGAAAAGTAAAGATTCGAACCTTCGAGAAAGCATTATCAAATTCAATAGATTACAGAGGCTTCAAATTTGGAATTGCGGGTTCCTTAAAAAAATTCCAAAGCTTCCAGAAGGTATAAGAAGAATAGATGCATGTAACTGCATTTTGTTGAATTCAGAATCATTAAGAAAATTAATTCTTCAAGTAACTCTGCCTCTCTTAAAGTTATATAATAGAAATAATTTTGGTTACCTTTGCAAATACATTTTTTAGATTTGCTAAAGTTCAATTTCTCAAAATTCTGAATTGCATGCAGATTGGAAGAAAGTTAGGGCTTCCACAAGATATGAAATGTTTAGGTGTGAAAGGGAATGTATCAATGGATTTGCATTCACATCGCAAATTATCACATCAGATTGATTTCTCTCCCAGGGTCTGCCTCTCCAAGTTCGACGTAATTAAAGGTGAGTCCTTTCCCAGTCTAGATGCTCATTTGATGGTTGATTTTGGAGAGAGATATGATATTAGAGTACCAGGAAAGAAGATTCCAAAGTGGTTTAACCATAAAAGTACAGAGAGTTCCATATTATTCCGGGTTGGTCCTGAATTTCCCACATTTGCTCTTTGTGTTGTTTTTCATCTAGTTCCATTGAAGGACAGTTATGCTAATAATGATAAATACGGTTCTGTTCGTGATGATATAATCAGTTGGGTTTGTGATCTTAGAATTTTCATCAATGGTCATAAGCAACCTTTGATTGAGTGGGCGTTCTTTCAGCATTTGAAGTGTGATCATCTGTGGTTTTATAGTGAGCCTCACGGCCAATTACAGAGGAAATTCGGAGACTTGATGCAAGGTGATCAGAATCATGTTGAGATTTCATGTAAAATCTCTCATTGGACAAGTGAATTTGGAAAATTTGCTCCTATGATTGCAAGGATGGGGGTACATGTGGAATGCATTTGTTCTCCTCAGAATTCTGTTATTTTCCAAGACAACTCTCAAAATGTTGATGACTCTGAAGACACTATGCTCACACCATTTCTACCTCCTTGCTTCACTTCTAATGGTCCACATACGAATCTTGGGTGTCTCAACGGACTCAGACACAGAGACCCAAATAACACTAGGTGACGACATCTGATTCAAGGCTTCCAATGGATATAGTAAGTTGGTTCGACTAAAATTTGGGTATTAGTTGAGCATATTAGTTATGGGGTTTTGGAGGGGCTCAGTGGTATTAGTTATGAAAAAAGATAGCTTGAGTGAAAGTTGCTAGAAAATAAAAGTTTAATTGATGAAATGGTATATTATCTTTAGAAATAATATTTTTTTGAGTTGTTGAATGCCGGTGTATGTCTCCCTCTTTAGTTGTATTGTTTGATTTGCATCTTTGTCATGTCTCACTCTCTTTCACTAAATTTACACACTCATTAATAAAGAGGTACTAGGCCAACTTGAAGGATAAAATAATGCAAAAAAAGAACAAAACTAATGAAAGAAATTAGTAATTTGATCTGTTTTTGAGTTCTATTGCTTTTAATGGCCAAGAAGTTTCCAAAATGCTTCTAGAAAAAAGCATTAAGTTGTGCAACTTAATGGACAAGTGAGGTTAAAATGAATATAATATTTTATATTGATGATGATCAACATCTACTTGGTCATACACAAGAGATTACTTGTATTGAGTTGGATTTATTGGCGTAATTAGTTAAGCATATTTTCTATGGGATTTTGATGGGGCAGAGTGGTGTTTGTTTGGCAACTGAGGCCTGCTAGATTTGGCAGAAGTAAGCATTTAACTAGGGGTGACTTAGAATTTTAGGAATAGATTTTTCTTTCTTCAAAAAAGGGGGAAAATAATGGTTCTTATTTACTTTGACTATTTTATGATTTGAATTGTCTTAACATGCAGATGAATTGGATGATTGTGATTGTAATGGGTTTCAATTTTTCTTGCTTTAATGCTATGACCACTTGCCTGGACTTCTGCATGGTAGAGAGCCATTTTCCAATGCAGCAGTTCCTCAACTTCCTCTAGTCCTTGATCATGGTGGGTGTCTTTCCTTGACATCTAATTCAAGGCTTCTAATGGATATACCAAATTTTACATTGAAACTATTTTCCTTTGCATCATCTTCATTTGATTTATTTTATGTTGTAGAATGCCAGAGTATGTCTCCCTTTTTTGCATTGTTTGATTTGCATATTTGGGGGTCTTTTTCACTTCCTATTCACTTTCTCTAAATTAACTAGCTCTTTCATATGGGATACTAATTCAATTTGAAAGGACATTTATGCAAAGAAAAAGTAGAATTGATGGTCATTTTATTTGTTTTTTGATAATAGCTTAATTTTGCATATTTATATCATTATTAGAAAGAATTATCATACTTATTTTGAGTTAATTCATGCATTTTATAGTTGATTTTGGAATAATGTTGAATAATCAATGTGCTTAATTGAATTTTAATGCATGAATTTGTCTTTTGTAGGATAATAAAATTAAATAAGTGGATTTGTGCAAAGAAGAAAGCTAATGGACTTTAATCTTACAAGGGCCATGATGAAGTCAAAGAAGGCCAACCCAATTAAATTCAAGTCCAATTGGAGCAAGGAATCAAAGGAAATTTGTATCTAATCCAAGTCCAATTCGGAATAGGATTCCAGCTTGCGTACCAGTTAGTATTTGGAGCATAACTTTCGGCTCATGTGTCCAATTGGGATGATTCAAGTTGGGCTGGAAAGCTGACTTAAAGGGCTAACACTTTGTAGTTTACCAAAAGTCTGAATTCCGAAGGCAAGGGGTGAAACCCAACCATTTATTGGTATGTTCTTAACAATTATTTATTGGTTTTAATGATTATGTTTTTATGTTTTTGATTGTTTTACTCATCTAGAAAAGTGTTTAGTTCTGTATAATCCTTTGATTTATCATAGACTCCGGGCACGTTAAATGCTTAGTATTCCCTGCGAATTAATTCACTAGTTTTGTTTTGCCTAAAATCAACCAATTGCATGAAACTACCTTTGACAATTACTTCTTGAGTTTTTATTGTTAAATCATCCAAACTAAGATCATCCTTCGTATGAATTTTAGTTGAATTATAAAATAAATATTGTTAAGACTACCAATAGATGTGTTGTGTGTGGATTCCTAAACCTTAGCGCCTTAATATATTGTTATTTTCTCTTAATTTAGATTACCTTTACTAAACTATAAAAATTCTCTTCAATTAAACTTTGTTATTTTAGTTTTATTCTCTTGTGGTTTGCTAATCAATTCCCTTTTCCCTATGGATTTGACCTCGGACTTACCGAGTTATTACTTCGCGACAATCCTGCACTTGGGAGCATTATTTAAGTCGCAGCATTTTTGAATTTAATTTCTTGTAAATTTGTAATTGCAAAAGAACCTTGAAAATTATTTGAGAAAAAAAATTAAATTGTGTAGTAAATGGATCAGTAAGGTCAGAGGGCCTATGCTTTTTCAGACTCACAAAGATACACTTCTAATTGGCCATTGTGAAGAGATTACTTGTAATGATAAGAATTTTTGGTTTTAATTAGTTTAGCATATTATTATGGTTTTTGAAAGGGCTGAGTGGTATTAGTTCTCAAATAAATAGCTTAAGTGAAGGTTGCTCGAATTTAAGTTTTGATGGATGGAATTGTCATGGTGCCATAAATTTCTAGCTAGAAGACTTAGTTCAACCACAATGCACTGTGTATTATGGAAAATAAATAATTTACAGATTCAACTAACCAAAAAGAAAAATTTAGAAGTCGAAGCAAGAGTGAACCCTTGAGCTTAAATTTTCGGTTTATATATTCTACTGATAAAGTCATTGCTTGTTAAATTTGGTGCAATTTTAAAGTCGTTTGAGAGTAAAACAATTTTACAAGGTGATCAAGTTTGGTGGATTTGGCAGAACTAAGTATTTAACTAGGAGTGACTTAAACTAAGGAATAGATTTTGCTCCCTTCGAAAAATGGGGGGAAATAATGGTTCTTATTTTATTTGAATACTTTATGATCTTAATGGTTTTAAAATACAAAATTTTTTTTTTTTTGATAGAAGCCTTAAAATATAGTTGAATTGGATGATTGTTATAGAAGGTGGATTTGAATTTGTTTCGGTATCTGTGGCCTTAATTCTTTGATCACCTGCCTAGATTTCGGCATAGTAGAAAGCCATTTCCCAATGCTAATTTCCCTCCAGGTGTTTGTGTGAATTTGATTAGTAGGTATTTTTATCTAGGTTGTCCTTTTTAAATTACAACTTGCTGGGACATAATAATTCTATATCATCATCTTTGTTTGAGGAAAATCCTGTATCATTATCTGTTAGATGAATTGTGTTCTTGCATTTACATGATAAATATTTAAATAACTGTGTAATAGTGTTTCTACATAGTGAGACATCTTGTGCATGGACATGTTTTTACTACATTTCTGCTTAAGATGTTTACCATAGTACTCATGGCTGCACCCTTTCATTGTATTCAAACTTTGCAGTCTCAGAACTAGTTATTTTTTCTAGCACTTGTGAAAGCTCGAAAAATGTGTGAAAACACAGGAGCTGTTTAGACCTCCAAATTAAAAATTACAGCTCGGTTGATTTTACTCTAACTTAAACTAAGTGCAGAATAGAGTAAATGCGAGCGGATAAAAAATATAACTACTCTAAGTCATATTCATCAAATCACCGCAGTAAAATGAAAGCTAAAACAGTAGGGAAGAAGAATGCAAACACAAGATAACACGCCGTTGTGTTATCGAAGAGGAAACTGAAGAACTCGGTGAAAAATCTCTCTGCTGCCCTTCAAGCGGTAAATCGATCCATTAGAGAATAATTTGGAGTACACGAATAATAAAAGACCCTCCAAGCCTAGTCTACCCCATGTACTCGAGTCCTCCAAGCTCCTACTACCAACTGACTTTGCCAAGCCTTGTCTTCTCTAACTCTCCGAATCACGCAATTCACCTCGATTGCATCTACCAAACAAATGGCTTCTTCCAATGCTTTCCAGCAGCACCAAAACCTCACTTTACACTCAAGATGGGTGTGGTAAGTGTTTGGGCTATCAACTTCTCAAGGATTTGGAAATTGAGAGGTAGGAGTTGAGGAAAACCACAATGAATTGTGTAGAGAATTGTGGGCATAACAATCTCTCACTCTCAAGGGTAGTGGATAGGATTTTCTCTTTAAAAAGCACTTAACAACATATGTGAGTAATGTGGGTATATATAGTGTGAGTAGGGACAGGGTGTATAAGATATGACAAATTGGCAAAACAAAATGTTTCGTGGGTATCTCGCGGGAAGGCCTTACTCACGAGACACTCGCAAAAACCAGCTGTCACCATCTGTCATGACTCTTCGCATTCTAGTAATGTGCTGAGCACATGCTTCACTTCGCGGAAAAACTACTCTCGAGCTACTGGCAAAAACTTCTTTGCTTTTCAATTACCTTGAGTCTTCACACTCTCTTTCACACACAACCCTTACAATAAAATCCCACAAAATACAAAGTACAAAAGATTGAACATAATTACAATCAAATTTGGCACGGAATTAAAGCCAACACAAAATAGTTGTAAATCACAACTTTACAACTTGTTTAAGACTTGATTTGATGAATGAGTGAAGTAGTATGATAGTGGAAAGGAAATGCCTTCGAAAAATTTCATACAAAGAAGAGATTCAAGCTTAGGTGCTGTATGGAAGTTTAATTGTCCCTTTTAATTTGTAATACCAACTAGTTTTTGGAATGAATGTAAATGTAGAAAACTTGTTTAGGTGGCTGAGGTGAGTAAAGTGACCTTTTCTGGTTTTCTAGAAATTTCTTTCAGGTAGTATTGTAGGGTCTTATTTTGGGAATAAAATACGTGAGGAGGAGCCTCTTTTCCAGATATGTTTTCCATGTTGGGAATAAGAGTGCAATGTCAAGCAGGAATAAGAGCACAATAGTAGCTAGTAATATGTGCTTCTTAGGAAGAGTGATGCGGTGATACTTGAGATACATGTATTTTGATTTGGATTTGGAGTCTGGATGCCTCTTTTGTTTTTTTGTTTTATGCATAGGGGCATGACATGGTATATTTTTTTGTATTTGTTTCAGATTTGGCTGGTCAAATTGGACTTCTGTTTGTGTCTCCACTGTCACATTCTTAGATCCTGTTAACAGTTTTCCAGCAGGCTTCTTCAGCATTATACAGATTTCCAATAGGGATCTTTTAGCCTTTCTCTTCAACTTTTTGGTTATGAAGATGCTGAAAGAATGATTGCAAGAACAGCAAGTGGCATTCTTTTAATGTTTCAGGTGTTCTAGGCTGTAAGGTAGGTTCTCTTCCCATGCCATGTTAACTATATGGTTGCTGCCAGGACCTTTGTTTTTGGCAGCATGAAATTTGATGATTGAACAAATGTGGACATTAAGGTTTGAAGAAATTTTACATGTGATTCATTTAAAAGTGATTAGGAAGTATAGTTTCCGTATGCTGTTCCGGATAGGATTGCTTTTTAAGGAGTGCTATTTTGAGTTTAATAACCTATAGTCTTTGTCTCTTCAGTATGCCATTCCATGTGGCTCATACGTAAGATAAATTGAAGT
Organism: Quercus aquifolioides; assembly: GCA_019022515.1. Classification (NCBI taxonomy): domain Eukaryota; kingdom Viridiplantae; phylum Streptophyta; class Magnoliopsida; order Fagales; family Fagaceae; genus Quercus; species Quercus aquifolioides. The sequence goes on from JAFHAW010000189.1 coordinate 31,612, forward strand.
ATATTTTCCGTTTTTGTGTTGGATTTCGTTTGATAATTATGTTTTTTCCCTTTCTTAGTATTAGATCAAAGATTTTAAAATTTGGGACCCAAAAAAAAAACCCTTATTTTATTTAATAGATATTCTTGTCCTACCTAACTTAGGCTTCTAGGAAGAGGTGCCCTGTCTCAGATCCAATTTTTTTTTATCCTGATTTATTCCCTTTTATATGTTCTTGTTATGAGGCTTTAATTATTTTTATTTGCAACTGAATTTGTTATCATGTTAGCAAGTCAGTGATAAGGAGGGGGGTGGAGCCCTATCTTAGATCCATTTGTAATCTTGCATTAAGTTAACATGTAGTTGTATCTGCTTCTATTAACTGTTTTGTACCCGAAACAGATCTTTGTTCTTTTGCAATAGCTATGTGATATCCTCTTCATTCCTATTTCTTGTAGTTCAATATTAGGCTAGACATGATCATAATTAAAAGATCTTTTTTGTGTGCTAATTACCTTTGATTCTGTACTTAAATTGATTGCATCTTTTTTTGCATTAAGTTATATTTGGGTTTTAAATAGTTCTCAATATAATGGTATTTTTGCGATGTCAAGAGTCGTATTTCGATTCAGTTCTGACAAGGATTATTAGCACATGACTTACCGAAATCTTTTTAAAAGGCTTATTTGTTGAGGATATTATCAGAGGTGCATACAATATTCTTGTACTTTTGTTTTTCTGGTGTCACTAAGAATGAAAGACAGCTGCTGTGACACTAAGTGCACAAATATAGGCAATTATTTCATTTGTTTCTTAATAGATGGCATTTGAGGAAAGATAGATAACACTTATTTGAAGACTTTGCAAAATGATTTTAAACTGTTGGGGAAATTTTTTTGCTTTATCAGATTATATGGTGTGGTTGTAGAGGAGGAGGGGGGGTGGGGTTAAAGATAGAGGAGGAGAAAGCAGTACAAAGTTCAAGTCATTAAACTAACTTGTATAACTTGTATGTATATATTGGTGGGGTTATTGTAGGTGAAGTGGAGGACCTCCGTTGCCAATAGTGAGCTTGATGAAAGAGTATACGGGCATCATGGATCTCCTCAATTAGAATGGCTTAGCTTGGGATGAAATTTGCAAAACGGTAGCAGTTGATGTTGAGTTTTGGGAAGCTAATATCAAGGTGCCATTCTATCTCATTAGTAATGTTGCTAGGGTAATGGGGTCTCCCATTTCATTTCCTCTAGTTATCATTAAAGAGCAGCCCAAAGCATGGTGCGTGTACAGTTGTACTTTTTCCCCCTTTGATGAAATGACATTACTACTTTCTTCATCAACTAATTTGAGTGTTTTTGGGTAACATGGAATGAAGCACGATCATATAAATTCTATAATATTCAATGAATTGGATAATTTTGAGTAGCTTTCATTCATTTAAAAGTGACACTTTGCAGGATCATCCGGATGCAACTGCATACAAAGATAGGATCGCATATTTGTGATTTGTGCTTGATTAATGTTAATGAAAGTTAGGATGGAAGATTGTAAAGTTGTGATTTACAACTATGTGTTTTGTTGGCTTTTATTCCGTGCCAAATTTGATTGTAATTACTATCAATTGTTTATACCCTGTATTTGTTGTGGGAATTGATGTAAGGGTTGTGTGATAGAGAGTGTGTGAAGACTCAAGCAATTTGGAAGCTGAAGGAATCTCGCGGGTATGTCGCGACTAAGCTTCTCGCGAAGTGATGCATGTGCCCTGCACATGCTGGAATGCGAAGATTCAGGACAGGTGGAGACAACTGCCTCTCGCGAGTATCTCGCGGGTAAGGCCTTCCCGCGAGACACCCGCGAGACATGCTGTTCTGCCAGCCTGTACTGACTGACTCACACATTTTGCACCTATCCTATATAAACCCTCATTACCCACAAATGTTGAGGAATGCTTCAGAGAGAAAACCCTAGCCAAACACATTTGCAATTAGAGATTGTCATCCCCACCTTTCTCTATACACTTGCTTGTGGTATTTCCTCAACCCTTCCCTCTCCATTTCCACACCATTGAGAGGTTGATAGCCCAAACACTTACCACACCTTTTGAGAGTGTTGAGTGACGTTTTGGTGCTGCTGGGAAGCATTGGAAGAAGCCTGGAATGGCAGATGCAACATGGAGCTTGTTGTGGGATCCGGGGTGCTAGACAAGACACGGTTCCGAGAAGCCTTGTTGGAGTAGGAGCTTGGAGGGCTTAGGTACATCGGGTAGATTAGGCTTGGAGGGTCTCTTGCTTACTCATGTATCCCAACTGATTGTCTAGTGGATCGATTTCCGCTTGGAGGGCGGCGGAGAGGTTTTTCGCCGAGTTCTTCGGTTTCCTCTTCGAGAACACGTCTCGGTGTTTTCTGTGTTTGCATCCTTCTTCCCTACTCTTGTTTAATTTCATTATTGCTGCTGTGTTGCTTTAATTATGAATTAGAGTAGTTACTTCTTTATACGCTTGTGTTTACACTATTCCGCACTTGTATTAAGTTAGTGTAAAATCAACCAAGCCGTAATTTTAATTAGGGGGTCTAAACAGCTCTTGTGTTTTCAACACGTTTTTGAGCTTTCAATTGGTATCAGAGTGGGTACACTTGTTGTGGTTCAAATACCTTAGTGTGATCCTAGACCCCTTGGTGTGTTTTGAAAAGTGTTTGTGAAAATGACTCAATGAGCATATTTAAAGATTGTTCCAGCAATGCTGTCTTAGAGTTATTTAAATCCAAGAAACATGCTAGAATTTTTTGTCATATGCTGAAATCATTAGTTCATAGGAACCATGATATACACAACAGCCTATGTGAGTCAAAGTCTTTAAACTATGAATATGAGAGAAGAAATAGACAGTTAAGTGATAAAATTGGTCGTTTAAAAGGGAAACTTCACTCATCCTTGAATGAAATAAAGAAAAATGAGTCTTGTTTTGATGGTCAAGAATGTCTCTCTCATGCATGTCTTTTTGTTCATACCGCATTGAAAGTGTTTAACTCATGTTTGTGGTACCTTGACAGTGGATGTTCTAGGCATATGATTGGAGAAAAATCTTTGTTCAAAACTCTTAAAGAGAAGGAAGATGGATTTGTGACATTTGGGGATGGTAGTCATTCACAAGTTCTTGGAAAGGGAACAGTGGATATTCCGGGTCTGCCTTTGATGACTGATGTGCTATATATTAAGGGTTTAAAAGTGAACTTGTTAAGTATCACTCAGATTTGTGATGAAGATTTCCTGGTCCAATTTTCAAAAAAAGGATGTCTAATCTTGAATGAAGAAGGTGTTCAAGTTCTAAAGGGACTAAGGACCACTGATAACTGCTATGGGATCATTCCAAAACCCAGCATAGCATGTCGAAGTGCTCGGGTAAACCTCTTGGAGCTGTGGCATCAACGGCTTGGACATGCAAATTACAAACAAGTGGCGAAAGTCTTGAAGCTTGAGGCTGTGGTTGGTTTACCTAAGTTTGGGAAGATTGAGAAGAATGTTTGTGGTCCATGTCAATTGGGAAAACAAACAAAGTCAAACCATCCTAAAGTGAATGTGGTTGCAACTTCTCGTCCGTTAGAATTACTGCATGTGGATTTGATGGGTCCTACAAGAACAGAGAGCATGGGTGGAAAGCGGTACATCATGGTAATAGTTGACGATTTCTCAAGGTATTCTTGGGTGGACTTCCTTAGAGAGAAATCGGAAGCATGTGATAAGATGGAAAAATTGTGCAAGAGATTGATGAATGAAAAGGGAGTACCTATCATCAAAATCAGGAGTGATCATGGGAAAGAGTTTGAAAATGCAAAGTTTGAAGCATTTTGCAATGAACACGGTATCAAGAAGGAATTCTCAGTCCCAAAGACTCCACAACAGAATGGAGTAGTTGAAAGGAAGAACCGGGTGATTCAAGAAATGGCTCGAGTAATGTTACTCAATAAAAATCTTCCACAGAAGTTTTGGGCTGAAGCTGTGAACACGTCTTGTCACATTGGGAATAGGATTTACTTCCGAGCAGGAACGAAGAAGACATCGTATGAAATTTGGAGAGAAAAGAAGCCGAAGGTGAAATATTTCCGAATATTTGGGAGGAAAATGTTATATTCTCAATGATAGAGAGAATCCCGGAAAATTTGATGCTAAAAGTGATGAAGGGATATTTCTAGGTTATTCATTAAATAGCCGAGCATATAGGGTGTTCAATAAACGCACCAAGACGGTAATGGAGTCAATAAATGTGGTCATTGATGATACCATATCTGAAGGGAAAGGGACGACGGTGAAGGATCGAACCTGAAGAAGGGGGAAGTTGAGGACAACATGTCTCAAGATGATGAGATCGAGAAAGAATCACCAGAAAAAGAGTCTACACCCCCAATACCAAGAAGGGAGACCAGATCGATGCAAGGGCCTTCTAGCCCTCTCACCCCTCCGGAAGTTCAACCTCCAATCTCTCGAGATGAAGAACCTTCCACCTCCAAGAGACCATCATCAAGGGGTAACCCTCAATCATCCACCAAGTAATATCATTGGTGACGTAAATGAGGGACTTCGGTTGAGAAAAAGGACCAAAATACAGTGCGAATCATGTGACGTACAATTGTTATCTTGCTCAATTCGAACCCAAGAAGGTAGAGGAAGCCCTTAGAGACGAAAATTGGATCGAGTCTATGCATCAGGAGTTACATCAGTTTGTCAGAAATGATGTATGGGAGTTGGTTCCAAGACCCAAAGATACCCATGTCATTGGCACCAAGTGGATCTTCAAGAACAAAACTGACGAAGACGGTGAGGTAGTTCGAAACAAGTCTAGGTTGGTAGCTCAAGGATATACTCAAGTGGAAGGCATAGATTTTGATGATTCGTTTGCACCAGTAGCAAGGTTAGAGTCAATTCGAATTCTACTGTCCATTGCATGTGTTATGGATTTTAAATTGTACCAAATGGATGTAAAAAGTGCATTTCTGAATGGTTTTCTAAATGAAGAAGTATTTGTTGAGCAACCAAAAGGATTTCAAGACCCTCATTTTCCGGATCATGTGCTAAGGTTGAAGAAAGCACTGTATGGTTTGAAGCAAGCACCAAGAGCATGGTATGATCGTCTCACTTTGTTGGATCGCGGATTCAAAAGAGGCCAAGCGGATCGAACCTTGTTTGTAAAGAGAGATGAGAAGTCTCTCCTAGTTGCTCAGGTATATGTGGATGATATTGTTTTCGGTTCCACAATTGACCATTTGGCTCATGAATTCTCCGAAGAAATGAAAAGGGAGTTTGAGATGAGTATGGTGGGAGAGCTGAACTATTTCCTTGGGCTTCAAGTGAAACAGCGGAAAGATGGGATATTCATATCTCAAGAGAAATAAGCCAAAAATCTTGTTAAAAGATTTGGTCTAGACTCTAAGAAACATACTTCCACTCCAATGAGCTCCTCATCAAAGCTGAGTCGGGATGCAGCAGGTATAGAAGTGGATCCAATGCTTTATCGAAGCATGATAGGCAGTCTCTTATACCTCACTGCTAGCAGGCCAGACGTTGCCTTCAGTGTAGGTGTGTGTGCTCGATTTCAGGCAGCCCCCAAAGAGTCACATTTAACAGCTGTCAAAAGAATTATCCGCTACATAAATGGCACCTCTGACTATGGATTTGGTACTCAAGAGATTCAAATGAATCCTTAGCCGGATATTCTGATGCTGATTGGGCCGGTTGCATTGATGATAGAAAAAGTACTTCCGGTGGATGCTTTTATCTTGGAAATAACTTGGTGTCATGGATGAGCAAAAAGCAGAATTCAGTCTCTTTATCAACAGCCGAAGCTGAATACGTTACTGCTGCAAGTTGCTGTGCTTAATTACTATGGATAAAGAAACTTCTTCATGATTATGGAATCACTCAAGACACGATGTGTGTATATTGTGATAATACAAGTGCCATAAATTTGTCCAAGAATCCAGTTCAACATTCGAAATCAAAACATATCGAAATTCGGTATCATTTCATTCGAGATTTGGTGGAGGAAAGGACCGTGTACTTAGAGTTCATCAACACTGGGAATTAGAAGGCAAACATATTCACTAAACCTCTAGATGGCCCAAAGTTTGAATCTTTGCGTAAGACCATCGGTGTCGGTATCATTCCCTGAACTCTATCTCTTGTGTGAACCTATACTACTCTGTGTTGCATACCTGTTGTTTTGGTTCCACATGTTTAGTATCTAACAGTTTTGCTTTTATCTGTTTTGGTTTGCACCTGCTACTTTTGTTGATCGTTCTTTCCTTGCTCTGGTTTGGGTGTGTTCAAATATTTCAAAAACACATAAAAATAGAAAATCCAAAAAGTTTGATCGCTTTGTTGAGTTTTGTCTCAAAACATGTTTTGCCTTGTACCTTTGTACATATGGCTTTGTGCATTTAACGAGCTTAGCTTGTCCTCATGCACTCATATCATTGTGGAAGAAATTCTGAAATCTATGTGACTGTTGTAAATAGATCTTCAACCTTGTCATGAATGATTAGTGAATGGTTTTGTTGATCTTGAGACATGCATAGACTCATGCCTATATATCTTCCCACTTTTATTTTTTTTGCTTAAAAGAGCTCTCTAAATGTAAATCTCCAAATGATAAAGAGATATAGAGCCTGCAAAAGCCTGTCGCACAAACTAGTATTCGACTAGGAAAAAGGGAAAGCGACCAAAATAAAATGTATGATGCCCAAAAATCCAAAGGCTAACTCATCAATTGAAATATCAAAAATTTCAGGCATCTTTCTCTAAATGAGATTCTCTTTGCTCAAAAGTTGCAAATGATATGTTAATTATGGAGCCAAATGAAAAGCTTCAATGAATTGTTATCAAGTACGTGTGGGAGGTCATATATGCATGTTTCTATAATGAGATAGATCACATAATCTAGTGCTAGTTGTGTATGCCTTGATTGAATTAATCATTGAAGCTTCACATTGGACTAAGAACTATCTCATATTTGATATCCACACACAACACACAAGTCTATGTTCAATGAATGTCTTATTCATTTGTGTGATTGTACTTGATTAAATGTGTTTTCACATGCTCAATCTTTGTTGATCAAACCCAAAAAGATTTTTGAGTGTTTTATTTGTTTTTGAAAGTGATTTTATACTTTCTTGTCTTTTGTTTTTTATTAAAATGCATATTTTTGTGTTTCTTCAAAAACTGGTTCAGAGGTAGTTTCGCGAGAAGCTCACGACTTAGATCTTCCCGCGAAAAGGAGTTGAGGGAAATTTTTATTTTATCATGTCACTCAGAAACTTTCACGACTGTTTCGCGACCAACAGCTTCTCGCGAAATGCTGTTTGGCTAAAATTGGATTTTTCCAATTTCAGACAGAAGTTACCGCGACTGGTCTCGCGACTGTTTCGCGACCTAATGCTTCTCGCGAAATTTTAGTGCTTCAGTGGCCCTTCTCGCGACTGTTTCGCCACTCCCTAACCCGCGAAAAACGCATGTTTTCTGTTTTTATATTGCTGATGTGACAGTGTTTCAAAACACAAAAACTTCCCTCGCTCAACCTTTGTCGAACCCTTTTTCATCCCAAGGTCATTTTTTTCAAAACCCTTCATTTTCAAGCATCCTTTCTGCTTTGTCAACTTCAAGGTATGTCTTCTAAAGCATTCCCCTTCAAGTTTTGTCCTATTTTTGCAGATTTTTCGTTAGGGTTTCAAAAATTTGGGGTTTTTTCGAAAATTTGGATATTTTTTTTTCAAAATTGGGTGTTTTTTGTCAAATCTTTTGCTTGGGCTGTGTCCCATTGGGTTGTTTCTGCTTCTGTGTTGGCCCTTGTGGCATTTTACTCTTGTATTGAGGGTAGATTTTCCATGTTAATGCAATGCTCATGTCATATTTGAAGTTGGTGCATGCTAGGTGTTTGGTTAAAATGTCCGAGGTGACATTTTTTGTGCTAATTCGGAATCAAGTGATTTCAATCCATGGACTTTCACATGGTTTGACCTTATTTCACTCAATTTGGTCATTGATAGTGTGTCTCATGCACCTTGCACTTGCTCACATATACACACACATGCACATTTGCTTAGTTCCATGCATTGTGTCTATGCATTCAGCAGTGTTAATTCTGTTTTGACCTAACTTGAATCTAATCAAGTTCAGTGTTCTGTGGTCTGTGGGTTGTGCTCTTGTCTCCTGTTTGTTTTGTGTGCTATGTTGCACAAATGTCTCCATTCAAGACTTCAGCTGTGAAAGGAGGCCGCGACAAAGGGAAAGAGCCGATCATTGATGTTGATGCAGATTCACCTAGACCAAAGGCGACTCGTGGCCTCAACAGGAACTTTTGATCCTCACTTGTTCAAGTCTTATGCTGCTTTTGAATCCTTCAAGAACCACTTTCAGGGTGCTCCTTTGATAGTTGAAAGGGGGGTTGACCAGCCATCACTCAGGGACACACAAATACCTATTTGGTTTGCCACGAAAGATTGGAACTATCTGCTGTCAACTTTCGAGGATACATACGAGAACATGGTTAAGGAATTCTATGCCAATGCCAGTGTCGTCGGCGATGAGATTAAATGTTGGGTTCGAGGAAAGAGCTTTTCTGTCACACCAATGTACTTGGCGAAAATTCTACACATTAACCGGCCAATACTCCCCATACCGCCGTTAATATGATGAGCAGAACCCCAGATGAAGAATATCTCAGACAGTCTTAGGAGCTGATTTGGAATTCTCATCCACTAAGAAGTCAATCAATGTGGCATCCCCTCTCTTCCGAGCTACGACTTCTCTCAATGATATGTGTAGCAATCTCTATCCCTTGTCCAGCACCGGATATATGAACCTTGGTCAAGCTTTGTTTTTTGAATGATCTGATCACGGATGTAGAGATTGATGTGTGCTCTCATATCTTTCACATTTTGGCAAAAACAATTGACCGACTGCTTCAAGGAATTGTCTTCCTTTCTCTCGCCTATTTCAAAGATTTTGAAGCTCAAAGGTGTCCGCGTCCATTGGATGATGAATGTCCATATCCAAGGCCAAGTCCAATCAACATTCGGTCTCTCCATGCTAGTATGAGCCATGCCAAGAAGAACACCAAGCAAGAAAGTCATGCACCATCGGGTTCCTCGAGTTCTGCAAACTCGTACCAATGATGGACAGTCAACATATCTTCACTGCTCTTCAAGGATGAGTACAAAGATGTCCGGACTGGCGACTATCATTACCTCACCACCGAGTTTTGATTCACAGTTCTTCTCTCAAACTCAGATGGTGACGAAATTCAACGGAAGCTAGAAGGGGGGATGACTAGCTATTCCATGACAAAAAGGGGGAGATGATGTCATTGATAGGGGGAGTATGGAGTTAGGGGGAGAAGAAGTTTAACAGTGTCCTATGTTTTACTTGTTTTGCGTTTAAAGCTTTGATACTATGCTTTATTTAAGTATTATTTCAGATGTTTTCTTTGTGATATTTTCTTATGCTTTTAGCATACTTGCATGTACCCATGTTGCTTTTGTAAGCTTTAAGGGTTGTTTTGTTTGCATTGTGCTTTGTAGGCTTTTATGGTTTGTGCCATGTTTTGCATACTTTGCTTATGCAGCCTTTATGCTTGTGCTATTGAAGTTTAATGTCATACATTTACTTCACTACATCACTCTTGTTGCCGTGTAGGATTGTTCCTAGATGCATATTAGTTCTATGCATTGGTTGAGTGATGAACACTCTTGTGCCTAGTAGGATTGTTCCTAGATGCAAATACTTGAGTATTTTGCATTGGTTGAGTGTTGGATTTGCAAATGGTACTCTTCATATGAGCTTATCATCTTGCATATCGGATGTTCTCCTTGTGTGAATGAGCAGTTAATTGCTTGTGTATAGTGATTATTGTTTGAATCTTGCCATGATCTAGTGTTTGCTATTTTTTTGCTTGTTCATGCTTTTATTGCTCCATATGCTTTTCAAGTTTTTGCATACAATGATAATATTTGTGTTGTGTTTCCAGGAGTTATTGTTCATATGTTTCAAGAGCTTATCAGAATCTAGAATTAGGTGTGAGTGAGTTTTGCCTTTGTTTCCCAAACTCGTTTAAGTCTAGGAGTTGTTTTAGGGTTTTGTCACGGAATAGCCAAGGGGGAGATTGTAAAGTTGTGATTTACAACTATGTGTTTTGTTGGCTTTTTATCCGTGCCAAATTTGATTGTAATTACTATCAATTGTTTTACCTGTATTTGTTGTGGGGAATGATGTAAGGGTTGTGTGTGAAGACTCAAGAATTTGAAAGTGATGGAATTCTCGCGGGTATTTGTCGACTTAACATTCTGTGGTGAAGTGAAGCATTGCCCTGCACATGCTGGAATGTGAGGAGTCAGGACAGGTGGAGGTGACAGCTGTCTCTC
>JAFHAW010000188.1:0-49166 GCA_019022515.1 Quercus aquifolioides
TTTTATCTCTTCGAACACACCTAATCCCCAAATAGGGCCGCAGGCCCAATACGTAAGTTGGCTTTCACCCCCCACAATATATATTATATATATATTATACAATCCTAAAATGTATTAGCTTGCATGGATAATTTGCATCATATTCATTAGCCCACTCATATGAAGAGTTCATTTTGTAGTAGGTATAAATGAATAAGATTCTAGAGTTTTCAAGTAATTTCTAAAATCTCCCTCAAAAAGAAAAGTAATTTCTAAATTTTATTCTTACACTTTTCTGTCTTCTTACAATAAAATAAAATAAATAAATCCTATTCATACACTTTAAATTGGATTTCGTCAAGGTAATCAATAATCTAAATAAATAAATATGGTATTATTGATGACGTTAAAAAATTAAACCACTCATTTAGAATGGATGAATAAATTTTAGGATCCAATAAATAGAGAAAGAGAAATGCTCTTATAGAGGAAAGTGGTCCAAATGAAAAGCTTGAATTGCCCCAAAGTTGACAACGACATTGATTTCTTTTGGGAAACTTGCTTATTTAAAATGGATGAATAAAATTTTTAGGATCCAATAAATAGAGAAAGAGAAATGCTCTTATAGAGAAAGTGGGTCCAAATGAAAAGCTTGAATTGCCCCAAAGTTGACAACGACATTGATTTCTTTTGGAAACTTGCTTATTTAAAATGGATGAATAAAATTTTAGGATCCAATAAATAGAGAAAGAAAAATGCTCTTATAGAGAAAGTGGGTCCAAATGAAAAGCTTGAATTGCCCCAAAGTTGACAACGACATTGATTTCTTTTGGGAAACTTGCTTATTTAAAATGGATGAATAAAGTTTTAGGAACAAGTAACAAACTCTAAACAGATAAAGGGAGTCCAAACTCCAAATTCCAAGTGTATGCTTGAATTGCGCCAAAGCCGATAATGACATTGATTTTTTTCGGAAAGTTGGACAATTCATTATTCATAATGTATAAAATCATAATTTTAAAATATTATTCACTATAATTTGACAAACGCTACAAAGCTTTTCAACTAAATGAGGTTTAACCCACTTAAAACACCTAAAACAAAACCAAACAATCCCATGTAGATTTAACGGAAAAACTTTTTAGCGTTTGGAGCATTTGGCAAATTAAAATGAATAAGTATGAATAGTAATTTGTAGAGCTTTTTGGTCTTCAACCTTTTATCTTTGTTTAAAAATCATACTTAAAATGTTTCACTTTGATTCTTATATTTTCAAAAAATTTTATCAAAATATCCTTATTGTCAATTGATAGATAGAAAATGTTGATATGGCATGTGAACACCATGTCATATCATAGAGTCCACGTCATTAGTGTGACATGGGTTTCCTAAATTAAATTTACTACATTAGTATTTTTCATACATGAGAATGAGATTACTATAAGAAACTTTTTGAAATATTTTAAAGAGTAAGAAAGATTTGGAAACAAATCTTTACAAATGTCAAAGATTGAGAACCAAATATACATTTTAACCTAAAATATATTAGCTTGCATGGATAATTTGACACCATACTCATTAGTCATTAGCCTCCCCAATTAGTACGAAGAGATCATTTAGTAGTTAAATATAAATGGATAAGATCATGTAGATTTTTTATGTAATCTCTAAAATGTCTCTCTTGAGGGGGGGGGGGGGGGGGGGAGGGGGGGAATATATATATATATATATATATATAAAATAAAAATAAAAACAAACCTGGATGAATAAAATTTTAGGATCCAATAACAAACTCTAATAGAGAAAGGCGCTTATAGGGAAAGGGAGTCCAAACAAATAGGAGTACTTTTTTTTGAGAAAGAACAAATAGGAGTACTTGAATTGCCCAAAAGCCGAAATTGAAATTGATTTTTTCCGAAAGTAGGACAATTTCATGGAAATAAATAGTGACAATATAATGACAACTTGCATTGATTGTTTTTGGAAAGTTGGACAGTTTCGTGAAAATAAATAGTAACAATATAAGGACGACTTGCAATGTCTGATTTTATTTTTATTTTTTGAGGGGAAAAACTGTAAATTCATTAATATAAACCGGCTAAATTAGCCCAAAATAGATGAAAAACTTGTGGTGGCGCTTCCTCCATCCACACTAAAAAGTCTTGAATGTTTAGTGCATGTTTGACCAAACTATGAGCAACACTATTACAATCTCAAGTAATTTTTCAAACTTATTGGAGTAGGACTTAGCAGCATTGATCAACGGTCCTATGTGAGACATGGAGATCTCGGATTCTGTCAAAGCTTTCATCACCAGCAATGAATCCCCTTCCAAAACCGCATTTTTCACGCCAAGTTCTGCAGCAAATGACAGCGCCGGGCCTGCTGCCATTGCTTCGACTTCACTGCTGCTATGCGCTTGATTTACCACCTTGGAACAGGATGCCAACACTTGACCCGTACTGTCTCTGATAACTACACCGAGACCTGACTTGTTGGTGCCTGAACAAGCCGCGCCGTCGAAGTTTATTTTCACCAAATCCACTGGTCGAGGCGTCCATCTCTTCCTGACATGGGCTGCACTCACCGTCGTAGGTACCTGAGAAGCTAGGAATTCACTATACCTGTCCTTTGAAAGCTGAACAATCTGTTGGAGTGAGGTGGTAGGTCGTCTGAGCCGAACCTGGTTCCTTTGTGACCAAACAGACCACATTAACTTTAAGGGTTTAAAAAAATGAGAATTTAATTATTTTATAATTATTTTCTTTTCTTTATATAAAATGTGAGGTTGAAGAAATTACAGAAGCAAGAGCAGAATTAGAATTAAAGAGAAAAAATGGTAGTTCCGTTGCGTATTTGAACTCTGTGTGAGAGTTAAAAATAGTAATTAAAAAAAAAGAAAGAAAAAAAGGCACTTTGTATTAAAAAATGAATTTATCTTTTTTTTTTTGTGTGGGAAATTGGAGCGAAACGTGTTGGATTGTATAAATGTGAACTCTGTCTGTCTGTCAAGCTCGTTATTGCTTATGGGCCTTTAGGCCCATGTGGTATGTCAAGATCTGTAATTGTTAGGCCCCACTTGGGCTTAAGCTAATATGTGTAACATGCTAGATGGGCCGGCTTCGGCTTGATCCGTTTTTTAGAATTTGCACTATGTAAAAAGTTGTGATTTTGAAATGAGTTGGAATGAATTTTATGAATTGAGATGCAATATTATTTTAATGCGTTTACTGTTTGCATTGGTGAAATGATGCACCATTTTGCATAGTAAAATATTCTTTTTATATAGTGGGATGTCCTTTTGCAAAAGACATTATTGTTTGCATCCGTAGAATGATGCACCATTTTGCATAATGAAATATTTTTTTTATACAGTGAAATGTTCTTTTGCAAAAGGCATTATTGTTTGCACCATTTTGCATAATGAAATTTTTTTTTATACAGTGAAATGTTCTTTTGCAAAAGGCATTATTGTTTGCATCAGTAAAATGATATACACTGTACATTGTTATTGTCTTGTTATGTCAATAGACACTGTTCAAGATTCTGATAATGATATTTTGAGGATCAATATTTGTTTAAGCATTGAAACCTGTGATAAAATATGGATTGAGTTCAAAATGTTCAAAAGTTAACAGCCTGGCTTAGCTTAGCCCACCGCTAGCAGAAAGCTATGCTACAAGTCGTAAAGGGTGTGTGATTTGACCTTTTTTATCTTCTGGCAGGTAGGGTACATTTATTACAGTTATTTACACAGGTCAGTTGCATTGACTTGTGCTCAAGAACTAAAAGGGCACTTGAAAAATAAGAACATTTTTTATTTTTTTTGGTAATCTTATTCATTATTATATACATAATCACCCACAAATTAAGTGTATCAACAGCCAAAAAGAATGAAATCTGAACCTCAGACATCTAGTTCTTTTTCAAAGCCTCATCCCTCAATCAACCTCTGAACTATTTGAGTTCTTGAAAAATAGAACTGGTTTGGTACATTGCTATGACCAAAACTCATCATTACTGTTTAATTGAATTTCTTTTTAGTTTCAACTTTAAATTGAACTTTCATACCAACAACTCACGCATCAGGAAGTTATAGCATTTAGTAAATTATTTTACTAGGATTACTGAGCAAATAACTGAAAACTCTCTTCATAAATATATTGGATAAAAATAGTAACAACCTTTGCTTTCTTTTACATGAGTACAAGCATTGAAGCATGCTCATGTATCTTTCTTACAATTGATAGGCTCTACTGATTTTTGTCCAACCCACAATTTCCATTAAATTTATCTTTCCTTGTTTTTTTTTACTATAAATTTCATCTACTTAGTGCCCAAAGAAATTGTTAATAAAATGTTTAGTATTTCTTGCCGCATTTGAACTTGGATTTTCAGCACCAAAAAAAGATGATACTTCTTGAGCCACAATCAACTCAAATTGTCAAGGAGCTTCTCCAGCTATTGTTCATTCTCTTATTTTGTAGCCTTCTCCCTCTCTAGGAGTTTATGCATTGTTGAATTTCTTCTAGTGTTTTTCCTTTGGTTTCTGGAACTACCATTGCCACAAATAGAACAGCCATCAAAGAGAATGCAGAGTAGAGGAAAAAAGTGCCTGGAAAAGAAAAATCAAACATAGAAGTGTCTGTTATACAAGAATTTGGTGCTAACAATGCTACAGACACAAGAAATCCACAAATTTTTTTCACAATTTGTTGAGGTGGCAGATTATAATTAGCGCAACATCACTTTCATGTGGGATCACCATTGATCACAACCTGTCATCGCAGTTATTATGAAAAATGTTGTGCCATTAGGCTTATTGTTTTTCTTTACCTGAGGAACTCCAAGTCAAAAGAAAGTTGAATGTATAGGAAATTAAAAAAGCACCCAACCAGTTCACTAGCACCACCAAGCTCCCAGCAGCCCCCTTCACATCAATTGGGAAAATCTGCAAAACAATAAGTTTCAGATAAGCTCAATGAAATTATCGAGTTATTGAATGCTAATTTGTTAAACAAGCATACAAATTCACTTTGAAAATGTAGAAAGTTACCTCAGACATAATCAGCCAAGGGACTGCTCCCATTCCAATAGAGAAAAATGCTATGAAAAACTGATTTAAATGAAAAAATAAAATAAAATCAATAAAATAAAAATCCATATTTATTTTGGAGTGGCAAAAAGGTGATCATGTTATACTACACAAATTTGCAGTTATAATGGTTAATTTACCAGCACTCCAACAAAAGCTAATATTGGTGCCCACTCAGGCAACAAGTTGTGGCCCTGATTCATAATGATCAAAAAATCAAGTTCAGACTAAAATGTAAAAGAAACAACTAGATAAAAGAGTTCTTTTTAATACACACGGATAATTTTGATGGCTTACCTTGAGAAAGAAAGAAGTGCCTGTTACAAAGCAGCCTAGAAATGTCCCAGTTGCAGAAATCTTCATACACAAAAACAATTTTCATTACTCATTAGGCATCAAAATACTACTCTCCCTCTGATATAATTTTCATAAGTTTCAAAAGATAAATGCTATAACATTATCTACCAATAAAAGTGGCTTTCTTCCAGATTTGTCAATCATCATTGCGCCCACTATAGTTATTGGAACCTGTGAATCAATATCAGATAATCTGAGTTTGGATTAAGAATTAATGATGTGACTTTGAGGACAGTGGTAGAAATTATACCTGAATACAGGCATAAGCTATGGTTCCAATTTTGGCCAGAGAAGCCCCTGCAGTTTAGATAATTCAATTAAAAAATAAGTTCCAAAAAAATGAAGTGTTATGAAAGGATTATAAATAAGTTTCAAGAGAAAAGACGCGTTAAAAAAAAGGGCATAAGGAATGAAGTGTATAGAAACACTGAATTACCAGCTTCTGCAAAGGTTTCACTTGCATAGAAACCTATTCCATTTATTCCTGTGAATTGTTGACATATCATTATTCCTACTCCAATCTGAAAATAGTCACTAAACAGCAAAGTATCAGTACAACATAAAAGGCCTCTCAGATAACCAGCCTAAACATACTTCAGTAATTTTTCTACTTATTTGCATATGCACAATTTATTGAAGTCTCACTTCTTCTATGTACAACTGAAATTTTATTAACTTCCAGTAAATAAGCATATAAGTTTTCAACAATAAGCTAATCCAAATGCACATTTCTATAGATATAAAAAAGACACGTACAATCATGGAGCGAATATGTCTTCTTTGGAACAAATCCAGCATTTTAGCCTTTGGAAGAGTCTTAAGAGTTTCAATATAATCCTGCCAAGAAACATAAGGAGTCAGTTCCTCAGACATACAAATTTACATTAGCAAGCTTTACATGAGTGTTAGGAAGGGAAGTACTTTAATTTCAGCAGCTTCAAAAGTAATATCAGCATCTTTGCCACGAAGTTTTCGTAGCGCAACTTGAAATTCTTTCTCACGGCCAACCTTTGCCTGCAAAGAATGACATTCTTTTGGTCTCATTTCTTGTTCAATCTCATATCTAATTTGAAAACAAAATTGCTTAAATTTTTTATTTAAATACTCACCAGCCATCTGGGAGACTCCGGAACAAAACATAGACCCACAAGAAGGAATATGCATGGAACAAGACCTTCAAATCACAGCCAACACTTCATTTAGTAAAGTTTTAGAATTTTTCAATTTTCTTTTCAACACTCACACTTCTGTATAGATATAGAGTAAAATACTCAAAATTTTTAATTTACCAGTCAAAGCAAGTGCTCTCCATGTTATGACTGATCCTACTAAGAATGCAACTGATGATCCAGTGCAAATCATGAGCTGCAGAACAAGCAAAAGAAAAGGGAAAGAACTAAGATCTTGACCAATTAATCTTCAATCAGTTAGCAAGATTCATAAAGAATATAATCTTCATGATTAATTCTCCCACCTGATTCAATGTCGTGAGCCCTCCACGCAAATTCTTTGGAGCAATTTCAGCAATAAATATTGGCACCTGTTCATCCACTTTGTTAAAATTTCGAAATTTTATCATTACAAGGTGACAAAACAAAAAAGGGATATAGATATTAAATAATTACCACATAAGAAAAAACTCCAATTCCAAATCCTGTGAACAACCTTCCCATGTCAAGTGAAATAGCTCCCTGTATTAAAGCCATGCAAAAATAAATAATAATTATAAAAAAAAAATCATAACAGCTAGTAATTTCAGCAAGATGACAGTGTTTATTTCTTACTTTAAGAATTAACACGTGCAAACAGTGCATACCTTAGAGAAATATACAGCAAGCCATCCTGCAATGCAGAAAACACCTGACATCCTCATTGCCTGCTCCCATTAAATCTCCAGAAAGTTTAGTACAATGAAAATGATAAAACTAATACCAATTTCACTACAAAAATCTTACAAAATGATGTGACAATAAATGTGATTAGTGCCAGATCAACAACAATAATAAATACTACCGCGCACCTTTAGCATGATGGGTACTCCACACGTATAAGTGCTTGTGAGGGTGTGGGTGTGGGTGTAGGGGGAAATAACTGGAGTTCAAACTCCAAGAGGGAGCATCATACACGTACACCATTAGATTAAACTAAAGTAAATTTCTATCTCAGACAGCAGGAAAACAAAAAAACAAAAAATAATAATAAATAAATTTCTTTGGTGTGACACATCACTTTGTAAAATGTATGAAGTACGATAGAGATGAAAAAGTTGAGCACTAGCTAATCAGTTTCAAGTTTAACATACCCATTTTCGACCAATAAAGTCTGCAATTTTACCACTTGTGATGGCACCAAACATTGCACCAATTGTTAATATGGAGCCAAACATGGAGTACTGTCATATGACATACAATAAATTAGTAGCAATTCATATAATTTTGATACTATATCTTAAAAGAGAAAGAGGAAAAGAAGCCCTACCTCAGCTACAGAAAGATTAAGATCTTCTGTGATTGCAGATTGAGTGGGTGCTGAATAGCCCACCTGCCAAAATAATAACTTAAGCTAAGCAAACCTGATATCTTTTTTTTTCTTTTTTTTTTTTTGGTTCCTAACCAAAAGAAAAAACAAAAAAAAAAAAAAAAAAAAAAATAGATTTAGTAACCCCAGAAACTCTCTTAAACCAGGAATGCCATTACATTTTGGAAAAAAGAACTACATTTTTCCTAAACTCCTAAGCTGCTCTTTGTTGGACACGTATAAGAGAGAAGTGAAATATACTTACACATGATCCAAATTCAAAAGAGCCACAAACAGCAACACATGTACTGAGCAAAACCATTCCAATGGATCCACCTTCAACATTTTTATCATCTTTATGGGAAACAATATTATCTTGCTGGATGAATGGCTGTTCCAAATCTTCAAGGCCATTTATTTCATCACTATTCTCAGCATCCTTAACTTGTCCAATTGCCATCTCTCTCTCCAAACTAGTATGAAAAAAAATAAGAAGTGGGAAAGGACTAGGGAGTCAAGGACTAGGACTTGTTGTGAGCAAAGATATGGATTTGTTCTGAGGTATTTATAGGCGTAGTAAACAACTAAATTTTTTTTAGATTTTGTCTGATAGCACCGATTGATAAACAAAAAAATTGGTTAACAATTAGAAAGATGTAAAAGAAACATAGAATACAATTGCAAGTGGGATAAGGCTGGCACTGACGTGGTGATTTAACAAGATACATACAACCACTATTCAGACTGTTGAAAATGGAGTGGGGAATCAGAGATCTGATGAAACTGTGCAAGCAATTTGCCAATTTGCATGTGAATTTTTTTTTTTTTTTTTGTCTAGAATGCGTGATTACTTCTGATTGTTTATCTCTGCTTACGTGGTTCTTACTTGGACTGATGGGTACGTTTTTTTTTTTTTTTTTAATTATAAAAGAAAAAATCTAAGACCACTAAATTTTTCACAACTTCAAGCAACGTGACAGAGTGTGATTAATGGTAAAAAAAAATTGTGGGTTCATACATGAAAATAGTAAATTTATATGTAAGTGATGATTAATCACTCACAATTTATCATATCAAAATTGTGGCAAACAAATCGTTAAATAATTTATGGTCTTGAAACTACTCTTTATAAAATAGAGCTTAATTACAAAGTTTATTTGTGCTTAAAATTTTCTATAAATATAATGGGCGGCAATGCAATGATTGTTGGGACATTGCCAATTTTCCATGTTGGCCAATTGTCAACTTTTTTCACACCGTGCAAAAGGTTAATTAGAGACTATTAATTAGTTGACGAGTAAAAAAGCAAAGTTAGTATCATTATTAGGACCATTTTTCTTGCTAATGTCCCAGCTGGAACAATGAAAAGAAAATTCTTGACGTGGTCGTATTGGGAAGCTGAAATGGTTTATAATTATCTTTGCTAAAAAGATCATAGGAGAGTCATAATAGTGCTTGTGTGATTTTTTTTTTTTTTTTTTTGGTGACTTCTTTTACGCTTTCCTCACACATTTTTTATTTATTTAAATTATAGTGTTTCAACATATTGCGTCCGCTTCTGATAATTGTACTATTTATCATCAGAACAAAACACCAATTAGTTTTTTATATAGGCGGAAATTGAACACCAAATCTCTTATTCAACTATTAAAAACTTTATCAGTTAAGTTAAGTGAAACCTACACCAAAGCAACGTCGAGAAGTCAATAGAACCAAAGGATGGACTAACATGTTATAATTGATGTCAAGCATGAAGCATGAGGGAAGTTTATGAAACTCTTTTTAACATTTTTTATTGCTTTTGAACCGAAGGAGCTAGGCACTTTGTCGCTCTTGGCTTGTATTCTTTTCTTTATAGAAGACAGTCAAACGTTATGGAAGCAAGTGTTGAGTGTTTTTTTTTGGGTTAAATATTCGGTTTTAAAATTATTTTGTTATAAAGCCTTTCCTAAATGAAGTACTCTTTTTAAAATCAATAAATAAAATTTATATTTTACCATTTTTTATTATTTAAAAAGTCAATACCATTCTTTTTTCTATAGTTTAAATTAATGAGGGTATTTTTGAAAATTTACAAATTTTTATACAAAAGATAAGAAAATGAATGATGTTCCCTTAAAAAGTTGAGTTTTTTAAACAATAATCAAACTTAGGTACAGTACTTAGGTGCTATTCTTTACATTCCCTTCTTAAAATTTAACTGTGGTTTTTTTTTTTTTTTTTTCCTCATAGGATGAAAGTGTATTTTTAGTTAAGTACAACCACATAGCTAAATTTTAGGAGGAAAACCTAAGGA
Source organism: Quercus aquifolioides (assembly GCA_019022515.1). NCBI lineage: Eukaryota > Viridiplantae > Streptophyta > Magnoliopsida > Fagales > Fagaceae > Quercus > Quercus aquifolioides. The sequence goes on from JAFHAW010000188.1 coordinate 10,245, forward strand.
GAAGCACATAAGTATTGTACCTAAATTTTGCCCTTTAAACAAGACAAACAAATTAAGACAGAGAGAGTAGCTTTTTTTCACCTTGATTCTCTCAAAATTGAGTTCAAAGTAGATCTTGATTTCGTCAAAATCAAGCTCTATGCAATTCACTTATATGTGGCAAATGTGGAACTCAATTTTCTCAAATTAGAGTTCCATGTTCCTTTGAATTGTATAAAACTTGACTTTGATGAAATCAAGTTTCACATTGGAGCTAGACTTTCAGAAAATTAAATCAAGTTTCAAAAAGAGACTATATAACTAAATAAGTTACAACAGAAGTTTTGTAAGTTTGTAACTGAATAAATTTCAAAAACTGAATATTTAGTAAAAAATTTCAATTGTTGATTCTATAGGCTTATTTGCTTATTTTCTTATACGTAGTACTTAATTTTTATCACACCTACTACCTTCTTTCTCCATTAGTTTAAACTTTAAACAAATAATTTACATATATTATAGTATTTACAGAAAGTCAACAAATGTTTTCAACCTATTTACATTTTTACTTTTACAAAAAATAAAATAATGTAATTGGTTTTCCCAAATCTACTGATAAAATAAATTCATATCTATAAATTTTTTCCAAGTTAAAAAATTAGTTAATGTTGCCAAGTAAAATATGGGAACAAAAACACCCAAGCAAATCTGTTAGGTACAACTAGACAACATTGTTGCAAGTCTATGGGGGTTATCACACTATAATATGATACACCCTCGAGTACAGCTTAACACACTCATTAAAAGTTGATTTGTTTTGCAATAACAAACAATCAAATCCAAAAAACTTAAAACGTGCAATCTTTTTAATTTTTTTATTAAAAAAATTAACAAGCATGTTTTGAAATTCATAAAGATTCAAAAATAACACACACATGCACGATCTCACATTGTAGTAATGCAAAGTAAAGAAAAAATAAAGAAATGGGACAGATGATAAATTTTTGTTTTGTTTAGTTCCTTGTGCCAATTTTCTAAATTTTATAAGGGGATAAGAATTTTTTTTTTAAATTTTAAATTGCTACTTCTGTGACTCTGTCCCTGTATCCAAACATCAAAGTCCAAACCAAAACTCTCAATATGACTATATAACGCGCAAAAATCGCCTGCAGTTGTCATTATTAATGAACAAAGCAGAATTCACACATTCAAATTATTGATGTCTTCCATTTGGGATGTTACAAAATAAAATAATCGACAGTAGGATATTGTTCATCTAAAAAAATTGGATGCATGGTTTGATTTTTCTCATGTCCACATTTACCGGCCAGATAAAAAATTCGGCCTATCACTATCACTATCACTATGTTTGGTTTAAGAACATGTCTAGTTGGCGTGATTCTTAGAAGGATGAAAAAATGTGAGTAAAAAATATGAGAGAAAATTATCAGGAATGGTTCTTCGTTGGGAGGGGGAGAAAATTCATAGAATCTGGCTATTCTCTCTCGGGACCCATCAAAACTTTATCTCTGAATAAAATGAGAGTGAAAATGAGGAGCAAAAGCTCCTCGGCATTTTAGACAAAATTACCCATCCACTTTGAACAATTTTTTATCTATTTCTTCTTATTTGCATTTTTCATCCAGAAAATATTAGGGTATGATTGGTAACTGTTTTTTCCTCTTATTTTCTATTTCTAAAAACAATTTTCTATTTTTGAGACTAAACTTGTTTGGCAATCCAAAATGGACAGAAAACAAAAATTATTCTCAAAACTCAATTTGTGAAGGAAACTAAAAACATGCAAAAGGGTTTTTTCAGTTTCTAATTTTTAAAAGTTAATGAAAAAAGCATTTAATTTAATGAATCTGTCGTTAAATGAATTAGCATTAGAGTTCAAATCCTAATAACAACATATTTTAGTATTTTTAATTTTTTTTTTCAAAAAATTATCTTTTTAATTTTAACTAAACCAAACATGTTTTTGATTTCAAAAATACAAGAAATTTGTTTTTTCTTTATATTTACAAAAGCAAGTTTTTGAAAATAGAAAACAAAAACTGTTACCAAACATAACCTCAATTTTTTGATCGTTTTCATCCTTTCCTCTTGGATTTTTTTGTCTTTTTTTTTTTTTTTTAATATTCTCTTACATTTTTGTTAAAAATTTTTACTCATCCCTTTCTTTTCAAGTCATTTTTTCCCCTTCTAAGGAAACAATTTTGGTTCTAGAACTTCTTAAGCTTTTTTTTAACAAAGTATTCATTCATACACAATTTTTTAGTAAAAATATAATATATTACTTTTTGTTTTATTTAAAAGGGACATAACAGTCAATTTCTCCCAATTCTATTTTCTATCCTCTCATCTTTCTTATCACTCAGACAAATATGCTTTTATCCCTCCATTTTTCTATCCTTCCAACCAAACACTATAAGAGAAAACTTAAATCTCTTCTATCCATTCTCCCCTCATTTTTTATCCTCTTACTTTTTCATCCTTTCAACAAAATGGACCCTAAGGATGAAAAATATTGAGAGTGTAAAAAAGTGTGAGGGGAAAATATTGAGAAAAATGAAAACTGAGAGGATATAAAATATTTTATTTTCTATTTATATGTGTTTGGTTTGGAGGATGAACCGTTCTTTTGTTTGGTTGGAAAAAAAAATGAGAGGAAGGAAAATGAAATCTATATGAATATACTTTCATGCCTCTTTATAGTAAATAAAGGTTTATTATAATAATATTATTATATTAACAAGTTCTTCACCACAATCTTCCTCATTCCTGAACTGGGGTTGCTTCTATGTTTGAAAGGATTGTTCTCCCTTGATCAATTGATGATGTTGGCGGGCCGGCGGCAATGAGAGCTTTGCCTTTTGCTCAAGATATCGGCATTTCTTCTTTCATTCTTAAGGGTGATTAAGTGATTTAGAGATAATCATCAAACCTTTGAGAAGCAATAAAGAATCTTTTGCCTTCTATGGTCATCCGATTGAGGAGACAAAAATTTTAACAGGTTCTTTTGCTAATGTTAGTTGTTCACATACTTGTAGATTGGGGAACTCTGTAGTTCACAACTTTCCTAAACATGTTAGCAGTTTTTCGGTGTAGATGGAGGATTCCACATCTTAGATTCTTAGTCCATAGTCTTAGCTGATATGATTACATTTTCTTAATAAAAGCTACAAACCCACTTTTTTTACCCTTTTTTTAATACAACATGAAAGAAAAGAAAAGAAATGGTGTTACTTTTGAAGCAAATTGCACAAAGATATGATGTTTTACTTTTATTTGTGGGCGTCTTTGTTTTCCATTAATCAAGCTTCCAAAATAGTGGAAACTGGGAAGTAATGGTTTGAACTTTGAAGGCCAACTTGCTCAAAGGTATGATGTTTTGTGGGCTTCTTCTAGATAGGCTGGTCTCTTTGGGAGGATGAATGTGGGACCGACTTTTGGTAAGCATTTCCTTTTCTATGATTTTTTTGAGTCTAAAGACTAAAGTTGTTCCATTATTTATTTATTTATGCCCAATAGCACTTATTTTATGACTAATATTTATTTCACACTAATTGTTGCACATAATCATAGCACACAATTTTTGCATTAAACAATTTCAGTTCAAAATTTTATGAACTGAAATTAGTGCAAAAATTGTATATATATAATTGTGCAACAATTTTTTATTTATTTAAATTTTTAGAAACAACTAGTGCGTACTGGTATTTTCGTACCCTTTTTTTTAATAGAATCTTATCATTTGAAAATCCTTAAATACTATTACTCCCCACAAACAAAACATTTATATCCTTTAGCCAGTTGGCTTCACACCATTTCTTTCCATTATTTTAGAAGCTAATCATCATTTGAAAATCCTCCAATACTCCCACGGACAAAACATTTATATCCTTTAGCCAGTGATTTTTTTTTTTTTTTTTTTTTTTTTTTTATAAATGATATTTGAGAAAAGTTAACAGATTCCCAGCTAAGAGCATTGGTTTAAGCACTGGTTTAAGAATTATTTTTTAAAATATTTTATTGAAAAAGAAAAAATTAATTTACTTTTTCTTACAATTTTATATTTTTCAAAAAAGTAGTATTAAATTTTTCTTAAAATAATCAATTAACAAATATAAAATATCCTAAAAGTATCGTGGTATCGACCTATGATATTTTCATTGGAAGTAACATTATGCAGCCAAACAAAAGACCAATTTTTTAGTCAAAGGTATTCAATAAAAAAATAACAACTATCATAAAAATAAACAACAACTAGGCACAACCGCACTAGCTGTTTGTTACTCATCCCGAACTGACATTTTCTGGGAAAGGAAAAATTATCATAACATTTTCTTTTTAATAATTTTTTAATGATAGTCGTTCCTTCACCCCTTATACAATATATTAGATAGAGAGATGCTACATCTACAACAATTTAACAATATTTTTACAACAAATCACAGGTGGTTAGTTGTTATTGGTTCAAATTTGAAACTAACACTAAAATTACTTTTTTGCCCCAACAATAACAACCGGTAACAACCTGCCACTTAGGATTTGTTGTAAAAATGTTGTAGACATATCATTTCCATATTAGATATCATCTCTATTAATATCTTGATTTTCTTAATAATTCGATAATTACAATAGGGTAGGAGGATTTGAATCATAAATTTCTCCATTGAAAATACCAAAAGATACCAACCAGTTGAACTACAAAACACTTGATTTGATGGTAAAGAACTTTCTCTTTCACATCATGTTATTATCTTGATGTAGGCAAAATTTGACCTCACATCTTTTATTCAACAATAAAAGTTTTTACTAATTAATTGACCGGAACCCGCATTAAATAACATGTTGGATTCAAATTAATCTAGGATAACAATTTTAAAAAATATATCTTTAATTAACTATAAGATTTATAACTTATAATATATTTCATAATAATTGTTTTTTACCAACTAATCTAGATATGGATGGGTTTAAATATAGATCCTTTATTTAACGTTAAAAAGAGCTTCTTCTTTTTTTGGGAAAAATAATTAATAAATTAAGTGTTAGTTTTCTGTCGTCAAGAGTTTTATAACTTAACTGGTTAACACTTCCTAATATATCTAACGAAAATATTTAGGATTTAAATTTATCATTCCGATTTTGAAACTATTGAATTATTATAAAAATAAAAATAAAAACTATTTGTTTGATGGTTATATCATCTTGATTTGGGACAGTGTTAGCTGTCATTGGACCCAACATGATGAGAAGATAAAATGAAGGTGATAAATCTCTAACGTCAGTCTGATGTGGATCCAACGAAACAAATCACAAATGTTTCCTCTAATTTCATCCAACCGTAGGGACCCCAATCAGTTAATATTTGCATACTATTACAACATGCACGTACAGCCAAAATTTGTACAAAAAGCCTAACATGTAGACTTAAAGCTTATCATAAAACCCCATCATTAATAAATATATGAATTATGTGTGTCATGTCTCATCGTGTGAACCCTTTTTTTTTTTTTCTGTCTATAAATAGGCAACAACTTGTTCACCTAACCAAAACATTATACAAAAAGAAAAATTAAATCATTGAAAGAAATATGTATAGCTGTGTCTGTGTTTGTTAATGCAATTATGATAGTAATAACGCAGAAAACGTTAACATTTTTCTCAAGCTAAAGTAGGTCAAATGTGGTCCTGTTGAATGTGGCCACTAAGGTCCCTAGTGGTAGAACTCTAGCCTTGAGATCCAACCATTAGGAGCAAAGCAGTTTAGATCCAGACCAATCAGTGCCACCGATGCCACCCCTTAAAGCATTTGAGGGTATGACTACCTGCCAACGAAAGAGACAACCATATAAGACTATGAAAACCACTACAAAAGATGGCAAAGGCCCACAAAAAAAACAAAAACAAAAAAAAGGGGGACAGAAAAAGAAAATAACCCACATAAAGGGTGAAGAAAGGCTCACGCCGAAGTAGATCTCATGGTGAAAATTGGGTTTCTAGCAAAATTAAGGGCTTGTTTGGTAAGAAATTTTTAGTGACGTTATTTTTATTTTTTGAAAATACATGTAGGTGAAAAATGAAAATATATGTAATGTTTTTTAAACACTGAAAACGATTGTTTAAACAACTAATAACAAATGGGCCCTAACTTTTATTAGAACTTTAGAGAGTTGATTGTGAATGTTACCAGATCTAAAACTTGATAAATCTATACGCTAGGGCCCTGAGCACGGCAAGATTTTTTGGTTAACTTGATAAATCTAGACAATTGGCTACCAAACAAGAATGTAAAACAAGAGCAATCAGAGATCTCTCTTTAGAGGTGAGGTGAGGTGATGAGGTTGACTTCCTAGTCTTCCTCAGGAAGGGAAAACAAAAAAACAAAACAAAGAAAAACAAAAACAATTATCGATTGCTTAATATCTATTTAATATATGGTATACTTTTTATTTTTCAAATCTATCACTTTTTCATGGTTATTAGAGCATTCTTATCAAAGATGCTAACAATGCAAAATGTTATTTTTTTAGCATTTTTAGCACCTCAAATGATAAAGACACACCTACATCAAATATGCTAAATCATAAAAATTTTAGCATTGAGCTAAAGTGGAATCTCATCTTCGACACCCTACTGTAGCAAGATGCTAGAGCTTTTTAATATTTTCTTTTTCTTTTTCTCTCTCTCACTCTCTCTTGTGCCATGCCTTTCTTCTCCATAGCTTTCCTCTCTCTTTCTCTTTCTCCTTCTCAAACCACCATACACTCTCGTTTTCACCTTCTAAACTACCACCTCCACCGCAAGCATCAAATTCCTTTCCTAGGGTTTACTCTCCTTCCTCTTCTCCACCACCACAACCAACACCTCTGACTCACTCTTACTCTCAATCTCAGTCTCAAACTCTCTATGAGATGATATCGGAGGAGCAACACCGCGAATCGAAGCTCTCCAACAACAAACGCAGCAATTGCTCCACTTCCGTGTTTCAAAAATTCTTAACAAAACGCAGATGAGGACAACGTCATTCCAAGACCGAAACGACATGGACGGTTTGGGGTTCGATTTCGGAATCGATTTGTCGACAGCGCAGACGATTTATGGTGGTGCGGCAGTTGATCTCACCGGCGAGGTGGCGTGAGGGAGAGGTAGTGGTTGAAGGTCGAGAAGTCTGGGTGCTGAGTTGATTTGTGGGTCTGGGTTGATTCAGTGGCTTTGGATGTAGATTTTTTTTTTTTCCTCTGCTGTTGTTTGTAGTTGTGGTGGATCTGGCTGGTGGCTGGTGGCGACGATGGTGGGTAGATGTGGTGGTTATGGTATGGGTGGATGTGGATGTGGAGGATTTTTTTTTCTCTGCTGTTGTTTGTGGTTGTGGTGGATTTGGCTGGTGGCTGGTGGCAGCGATGGCGGGTAGATGTGGTGGTTGTGGTATGGGTGGGTGGATGTGGTGGCCGATGGTGCTGGGTTGAGAAAGAGAGAGATAGAGGAGAGAGAGACAGCGAGAGAGAAAGAATAAAAAATGATAAAGAAAGAATATAAATGAAGTGTTAAAAAAATAGAAGTTTTGATGCAAAAGATATTGTAAGGTGATGTGTTATATGTTATAAAATTGGTATTTTAGATGCTAAATGCTAAAATTTTTACAATCTTTGATGAGAATGCTCTTATTATTATTATTAAGTCCAAGAAGTCAAACTCCAAATAGGGAAGCCAGACCCATTTGTCCCAGAGTTTACCCCAACTGAGGTGAGTTAAAGACAAAAGACTACGATGCCTTTTAACTTTTGAGTGATACTAAGGATTTATCATGTTAAGATATCAATAAGTTTTTAGTATATTGGAAGTTCAAACTCTGTTATTTTATTCGACTATAAAAGTCTTTACTAGTTAAACTAATTGAAACTCATATAAAATTTACAAATTAAGGGGTCATCAATCATAAGAAAGTATTCGAACATTCATTTATTATGTTATTGAAGTAGCACTAATCATATTTTTGCTACATCAGTTTGTAAACCTTTTAGGGTTATGCTAACGAGTGCCCTCAGGGCAATAACTAACAATTCATTTTAAGAAAGTTTTAACACCACTTTTATAAGAAATTGAAAAAACTGTCAAAATATTAATTTTTTTTCTTTTCTTTTCCTATAAAAACTTTTTTTAAATAGATTGTTAACCATTCCTAACTTTTTATAGCAAAATTTGTAATAGCTTTGGTATTTTCCTCAACCTTTTATTGTTGCTTTTACTTGGTATTATTTTTTATTTTAATAACATAATAATGAATGTTAAAAAAAAAAATTCTTTTTATGACACATTAATTTATGATCAATTACCTTCCCAGTTGATTCTCAAAAAAAAATAAAAACTTCCCAGTATCATTCTTTTTTATAATCACACATCCATGTCATCATATTATTAGGTGCAAGTTTGCCTATAGGAGTAGAATTTTAGCAGGGTTTTCGCAATATAATGAACCTTTAGCAATGCTATAAGCCTATAACAAGTAAAGCTTTAAATGTAGTTATTTATTGAGACATAAAGCTTTATTCAATAAAATTATGCAGTGTTTTGAATGTTTGTCAAATGATGGTGAAGAGTGCATTAAAGTTGTGGATTGATTACAGCTGGAGAAAAGACTTGACAACTGTGAATGTCATTTCAATTAAGGCCAGGGTTCATATCCCTTTTGATCATCGTCTGCAAGTTCAAAATCTTATTTTCCCATACATATTTGCTGTCAGCAATTTCTTGCAGCCGGCACCTCTGACCTTGTAGGCTGTAGGCATGCAACACCACTTATGAAATTGACCAGAATCCATACCAGAACTCTTAAGGACACCCCTTAAAAGCTCTTAGAAATTGAAGCAGATTTAAGTGTAAAGCTCAAATTTTGAGCTTTTATGAAAAGCTCTAAAATTAATTATTTGTATTCTATAAATTCATAATTTTAAAGCACTATTCACTATAATTTGACAAAAACTCACTACAAAGTTTTTCAAGCTCCTTTACTCTTACCCCTCCAAGAAAAAACAAAACCAAAGAATCTCATGTAGATTTAACTGAAAAACTTTTTAGTGTTTGGAGCATTTGGCAAAATAAAATGAATGGTATTTTAAAATTTTGGATTTATAAAGTATGAACAGTAATTTGTAGAGCTTTTTGGTCTACAATTTTTTATTTGTTTAGAAATCATATTTATTACACTTAAAATGTTTCTCTTTAGTTATTATACTTTCAAAATATTGTATCAAAATGTTCTTATCATCATTTGATAGATGGAAAATGTTGATGTGACATGCAAACATCATGCCACATCATAGACTCCACGTCATTAACGTTTGGCCTTGGTTTCCTGAATTAAAGTTACTATGTTAGTATTTTTCCTTATATAATATTACTATAAGAAACTTTTTGAAATATTTTAAAGATAGCGATGGTTTGAGAACAAATGTCAAAGATTGAGAACCAAATATACAATTTAACCAAGGTCATATTGATTCTCATATATATATATATATATATCTGCCCATTAGAAGAGTTCATTTAGTAGTTAGGTATAAATGAATAATATCATCTAGAGTTTCCAAGGAATTTCTAAAATCTCCCTCTAAAAAAGAAAAGTAATTTCTTAATTTTCATACACTTTTCTACCTTCTTTACAACCCAAAAAAAAAAAAAAAAAAATCCTATTCATACACTTTAAATTGGATTTGTTCAAGCAGATTTGTTCAAGCAATCAATAATCTAAATAAATAAAGGGAAATGTTAACGTGAAAATATTAAACCCACTCATTTAAAATTGACTAGCCTCATCACAGGCGCGAATTCGCGCCTGTGATGAGGCTTTTTTTCTTTAGTGGTCCTATTTGTAGAAAAAAAACTGTGTTTTTTTATTTTATATAAATATAATTTTTATTTTGAAAATCTAATTTATAAATAAATAAAACAATTTAAAAATTAGCAGGAGAGTAGTCCTATTTTTTAGGCAATGTTTTAGTGGAAGTTAGAATTACATTTTTACCAAATTATCCTTTAGTTTTGTCTCTACTTAAACATAGGGATGTAGGGGCATTTTTGAACTAAAAAATGAGGAATCTAAACAGGAAAAGCCCCTTAAATAATAGTATAGATAAATAAAATTTTAGGAACCAATGACAAAGAATGCTTGAATTGCCCCCGAGCTGACAACGACGTTGATTTTTTTGGGAAACTTGCTCTTTTAAAATGGATGAATAAGTTTTAGGTACAAGTAACAAACTCTAAATAGATAAAGTGAGTCCAAACTCCAAAGTCCAAACGTGTGCTTGAATTGCCCCAAAGCCGATGATGACATTGATTTTTTTTTTTTTTTGGGAAAGTTGGACAATTCACTATTCATACAGCATAAATTCATAACTTTAAAATACTATTCAATATAATTTGACAAAAACTCGAAACACTACAAAGCATTTCAACTGAATAAGGTTTAACCCCCTTAAAACACCTAAAACAAACCAAACAATCCCACGTAGATTTGGCTGAAAAAATTTTAGTCATTTGGAGCATTTGGCAAATTAAAATGAATGGTATAACTATGAACAGTAATTTGTATATCTTTTTGGTCTTCAACCTTTTATCATTTTTTTGAAATCATTCTTATACTTAAAATGTTTCCCTTTAGTTCTTATACTTTCAAAAAATTGTATCAAAATATCCTTATCGTCAGCTAATAATTGGAAAATGTTGATATGGCATGCAGACATCTCATGTCATATCATAGACTAGACTCCACGTCATTAATGTAACCTTGGTTTCCTGAATTAAATTTACTACATCAGAATTTCTATATATAAAAATATTATAAGAAACTTTTTGAAACGTCTTAAAAAATAAGAACTATTTGGGAACAAATGTCAAAGATTGAGAACCAAATATGCAATTTAACCTATAATGTATTAGCTTGAATGGATAATTTAACACCATACTCAATAGCCCACCCAATTAGTATGAAGAAATCATTAAGTAGTTAGGTATAAATAGATAAGATCATGTAGAGTTTTGAGGTAATTTCTAAAATGTCACTCTCTCCCTCAATATATATATATATATATATATATATAATTTCTAAAATCTTATCCATACATTTTTCTACCTTCTTCCCCCCCCCCCCCCAAAAAAAAAAAAAACCAATTCATAAGCCTCAAATTGGACCATTCATTTAAAATGGATGAATAAAATTTTAGGATCCAATAACAAATTCTATAATATAGAAAGGCTCTTACAGGGAAAGGGAGTCCAAACAAATAGGAGTACTTGAATTGCACCAAAGCCGATATTGACATTGATTTTTTGGGAAAGTTGGACAATTTCGTGGAAATAAATAGTGACAATATAAGGACAACTTGAATTGATTTTTTCGGAAAGTTGGACAATTTCGTGGAAATAAATAGTGACAATATAAGGACAACGTGCAATGTTTGATTTGTGAAAACGATATTGCAAGTTTCGTCTATCCCCATTTGTGATCCAAATCTAAACAATTGTCCAAAGGGGCAACAATTTTAATTGTTTAATCATATGTCATGGAATTTATTATTGCTTTTAAATCTTGATACAATTGAATTTCCCATTGTCAAGGATCTGATTTTTAAATTATCAACAAGGAATAAGAACTGCCATCCCTATCAAATGGTTGGTTGATAGTCCATCTGCACAAATACAATGAGCGGCTGAGATCCAGCCAGACTTTTTACCTCCATATCAGCTCCCTGAATATTCATGATTGAAAATGAGAAAATATGATACAGATAAATTACTGTTTGTCTCAAAAAAAACGTAGAAGGGTTAAAAAAAAATGGAGAATATAATTATTTAATAATTATTTTATTTTCTTTATATAAAATGTGAGGTTGAAGAAAATACAGAAGCCAGAGCAAGAACTAGAATTAAAGAGAGAATTATTATGTTCTCATTATTTATAGAATCTGTACAAGTATGAGGAAGGTAAAGCTCAAATCAGAAAATATCTACTAATTAACCAGGGCCTAGTTCTAACTATAAACCAGAACTGATTCTCTAACAAATCCCTGAGTCCTAACAGCTAACAATCCAATCCAACAGATAAAACTAACTCAAATGCGTGACTGTCACTATAAACTGCAACTCGTTTGATAATTGATCGTTGACAGAAGTACAGCGTGTCGCGGACAGCCGCAAAAATCAAATGTTGTGTGTTTTATTTAAATTTACTTTCGTGTTTTGCTGGCTTTTGTTTCAATTGTTGTTAAAGCAATTAAACTTAAACATAAATATCATATGTAAAATAGATTAGCAATAAAAATATATTAAAATAATGAATTGATACCAAAAATACTCAATGTTACAGACTTACAGCAAAAAGAAAAATTGAATTTTTTTTCAAAATTAAGAGGAAAATACATAGAATTACATTATTCCCAAGCTAATAGTGCCCCCACTCTCAACCTGCAAACGAACAAAAACGTTCGACTGATGCAGATGTGACAATTTGAACTTAGATATCAAGCTTCCAACGCAATGAGCACATTCACATGTCAAAGCTTTGAACAGCTTAGTTAGTGTTGGTTTACAATTGATATTTACAGATGGAAGTCAGCCCTATTTTGGTTGAAACAGACTTTAACATCCAATATTTCTCTAGATTCTATCAAACAGACACCTGCGAATAGAAACTGCAAATTCGCTAACCTTGTGAGGGTGAAGTAGAACGGCACACATCCCTAAACAAACAGCGGCAAAGCCAATTACAAATATACCAGGGCGAGAGCCTAAGATTGCCCCAGAAAAAATGCGACCACATGACTTTCTTGGCCATGCAGGGTCAACATTCATGATAACCTCTCTATTCAACAGGGGAACAGTCTCACTTTTACAAGTAGAAGCTGAACACGTCTCTACCCCCAACTTATCATTTGTGATTATCTCCATATCCTGCAAATAAAGCACCAACTAATCAACTGAACGAAGATATAAATGCCAGTTGGAAAGGCAAGTATCATGGATATGTCTCTCAAGTTTTCAGATATCATCAATTAGATAACAAGAACGCTCTTAACATATAACACCAGTAGCATATCAAAAAAGCAGTGTGTAAACCTATGGTCAATAAGAAGAGATTTAAAATATTCGCTATAGCAAATTCATAACAAAGAATTAATCAAGAACTGGATGGTTAAAATATTACATGTTAAATACTTTTAGTTTTTTTGGTATAAAAAAAAAAAAAAAACTTTTGTTAATTTCAAATTAGATAGACTAAAAAGAACTGATTTCCACCCCCACCCTAAGTAGAGGGGGGGGGGGGGTGTTTCCAAAAAAGGCTTTAACAAAGTAGCTAAAGCATTAGCATTAATTGCTTGACTTCAACCCTTTGAGGTGTATTGCAAAAACAAAATCGGACAGCTTATTTATGTTGACATATAACATACAAAACTGTGACAATTTTTAAAACCTTATAAGCTCCAAGTTCACATTGACCATGCTTTATCCTTTATTTCCAGATATCAGAAATGCTAAATTCACATGTCCAGACACAATTGTGAACAGCTTTTTTTCTTTTCTTTTTTAACTATTGCTAATTATGCATCCTCCATCTTGTTTTTACAAAGGGCTGAAGTGCCATTAAACAAGTCACTGGCCATGCTGATGTGATTTTTATATTAAGAAAGTCATAAATCCAATCCCCAGATAAATTCGTATTGTTAGCTAGTATGAAGAAAAGAGAAATGCAGAAATTCATATCAGCTCTTAAATCTTCAACTCTAAATCTGGATTCACAATCAGTAAAAGCTGAAACTTTAAAATTCTAAGTCCTCACCTTCCTGTTGATTGGAACCGAGAGCACATTCTCTTGAAAGCAGCTTTCAGAAAAATGATCACCTTTTGGCACAGCTCCTGATTGCATTGAACTTTCACTTTTCTTATGTTTTTTGCAAAGAATAGCTCTCGCATTGTCAAGGTATTTCTGTAGTAAACTCAAATCAGCATCAAAAGTGCCTTTAGCCACACTGTTAAATTCCATGTTGCTTATCACAATCTTCAGTTTCTGTAACAGTTTCTCCAAAATTGTGGTCGAGTCATTACACATCAGAAAGCTCAAAAGACTATTAAATCTTTGAATCTGTGAAGCAGTGATAAACTGCTGAAAATTTTCTGATGCAGGCTCCTTAATTAGCCATGCTACATCTAAAAGAAATTCAGAAAATGTCGATTGTCTCAATGCAGAAACCTCAAACAAGTCAGAAATAGGACCAATAGCTGCAGACTCTGATTCATTCAGAAAAGGAGAAGCATCAAATCTCTGCTGCAATATCTCCATTTCGGCACAAATTTCTTTGTCTCCAATTAGTATTGGAATAAAGTTAGATAAGCCAGACTCATTCTCAACCTACAAAATAAATTAAGAGAAAGAATGTTAGATTAAAAGAACAAAGTTTTTCTCCAAACTAGTTTGGAGAAAAACTTTTCAAACTTCTCATATATCTCTTTTTTTTTTTTGTGAATTTTGAAAATCTAACCGTTGAATTTCATGTTCCTTATGTTCTTAAAATGCATATCAAATTTCATTCAAATTGGATATTATTTACTATTTGATTAGAAAACTTATTTTTTATAAACAATTTTAGATTATAAAAATTTGAAATTTTAACATTTGTTTGATAAGATAGCAATTGATCTTTGATCTTCTTGAAATTTTACATGCATGAAGAATATAATAAGAACATGCAATCTAATGGTTAGATTTTCAAAATTCACATTCAATATAGAAATATATGAGGAGTTTGTAGTTTGGAGAGAAACTTTGTTCAGAATAAAAATGTTCAGAGTTACCAATTAAAAACCATGTCCATCATGTTTTGAAATGTTTATGTAGACAACAAAATGTATCTGTTACTATAAATCCATTGTTTTCTGTTTCTACACCTATTTGCAGATCCTGATGATCAACAAGCATAGACTGATGCTACCGCAACATCTAGGAAGTGATGGTGCAAAATATTTGATACTGGTACCAAGTCCCAAGACAAGAATAATCCTCACCACTGTATTAACTATAGATGCAGAAGCAGTAGGAGTCTTGTAGCTCAACTAGTTGGCACCTCCTAATGTTTCCAATGGAAACATCCAAGGTTCAAATCCCCCCTCCCCCGTTGTAACCATCGAATTATCAAAAAAAATGAAGATAAAAAACTATAGACACAGAAGCAACACACAGCATCTAAGCAAAATAGTGCCATGCTGATAGAAATGATTTTCTGGTGAACTTCATGTGTACTATAAAAAAGCTCCATATTCCATAACCAAATTAAACAACATACAAAAACATCACCCCGCATAAACAAAAACTTTTCCAAAGTTAAACATACCCAAGAAATAGGACATGCAACAGAAGTATACAGACAGGAACTAGACACAGTTGCAATGTTCCAGAAAGATAGAATAACCAACCCACTTTTATTTTTATTTTTTTACCAATTTGAATGACACATCAAATATGCCTTTTATGAAAGTATGTTAGTATGGACAAGAAACATCCTGTATAAAATGATAGAAAAAATCCAGCATAATCTAAAAGTTATCCAGAATACCTACCTCAACAAATGCAGGACCACAAAGATCTGGTTCAGTTTGAGGGATACATATCTTGTACAACTGATGGTTAAAACTAGAAGCAGTATCGCCCTCAGTCTGACCATGCTTAGATGCAACACAATAATCATGTGCAAGATACTTTCCAGCAAAAGATACAAGAAACCTGGAACAAAACCATCCTAACACGTAAATACAAAAACTTCTTTTATTGGTATGTTACACATGCACCAAATGGGTCTTGAACCCACAACCTCACCCTCTATCCACTATTTTTTTTTTCTTTATTTGATAAGCTCACCCTCTATCCACTATTGTGGGAAGAGTAAGTGCCATTTGAGCCAGAGCTCATTGGCAGTTAAACAAGAATATCACCCTAGTATAAGAAAACCTGACAACAAAATATATACATGATCATGGCAAGTTAAAATTCAATGTACCTAGTATATATCGCTTATTATGTTCTTCCAATTGTACTAAAAGCTTCAGATATGCTAAAAGCAGCTCTGGGGTAGGAGACTTGTATGGCTCACTAATATAGAAAAAGTTGAGGTTTTAACTCAATCTCAAACCGAGCTTGACATATCACAGTTGTGACTAATCAAAACAACCCAGGCTCAGGATTGTTTTGTTAAATGAGCCCAAGGTGAAACTATCTTAGGCTAAACTTATTCACTCCTTAGCCTATCACAAGATGAAGTGTCCGTGCAACCTAGCATGGAACCCTTCCACTACTGCCTCTAAACTTATTCACTCCGTAGTCTAGCACAAGTTTAGAGGCAGTAGTGGAAGGGTTCCATGCTAGGTTGCACAGACACTTCATTTGGGGTGCCGTGTCGTACCCATGCATGTTGACAAGTCTTGACATTCATGCAGTAAATCTTGTGTCATTTAAATATGTGGGAGAACATGAAAACTAGGTTGCACGGACACTTCATTTGGGGTGCCATATTTGTGTCATACCCATGTCGTAACAGTGTCCTATCTATTGTATCATGTTATAATTTTTCAAAAATTGCTTGTGTCTCCGTATTGTACCCCTACCCGTACACATGTCTATGTCTATGCATCCTAGTTCCTATGTCTTATTCATAGGAACACTTGCAATAACCAAAAATATAAAAGTACATAGTTTAGGATGGAGATACATGTCAGAGGCCTGATATATTTAAGAGATGCTAGTCAATTCATCTTTTGCTACTCAAGAGATGTTGATTATTAATATCATTTGATTTTTCCTTGAAAAAAAAATTTTAATATACAAAATAAATTAGAAGTTACACAGGTGGAAGTTTCAAGATTGATTGAGATGAAACTAAACAGCTTACAAGCAGATCAACCCCCCTACAAGCCAAGCTAAAAACTTTTAGTCTTGACTCAAATTCAAGCCAAGCTTAGACTTTTTCAGATGTGCCTGAGCAAAACTCAAACATCCAATTATTCTGCACGGCCATGCTTGTTTCAATCATAAATGTATTCGACTCTTTTTTTTTCATAATTAAAAGTCAGGTGTTTCCATAAATGTATTCAACTCTAAAAGGTATTTGCATCAAGAAAATACAAGCAGCCAAATCAACAATGCCCATTTTTATTTTTATTTATTTATTTTTGTTCATTTGATTAATAAATAAGTCTTTTCTAGCTGACCTATCACACCTATTCACCGACAGGGAATCATTTGAAGCACTTTCTCCTTGTCTATAAAGCTTTTGCTGGCAAGTGTTACAACTCAAGAGCAGTGGCAGAGAGAACTTAGTATGTCAATTGTAATGTCCAATAGATGAGTGGTGAGTGGTCACTGATTTAACATATGTACAGAGCCCACATAGGGCAATTGAAAAAGAGTCCGTCAAGTGGTTGAACTTTTCTTGCACGTGATCTATGAAAATGTGTTACATGTCAAACGCTAGTGTATTGGAACATGTCGAAACCTATCAGGGAGTTTTCCTACACTAATTCTGGTGCAGTTGTTCTAGAGAACTCTTGTCTAAAACTCATATGCTTGGTGATTGGGGTCAATCAACATAGCCGTTACCACTAGGCAGAGGAAAAGTTGATGTTGAATCTAAATACATGGGATTCGATCATTCAATGGCAGAGGTCTATCCCATGTCACTCATGCAACCTGACACAAGGAGTGCTTGAATGCTTCTAAACAACTGCAAAAGAAATTGGATTCTCAGAAGGATCATATAGCTTGTACCAATATGCCCCACCAGAAGTGAAATCAGGGAAATCTGCCCTCCACTCCAATTACATTTAATGCATCAAATATTAGATTGATACTCCCTCCATCCCATAATGAGTGGCTTGGTTGCCAATATTTCATGTTCCATAATGTGTGTCAATTCCGAAAACCAAAACATAATTTTCCTATAATAACTTTTATATAAAGAAAAGTGTGTGCCTCAATTTAAGTGTTGATTACTTTTAATAGGCAAATTTGGAAGGTTATGTTAAAAGTTTATAATTTGTGAATTTGGCAACTGGCCATTCATTATGGTCTCGTTTTAGTAGGATGCCACTATTAGACATAAAGGGATTTATGCATGTTTTGAAAGATACCGCCAATAATGGAGAAAGATATGCATTTGACCTCCAACAGTGGATTGTTCAATTACTATTGGTAGGGAAGGGAGGAAAGTTGCCACAGAGAGAGTAGATCAAAACATCCCACATCCCAGTCCCCAAATGAGAATATTCATACATATTAATCATGCATTAACTAACATAGCAATGAATATTCAGCAAATAAATTTTTATGATAAAACATAAAGTCCTATGCTGTCAATGTCATACCGAAACTTAGACTGTATCAAATTACTTCCACAAGCGACGAACTCCATAGGCTTTCCAGCCTCAAAACATATAGGATGAACATAGTGAAGCCTTGGGGCTTGCACCTCCACCTTAAGTTTCATCACAGAAGTTCCACCTGCACCCATTAAATGCTCAAATCATGTTAAAAAAGATTGAAAACATATAAAAAAAAAACTCTAACATAGCAATACATAGAGAAACTGAAGAATACAGTTCTTGAAAAGAATCTTAGGATCAGGTTGCAATAGACAAAGTCTTATTTTTAATATAAGATAACACAAATATCTAGAGAATTTAAGATCTAGAATTATCTCAACTAAATTATTAAACCAAAATTGACCCAAGAATTATATAGGAAATCTAAAGAGCTAAATTATTAAGGTGGCGTTTGGGCTAAATGAATTTGAAAGACCAAACAATATGAATCTTGAGGGCAAACAAGAGTATCTTATATTTAAAATCTTATTTAATATAGTTACATGTATGAGTTTAAATGGGCTGATTATGTACTTCACTTGATAAATTATCTACCCTGACAGCAAGCAAAAAGCAACCCATAAATGATGGTGTCATTTAAAATACGTATAATGATATATGGTAAATGCCTTTTTTTTTTTAATAAATAAATAAATGATATATAGTAAATGCTAAAATTTCAAAAATTCAAAAAATAATAATCATTTTTTATAAAATCAAATTAAAGATCATTTATATAGGATAATTGCATAGATATGGGTCAAACCCCCAAAAATAATTTTGGAAACTCATAAGCATCTCATTATATAATTAGGGCAAGACTTAGGTACAGTATTTAGATGTTATTCCTTAGGTTCTCTTAAGATTTTTTCATGTAGCATTTTTCTTATGGGATGGAAGTGTGTTTTTTTTTGTTAAGTAGCCACATAGCAAAATCTTAAGGGAAAAACCTAAGGAACAGCACTTAAGGTACTGCACAGAAGTTTTGTCCATACAATTATATATATATATATATATATATATATATATATATATAGGGTTAGGTTCAAGTTACACCCGATCTACCTTCATGCGTTATCACTCCACTCCATAACTATAATGATACAAATGTAGCAACAAATATGGGCACCAACTTACCTTTCATTACCCGGAAAATCATGTCATTCATAAAAACAAGTATAGTGCCTTTTCCAGATAGCATCCTTCCAGGGGCAACAAAGTCAAGTAGATATGATGCAGGATCTTCAAATAACTGTTGATGCATTAAAGAACATTAAGTTTAATCTTACAAAGTCTGCTGATAACTGGAAAGTCTAATGGAAAAGGAACAGAATAATACGAACAAGTAGATATAATTAGTGACAGACTGACTACAACTGTCTTATTACTTAGTATACTTGATAAGGATTGCCAACTGCACATTTTATTGGTCACATAAAACTCAATACTATAGACAGTTGCATGATATACAAATTTTTTTATCCAGGTAGCCCGATGAATTTAGTTTCACATGTGAAATGATGAAAAGAAAAATATTGCCCCGCAATGTATGAAAAAGGAACCCGAAAAAGTTCTTTTGTGTTGCATGTGAATTTGTATATATGGATGAATACACCACACATCATATTGTACCATCAAATAACAATGAAAGAAACATTATAGAATTTTACATGACAAAATCAAGCCTTCTTTTACTGATCAAGCTGATTAGAACAATAGTAGCAGCACATTTAGTTTAAGAAGCAAACTAGACCATGAGTCATTCCCCAATGGCAATCAAGAAACTTAAGTAATGATGGAGCCTCAAATGTGAAGGTTTTTTTTTTTTTTTTTTGGGGGGGGGGGGGGGGGGGGGGGGGAGAGAGAGAGAGAGAGAGAGAGTGAATCGAAACTTTTTAAAACTGCACAACTGTGAAAGGATATGGACATGGGTATCTGGGTGTGTAAATAAACAACAGTTAAGACAGTTTCCAAAGGCCTCACAATCACCATGTCCACACAAATCAATTTATCCAGGAACTACATGAACACAAAACAATGAGTACATATATGCACATATGAAGCATACATCATTAGACAGACATCTATCTAGTTAACAATGATATTTCATCATGACCATGGTTTTAAAAACCGAACCGGACATCAAACCGTTTTTTTTCCCAATTTCCGGTTCAACCCCGGTTTTTGGCCGGTTTTCCGGTTATTGACCGGTTATGGGGCTTTTAACCGGACCGGATTGGCATCAGGTTCCCGGTTGAACCGGTCGGACCGGCCGGTCCGGTCCGGTTTTTAAAACAGTGATCATGACCCTACAAGAATCAAAAAGAAAGCATCCAGTTAAACCATTACCTTCGCCCACATAAACTTTGGCATTGTAATGAACACAGTTAATATTGTACATCCAGGGCGGATATACCCCTCCAACTCAACGGGCATATTGGCCAACCATTGGAATATCTACAAATACATTTAAACACACGTTAATCCATTCCTCGCATCTCTGACTGCAAAAAGATCTGTTCTATATTAAATACTAAACTGTAATAATAATCCTTTAAATACTTGGTGCCGGAGTCTTCTAGGGAATTCTGCCGGGTTCCAATCATACAGCTTGAATGAGATTCGACCTGTTGGACACTACAATCATATATTGAATCAGTATATCTCCAGGATAGCTCCTCGAAAAACCTTTTTTTTTTTTAACAAGTAAAAAATGGCAATGCATCTACCATAGCATTTAGCATAGACCCACCATAGATGAGTAGTCATTCTTGTTGTCATACAACTGAGACAGAGAACATTTGGAATTATCTTTTCCTCCATCCATTTGGGTTTCACCAGAAGCCGTAAAAGATGCATCACCATGGATATTCTGAGAATCGAGAGCTGAGCAGAGGGTAGTAACTTGTCCATCTTCAGACTCCAAGAATGCTTCCGTTTCAGCTATGGGGCTGCTCAAGCATAAACTATCTACACCATAGACAAAAAGCGTCTTATCAAGAAAGAATATGCAGCTTTTCTGCTTCACCAGTTGCACCAATCAAATCTATAATACCTTTTCCTGTTTCATCATCACAAGGGCCATCTTCAGTCTGCAAGGACTCTTGAGGTTCCTTCTCATCTGCAATTCCAGAATCGGCAGGCTTTCTCCGCCGTCTATTGTTGTGGCGTTCCAATTTTCTTCGACAACTCCGTTTACCCTCATCAAAATCTGATAAGATGTGAAACCTGCCAAACATATTGCGCATAAGTAGAAACCAATAGCTAAAAAAAAGCATACACCGAACCAATCTACGCAAGTTTCACCAATTCAACCTAAATTGCACATCCATTTCCTCAAATTAACAACCATTTACCAGCATCCCAACTTGAGTATAAGCAACTAAAGCAATTCACTTTAAAGTAAGTCCTTCATCATTGGTTGTATAGATGAAATGGACAAGCTCACACAATATACAATAAGTAAGAACCAAACTACAAACATTTATCTAGTATCCATGGAAGTATAACAACAAACTAGTATACAATCAAATATTCACTTCAAAACCACCCTTGTGGTTGCATTTCACATTGCTAATCAAGTGATATGTAATTTCAGCTAGTAATAGAATCCGAAAGATCATAAAGCATATAAAAATTTAAAAATCATAAATTTCAGTTAGTTCGACGAGTAAAGTCTGTCGGTCATTAAATGATCGAATCCCCATACACAACAAAGAAACTCATTCGCTTTCAAATCCGATTATAACCAAAAAGAAAGAATAAAAGAAGAAATTGGAATTTGGAGCTTACTTTCCACACTGTTGGCAATATCTCTTGGTATCACCGTCAAGAAAAACCTCGCTCGCATTAGCGCAGCGCAAACAAACCCTATGCCTTCGATGATAACCTTTGAGCTCACTGATATCGGCCTCGCACCCGGGTACCTGGCACCGGGCGGTTCGGGTCGAGACCCGAACTGTCCTGGACCGCTTCTTCCCACGGAGGCTCCCTTCCATCTCGAGCTTCTCGTCCATCTCCGGACACGCACAAGGGATCCGACCCGCCAAGTAATTTGTACACGTCAGCCTCGGATCCCGTTTCCGGATCTTCCTGGAACTCGGGCCCGGAGGATCCGTATCCACCTGCGAATCCTCCTGCGAAAAATCGAGACTCTGGTCGATAATCGGCGGCGGCGGTTGCGGCGGCGGCGAGGGAAGTTGATCGGGATCTAGGGACATGGAGAAATGACCGTCAACGGTGAAGTCGAGGAGGTCTCCGAAGTCCCACAGAGCTGAGGTAGGGTCTTCTTCGGTCATCGCCGGGTGGACCTCCATTACACGTGGCGGCTCCATGTCGGGGACCGAACGAAACCCTAGACGATCGGAGGCGGTAGTTGAGTTTGTTGGTTGGTTGGTTGGTTGGTGAAGCAAGAGAGACGATTGACGAAGAGTCGCTGCTACTCGAGGCTCTCAGAGGGTTTTGTAGTTTTGTAAGAAAAAATTGATAAAATGAGGTGAGGTAATTGTGGCGACATTCTTTTAAATTATTGCATGGCCTAGTACTATGGGTGCTCAGGTGGGTTGGGAGGACCACGCGCGTTTGGGTATTTTGTTTTGAGGCTTGTTTGAAACGGTTGTATACTTGTAATAAGGTTTGTAATTTTGTAAGATCTCTTATAATCAATATTATAAATTGATTAGTGTCTCGAAATAATGATAACTAACAATTGGCATCAAGCGTAGGTCATACTTTTCATATTGGTTTGTAGTCTAGTAATATGGTGACGCGGTCATATTATTACAAAAAAATGAATAGCATGTTTAATATGAAAATGAAGTCAAGACATAAAAAGCATGCTTAATAGGAAAACGAAATCAAGCAGGAATGGTTGGGCAATGCGTTATGTTGGTCTTTCATTAGTGCTATAAGCCAGGAAGGCAAGTAGTTTATAGGTGTGCTTGAGTGAGTGTGTCAGGTAGGAAGAGAAGGTCTACTAGCGGTTCCAATGGTAAGAGAGTGGATTTCGATGCCCTTGAGCCCTTCTTTCATTATAGTAGTAAAGAGAATATTTTCTACACAAATAGTAATCCAAAGGCTAATATACAAGGCTAAACCTTGAATGCGCAAATGCAGAAGTGTGTTAGTGCACAAAGTCATAATCCTCTTTATTGTCGTGGATAGTGGGTTGTTAAGTATGATGCAAATGCTATGGTTCTCTTTACAATAAACAACGTATTAATATCTTATTATCATTATAGATGGTTAAAAAAATATATGTTAGTGTTAATGTGTGCGATGAAGTGCATTAGTGAGCTTTCTCAACAAAAAAAAAAGAGTATTAGTGAAGGCCATATGTTTTTATTACAATCAATCAACTTTTTTTTTGTCACATAACATTTAGTTAAAGAAATATAAGTTTATTAGTTTTCGTTACTTTTTTTATGGAAAAAAAAAAGTAACAATTGAAGAAGCTTTTTTTTTTCTTTTTCTTTTTTTGGCTGAATTGAACAAAACTCAATTAGTCCTTTTGGAGGTGCACTTTGGTATATACCTTAAATCAAAATCGCTGTATCAATTTATTTGTATGATTCCTTCTCAAAAAAAAAAAAATTTATTTGTATGATTGTTGTTCACATAGGGTGGTGAGGCCCACGCGCCTAATATTAGGCCGGTTGGGTTTTGTTTCGCGGGGTTGTTTGCGGTGGTTGCGTTTTTGGTGAAAGAACGTGGAGAAGTGAGATTGGAAGGTGAAACCTCGTTGTCAAATAAAACCTATGGTAATGACGTGGCTCCAATCATACTGGATATTTTTATTTATTATTTTAATTTTGCGAGTCTTTCAAGTCTGACAATTGATTGAACTTGGAAGATCAGCTGTGCCACCAAAAATAAATAACAGATTTTAATAGTTGTCTTGTCTTTGTCCATATTCTATGAGATGATGAACCTTTTTTTGTGAGAAGAAAATATATACATACAAGGCTCATAGAAATTCGTTGGTGAAAATGTATAGGAAAGTTTGAGATATTCCTGATACCGTCAAAAGATGCTTTAAAAATTAAAATACATATTCAGCCAAAAAAAAAAATATATATATATATATATATATAGCAAAAGGACAAACAGCCTCTATTAAAATTTAGGGTAAAATATCATTTTCGTCCCTAAATTATCACAAAAGTTCATTTTTCGTCCCTAAACTTTTAAAAGTTCTATTTTCGTCCCTAAACTATCACAAAAGTTCGTTTTTCGTCCTTAAACTTTCAAAAGTTCTATTTTCGTCCCTAAACTTTCAAAAGTTCTGACGAAGTGCTGATGTGGCTTGACAGAGTGCTGATGTGGGAGGGACGAAAATCAATACGTTTGGAAAAGTTTAGGGACGAAAATAGAACTATTGAAAGTTTAGGGACGAAAAACGAACTTTTGTGATAGTTTAGGGACGAAAATGATATTTTACCCTACAAAAATGCTTTTGAAGATAAAAGAATTAAAAATCATTTCATGTTACAATTGATAATCTTAAAAGGCATACAGTTCATTTCATGATCAATATTTTTTTTTTCTTTTTATCTCTTAATTTCTGTAAACTCAGGGAAGAAAAAAAAATTGTTACAATTTAGCAAAAGTATGAATCTTTATATTTACTCCTCCGATTCATTTCCAATTATTTCAGTTTATTTTATTTGTGAAACTCATCTATGCCCATCAACGTCAAGATTTGTAAAACTTGAGCCAGTAGCTCTTAAGTTCTAACCTCTTCATATGGTGCAAAACTAATTTTAATTTGCTAAACTAATAACTTATGATTAATACAACGTCAATTTTACATGAGTCGGTAATAAAGTTAGAATTTAACACTTCGTTTGTTTCAAAATAAATTATTTTTAAATGTAAAATATTTTGCTAGCAAAATATTTTGCTAGCAAAATATTTTTCAAGCACCAAAATTAAGGGCTCAACACTAAAGTCGCTAGTATTGGAGGTCCAATGATTGGACTACTAGAACAGGCAGTTAGAGCGATAACTCTAGCAATGGGATTGCCTCTGATCACCGTCAAAGCAATATCTTCGATGATTGGACCGCCAACACCGGTCGACAAAACAAGTATCTTCGATTATCGGACCTCCGATACTGGTTGCGGTGCAGCGTCTTTATACACCAGATTGCCAACTAGGCCGCCAGCATCGGTCACGGAGCAGAGTCTCCGAACACCGGACCGCCGACACCAGTCATGGAGTGGAGTCTCCGAACACTGGATCATTGGCACCGGTTGCCAAAACAAAGTCTCTGAACACTAGACTACTGGCACTTGTCGCAAGAATGGTGTCTCTAGCCACCGAACTATCGGCACTAGTCGCAAGAGCAGTGCCTTTGACCGCTTGATCGGTGACCCTAACGACCAAATGGAAGAGGGGAAGCCACTATCTATTTTTTGAAAATGTTTTACCAAATTTTTAAAGGCAAAACATTTTACAACTTTTTATAAACGATTTTAGGGTCAATAAAAAATATTTTACAAATTTGACAATATTTTACCTACAAACAAACATCTAAAAATGATTAAAAAAATTCTAAAAAATATTTTACATCAAAACAAATAAAGCGTAAGTTCACAGAATAACAAAACATGCTATTTATTATGTGCACACACACACACACACACACATACATACACTTGCACACATACATTTAGGACAAGAGTAACATTTACTAGCCTCATCACATGCGCTTTGCGCGTGTGATAAGGGTTTTTTTTAGAATTTATAAGTGAATAAAGTAATTTGAGAATCAATAGGAGGGTAGTCCTATTTTTAAGGCAATATTTTAGTAGAAGTTAGAGTTGTATTTTTATTGAATTGTCTTTTAATTTTGTCTATACTTAAATAATACAGAATTATAAGGTATTTTTAAACAAAAAATAAATAAACATCCCAAACAGGAAAAACTCTTTATGAGCTGAAGTTGTTGGGATAAAAGTAACATTTATTACACACGGTGTGTTTTTATGAGCCGAATTCGTTAGTTTCACACTTTTATTTTTTTTTGGCTGAAGTTAGTTGCACAATTTCGGTTATTCCCTTTAGGACAAATAAATAAATGAAAACGCTACTCATCATGTGATACTACACCTCCACCACACAAGATCACTTTAATTGAACCCATCTCATTACAGAATCTTCAAACTAGCAATCATATTGACATATTGTGACTGCGTGCAGTGAAAGGTAGTGAGAGACAAGGAGAAACGAAGAAGATGCTCTCAATCGCTCATTGTGGATTGAAAAGACAGTATATCCCTTTTACCTGATTATTATCATTATTCTGCATTCAACGGCTTCTATCTCCAGTGCATTTTCCCTATTCACGAATGCGCATTTTTTAAAAGCAACTTGTAAATTGTTAACTTATATTATAAAAAATATATATATGTATATGAAATACGCATGTGCTGTTGTATAATATTAAAAATACATGCATTTCCTTTAATAGTGGAGGGTATTAATTGGGAGACACCGTGATTCATGCTGCATGATATTCGCTTTATACACAAGGAAACTGAAGACTTCTGAGGCTTTTTGTTTGTTTGCTTTGGGATAAACCAAGTGTGGATTTGGATAAGAATTATATTGCCTTTGGCGCTTGCATTTTGCTTCTTCTTCTTTTTTCTTTTTTCTTTTTTCTTTTTCACGCTTTTCAGCTTTTGGAGACAAGTTTTACTGCTTATATACTGTTTATAACTGTTCACGTACTGTTTATGGGACCCACAATCACTTTATTCAGTTTTTAATTTCAACAAAAATAAGTTGTATCCAAACGGACTCTAAGACTTCCAAGTTCCAAGCCATATCTATTTCCCATATTTCTCACGTTTTTTTTTTTTTTTAACTTTTTCAAGGTACAAATATACTATATACTTTAGTATATTTTCAACAAAAAAAAATAATTAAGTTGTTCTCAATTAGACCCTTATAGTAGTGTGTGCATGAACAGATAAACAAAACATAAGACAAGTATATATGTACACGAGAAAAATCAAGGAAAACATTTCCAACAAAAAAACCAGTGAAAGGGGTAACTTATCCTAGACAAGCACATAAGTAATTTAATTAGTGTAATAAGAGAAATTTACAAATCCAATACAAAACTTTTGTCTCTACAATTCTTTTTACTATTTGGAGGGTAAGCAGTAACTTTTACTTTTTGAAAGTTTTTGTTATTTATCTGTCTCATTTAAAATAATCACTTTCATTTATTTTTTAATGTATTTGTTTCAATTTCTTTACATGAGAGAGAGAGAGAAAGAAGAAGATGAGGCTGACTTTTTGATTCAATTGGATTACATTTTTTAAAAATTCTTTTGATAATGAATAGTACTAACACTCTAGATTTCATTAACAAAAAACTTTTTGCACGTTGCAGAGGAAGTTGAAATTGTGCTTTCGGGTTTTACTATCTATTTTAGAAAGGATTTTAGTTTTAGCTCATTTGTTGGAGATGCTCTTAGTACATGAACTTATTGCAAAAACCTTATACAACTTTAGAACTACTAAACTATTCAATTCTATGGATGTTCCAGGATGACACACACTTGTTTCACTATTGGAACTTATGGTTGACTCCAATTACCTCTTGAATACAGTATTTGATTGGCCCCGTGAACAACTGGGATCTTGTGATTTCAGCTTAATCGCTTGATTGCACCAACACCATCTTGAATATCTCTCAATTTGATTCTCTAAGGGTCTGTTTGGATACCGTTTATTGCTGAAAACTGAAAACACTGTAGTTAAATAATTTTTAAATGTGTGAATAGTGTCGTGTGACCAATTTTTAATGAAAATTTTGCTAAAAAAATACCTTTGTGGGTCCCATGAACAATGCATGGGACCCAGGTTTGGACGCAAACGCTAGACGCGTTTGCAATCCAAATGCACACTAAGTTTATGGCGTTTGGCTTGGATGATATCTCTCCAGGGTTCACATCAATACAATCTCTATCCCTTTTTCCAATTGTAACAATGCCTGTATTGTACTTAATGTCAATAGGGTATGGAAACCTCGACACAACCGACTTTCTGAATTTAAAACAAGTCAATAATCTTGATTCTCGATTGATCAAATAGCAGTCGAATCTTTACAAACTTGCTTTTCTTGAACTGCTTCATGTGCAGATGCTCTTCAACTTCAATATAATATAATGAATTGATTACAAACACATTTGACAATTACATTTGCATGGAATTTTCCTAGTCTAAACCTAATAGCATGTATTTGTTTTGTATACTTTAAAAATACTATATAATAAATGTTTGGTTCTAGAAGTCATTATTGCAACAAATAATTATGTTTTCTTTGCGGCAAATGGATATACCTAATTGCATATCAAAATAGCGTACTTTATGAAAAGTAATTTATTAAAATTGTTTATTTAAGAGATCTGAAATTCAATCCCCGCCTACGCCAAAAACTGATTGGTGTCTTGGTCTGATGATAAAGAGCTATCATCAAGAGTGGACGCCATAAGTTGAAACTCTCTCAAAAAAAAAAAATGTTTATTTAGCTGAATTTTTATTACCTAAGTTTCGAGAAATTGAGACAAATGAGAAATGGCAGAGCCAGAGATTTATCTTTGGAGTGACCTTATATAAAATTAGGAAAAAAAAATTATGTGTATATATTAATCACATTTTTTTAATGATAAACTGAAGTTTATTCAACTAAAAAAGAAGTACAAGATTCGATCAAGAAACAAAGGGAAACATTAGGCGTTTTCAAATTAATTACATCCATACTATATATAAAATCTAGAACAATAATGTACATGCAATTTAATTTATATAAATGATAAATAGTAGTATATTTTAATAGATACAAATAATGTTATATGATATATGGATTATTTTAATAACAATTGAATATATGGTAAAGAAAAGTTAAATGTGTCATGCTAACGAGTGCTCTTAGGGCATTGGCTAACAATCATTTTTATAGAAGTTTTGACATCACTTTTATGGAAAATGAAAAAAACTGTAAAAACATTAGTTGTTTTTTTTTTCCCATAAAAACTTTCTTTAAATAGATTATTAATCAATGCTCTAAATGCATTTGTTAGCATTTCTCAAGTCAAATTATAAAAAGATGAAAGAAAAGTTAGCTTGGAAAGTGGGATTATGGGAATGCTATACAGTAACACAGGGCATGGCTACAACCTACCCATTTGCTTTGGTAGAGATTCTAGAGAAGATTTTAACCACCCACTAATACACGTGTTTATCTAGTCTGCTACCTGCAACTATTTTTTACACAAAAGCTTTGTTACATTGTAAATGAAGAAAATTAAGAGTCTTTTGGCTGAATATTGCTGAATCTCAAATTTATTTGCGTTATAGGCACTGTTCCAAGTTATTTAGGGGATTGAGGAAAGAGACTGAATTTCGGCAACGGTGTTGCCGAAATTCTAACAAAAGTATGAGAGAGAAAAAGGAAAATGAGGAGAAAGAAATTTGGAATTTCGGCAATGGTATTACTAAAATTCCTATTGCCCAAAAAGCTAACCGAGTGGGTGAGTGCCCGAAGTGTGCTGCTTGTGTTAGGTGGGTGCCCAAAGGGGAAACCCAATTGTGGCAATGGCATTGCCGAAATAGGGGGGGGATTTTGTGGCAATGCCATTGCCGTAAATGGGAGGGGGGAAAAAAAAGTGGTTGCCGAAATCTGGAGAGAAATTAAAATAAAAAAAGTGCTACGTACACAATATTTTTACAACATTTACACAATAAATCACATGTGATTAATTGTTATTAGTACAAATTTAAATTTAACACTGAGATTACTTTTTTAATCCAATAATAACAACTAATAACAGCCTGCTATTTAGGATTTGTTGTAAAAATTGTGTGCGCATATCATTTCTAAAAAAAAAAAATGTGGAATGGATTTGTGGAAATGACATTGCCGAAATGGAAAAAAAAAAATTGTGGCAATGCCATTGCCGAAAATGGGAGGGGAAAAAAAAGTGGTTGCCAAAATTTGGGAGGAATTAAAATAAATAAAAAAGTACTACGTACACAATATTTTTACAATATTTTCACAACAAATCATATGTGATTAGTTGTTATCAGTTCAAATTTGAATTTAACACTGAGATTACTTTTTTAATCCAACAATAACAACTAATAACAACATTTTTTTTTTTGCTAAACCAACTAATAACTAATAACAACTTGCCATTTAGAATTTGTTGTAAAAATGTTGTGAAAATTGTGTGCACATATCAGTTTTCAAAAAAAAAAAGTGGAATGGATTTGTGGTTGTGCAATTGTGGCAATGCCATTGCCGAAAATGAGAGGGAAAAAAAAAGTGACAATTGATTTGTGGCAATGGCATTACCGAAATAGAGGGGAAAAAAATTTGTGGGAATGAATTTGTGGCAATGGCATTGTTGAAATGGCATTGTTGAAATAGGAGGGAAAAAAAATATTTGTGTGAATGAATTTGTGGCAATGGCATTGCTGAAATAGAAGGGAAAAAAAAAATTGTTCGATTTTTGGCAATGGCATTGCCGAAATAGAAGGAAAAAGACATTGGTTGGAACGGTTTAGGTGCTGTTGCAATTTTCTTTCTTTTGTTAGTGCTGGTTGAATACCCGGCAAGGGAGCCACTGTGCTCGAACCAGAGAGGCTCTACTGGTTGATACTTGAACCAATCAAATTACTCTAGCATCCTTATTTTTTGGGTGGTGGGTCTTTCGGATGGATGTATGAATGGCTGTACTTTGCTTCTACTTTTATGTGTCTGTAAGAAGAATTAATCATCCATAATGTGTGTTAACAGTGACTCATAAATTGTAATAAATTGCCAAAAATCAAACAATTTTTTTTTCCTCCTATTTCGACAATGCCATTGCCACAAATTCATTCCCACAAATTTTTTTCCCCTTTATTTCGTCAATGCCATTGCCATAAATCAATTGCCATTTTTTTTTGAGAAATGGTATGTGCACACCATTTTTATAACATTTTTACAACAACTCATAAATGATAGGTTGTTACTGAGTTGTTATTGTTGGATTGAAAAAGTAATCTCAATATTAAATTCAAATTTGAACTAATAACAACTAATCACCCATGATTTGTTGTGAAAATATTGTAGATGTAACACTTTTTTTTTTTAATTCCTCCCCAGATTTCGACAACCACATTTTTTTTTCCTCTCCTATTTTCGGCAACTTGGTTGCCACAATTCATATTTTCTCTCTCCTCAATTCCCTACAATTTCGGCAACTTGGTTGCCACAATTGATAAATCATTCGGGCACTCCCACTGGGGCACTTAATGGGCAGAGCTTGGGCAGTGGAATGAATTTCAGTAATATCATTACCAAAATTCATTTTTTCTCCCTCCCAATTACATCACTCAACTTTCTTCTCTCTCATACTTTTTCTTACAATTTCGGCAAAGGTGTTGCCGAAATTCAGTCTCTCTCCTCATTTTGCTAAATAATTTTGAACAGTGCCTATAACAACAATAAACTCTATTTTTTTGCAATATTTAGCCAAATGACTCGAAAACTAGAGCCTAGAGGGAAGAAAAAAAGAACAAAAGGAAAAAGAAGGCGGACAGAGCAGTTGAGAGAATGAGAGAGTTGAGACGCCACAGAGAGAGACATTCAGACAGAGAGAAAGTCACCTATGTCTCATCCTGTGATGAGCAAAATGTTTGCAACTATGTGCTGGTGCGGCGAATAAAAAAGATCTTCAATCTTTCTGCTGTTGCTGTGCAAGTAAGCCCTTAGGGTGAAAAATTATTTTTTTTTTCCTTTTATTTTGTGATATATTTGCTAAAATAACTATGTGTTCATCTTAAGATGCCAAAAAATGTCTAATTATTGTAATTTTTTGACATATATATTCATCACTAATTGGATTGTTTCCATTTCAATGAAAGTAATATGTAATTTTGGACTTATCCGGATATTGGGGCCAAAATGTTAAGAGTTCCTTAAATATTTTCAAATGGGTTAGGATAACTCCAAAATATATTTATCTACTAAATTTTTTTCAAATACTTTTTTTGGGGGGGAGGGCCCCCTTGGGTCCCAATGTGGCTCCACCACTGCAAAGGAGTGAATAAAATAAAAAAATAAAAAAATAGAAAAGCTATAGTTCTCTTGTATACTTATAAAAGAATCATAGCTTTTGCAATTTTTTGAACAGTGATGCACGATGATATGTGAGTGGTTTTTGGTATTTTTCCTTTGCTATGGTGATCTGCAGGGCTATAAAATCATCCTAGCTATTTATAAGTAACTGAAGCTTGGCTTGAAAAAGGTTCTTGTTTATGTTTGTTAGTTTAGTAAACAAGTTAAACTCAATCCAAAGTTCAGGCTTAACTATTAAATAAGTCAAACTTAAACATAATAACGTACTAGTTGCCAACTCATGTATTGTGTGAAAATATATAATTATTTTGAGGTATGGTATATAAAATTTACTCTCTAAATGTTTTTGTAGATAGTTTATTCTCCTTAAAAATTATACAATTTTTAAAAAATAATTTCTATCTCTGTAATTTTACAAATGTAAAACTTTATTATTTTGGTATTTTATTTATATTATTCTTTTTTGAAGTGGTCCATATAATTCTAATTATTGTTAGATTATGCATTATATTTTCCAAATTTCTTTTGGTAAGTTTCTAATTTCTCATTCTCTTAGGAAGATTATCATGATAATTGAAACTTATCACATAATTATAATTGATGTTACTCAAACAATTGATAGGCACATTCAAATATATAACCATGTAGATTTTGTTTTAATATAAACTCAAATTCTCACTTCCAAACTAATGATTAACTTAAACAAAAATCAAACCAAGCTATAAGGGGAGAGAGAGGAATTGTGATGAGAAACTCAAGAGTCAGGACAACACCAAAACAGTTCAAAGTATAAATATTTAAAAACATACAATTTTTTTTTTTAATACAAGATATAAATTTTACTTTAGTCTAATCTAAGTGTATATGTGTGTGAAGTTTCATCCTAGAAACTTGAACCTCGACCCTTATCTCCATACCTTACAAGCACTTATATTTGTGGAATGACCATTGCACAAAGGGTATGCAATG
Organism: Quercus aquifolioides; assembly: GCA_019022515.1. Classification (NCBI taxonomy): domain Eukaryota; kingdom Viridiplantae; phylum Streptophyta; class Magnoliopsida; order Fagales; family Fagaceae; genus Quercus; species Quercus aquifolioides. The sequence continues at coordinate 43,750 of JAFHAW010000188.1, forward strand.
GTAAAAATATACAAATTAATCAATCTAAATTAGAGTTGCAAGAAAGAATGAAAGAGAGTGAGCATAATGGACCAAAATGGACCGAAGTGGACTAAAGTGGATCGAATAGACTGAAGTAGACCAAAGTGGACCGAATGTACAAAAATGGACAAAATGGACCGAAGTCAACTGAAATGGACCGAGGTAGAATGAATTTATACGCTGATGTGGCTCAGCAAGAGAATAACAACAATAAATTCTACCTTCCAGCTTATATATATATATATATATAGATTTATGAACATGAGGCTCAATTCAACTCTCTCTCTCTCTCTCTCTCCATATATATAAATATGTTTATATTTATCGATAATTTAAACAATCTATTCATAGGAGAAAATTTATAAAATTGTGAAGGAAGTAAATTTTAGTATTAGTTTTTCTATATATTAAACAAGAATAAATTAATTAAGTAATTCGTGAACACGTTTAAACTTGTTTGATAACAAAATGAATCAAATTCTAACATATAATATTGTTTGGTGATGAGCTTAAGTTCAAAAAAATGAACAAATTTAAACTTTTAATATTCAGCTCAACTCCACTTGACACGTTCAAAGCTCTAATAATCTCCATGTGAATGCTCTAACTCAGGGTCTGTTTGGCTACCGGTTATTGCTGAAAACTGAAAACTTATTATTGAAAATACTGTAGCAAAATAATTTTTAAATTATGAATAGTGCCCGTGAGACCCAGTTTGGATGTCACATTTGCTTTATTAAAAAACCTGCGGATTCTACGAACAATGCATGAGATCCAAAGAAAAACGCAAACACCAACCACGTTTGCTATCCAAACCCACACTCAATCAATCAAAAAAATATCAAAGAAAAGAGAAAAATACTTTATAAAAGCCCCAAACAGACTCTTAGGCTGCGTTTGAATCGGGCGAAAATCATTTCCGGAAATGATTTTCGCCATTTTCGCGTGTTTGGGTGTTCCGGAAAATTCTATTTTCCGGAAAATCACTTCCAAATTTTCCGTTACCCAACGGAAATCAATTTCAGTACCTATTTTACCTTCAAACTATTTCCGGAAAAAATTGAGAGAGAGAGAGAGAGAGAGAGAGAGAGGAAGGAAGAAACAGAGGAAGGAAGAAAGAAGAACCCAGAGCCCAGCTCCGGCGACCCACCGCCACTCGGCGTCGACCCACGAAGACCCACGACCCAACGCCACTCGTCGTCGACCCACGAAGACCCAGACCCACGACCCACCGATCTTCGACCCAGACCGAGACCCAGACCGAGACCGTCGACCCAGACCGAGATCGACGACCATCGCCTTCGACCTCGACTTCAAACCATCGCCGTCGATCTCGTCAACCTTCGGCGCTCTTCGCACCGGCGAGTCGCACCGCGCCGCGCCGCGCCGTCGTCGTCGTCTTCCTCGATCTCTCCGTTTTTTTTTTTTTAGTTTGATTGTTGTTTTTGTTTTTTTTTTGATGAACTGAATGTTTATTGTTGTGGTTGTTGTGTTGTTGATGCCGGAATTTGGTGTTTGTTGTTGTGGTTGTTGCCGGAATTTGTCGCGAATTTATTGTTGTTGTTGTTGTTGTGTTGTGTTTTTATGCCGGAATTTGTTGTTGAATTGGTTGTGGTGTTGAAATTTTTTGTAATAAAATTTGTTTGGATGCTGAGAAAATGTGAAAAAATTTTCGGAAAATAGCATTTTCCGAATACATCAAACACATGAAAAATATTTTCCACAACAATTTTCAAAATTCAACCAAACACTTAAAAATATTTTCCTTTTCCGGAAAATACATATTTTCCGGAAAATGTTTTAACTAGCAACTAAGTAAGTGTACCGAGTGTCTGCTCCCTCAGTGCACAGTGAAAAAGGGGTTACTTTGATATGTGTGTATATATATATATATATATAAATTGGTCTCCCCAATAAAACTCGAACCCTTATCTCTCTCTCCCTCCAAAACTTTCGAAACCCCCACGACACAACAAATTCACTATTCTCTTTCTTCCTCTAGGGTTAGGGTTTTTGCTCTCTCTGCTCTTCTCCTCCTTCTAGGGTTCCCCCCCCCCCCCCCCAAAAAAAGCAAAGCAAAAAAATGGCGAGGTACAGAAGCCGAAGCAGAAGCTACAGCCCTCGCCGCCGTAGCAGAACCCCGCCGCGTGGCCGCAAGCGATACTACGACGACGAGCCTCGCGATCGCTACCGTGACAGCAGGTCGTACAGAGACCAGCGTCGCTCTCCTGCTCCTTCTGGCTTGCTCGTTCGCAATCTCCCCCTTGACGCTAGGTCTTTTCTACTCCTTCAATAATTTTTTAATTTTTTTTTTTAATTTTATAGTTTCATGAATTTCTTAATTGGATTTGTGTTTTATGTTCAATTTTTAATTCTAATTCTAATTTGATGTATTGGTTCTGGATTATTAGAAAAAAAGTTGGAATATTTAGGGTTTAAATTATGGTGTTTACTTCAGGCCTGAAGATCTGAGGGGTCCATTCGAGCGGTTTGGTCAGGTGAAGGATGTGTATCTTCCGAAGAATTACTATACTGGGTATGCTTGATTTTTGTTACTATACATGCTCACATGATTGATTTTTTACTTTTGAGTTTCGTTGTGTGTGTGTGTGTTGCTTCTATGGACTTTATATGTTAGATAATGTGGGAAATTGAATTGCTAATGAGTTCTAGCTTGTTTGGCACCTACTACCTGAAGTTATGGTTTAAGACCCATTGGGCGCGTGTGTAACTTAAAAAAAAAGGTTGAATTCAGTGCACGAAGCTCCTGCTTCTCTGAGGTTTGGGGTGGTTGGTAGTCTGCCTTACCCCAAAATTTTGGAGATGCTGATTCCTTGACTTGAATTGCCAATGAGCTCTGCTCAATTGGCACCTCCTACCTGAAGTTGACCCACTGGGTGCGTTGTGAAACTTTAAAAAAAAGTCGGTTTCTCTGAGTTTTCAGAGAGGTGGTCAGTAGTCAGACGTAACCTTTTTGGAGAGGCTGATTCCCCGACTTGAATTGCCAATGAGCTCTAGCTCAATGGCACCTCGTACCTGAGATCATGGTTTAAGGCTCATTGGGTGTGTGTAGCTTAAGAAAAAAGGGTTGAATTCATTGTACGAGCTCCTCACTTGGGTGGTTGGTAGTCAGCCTTACTCCCAGACTTCAACTTGTGACACATTGCTTGGTGGTGGGCGCTTGCCGTTGCGCTAAGGTCATGAGAAATTGAATCCTTTGCTTTGTTGATTGTGAGCTTAGTTATATCTGTATTCTAATTCTTCATGGGAGCTGTGAAACTGTGTGAGAGAGTGCGTGCATATGCCTAGAATAAATTGTGTCGAGATGCTATCCTCATGTTTTGGATTGTAAAACAGCAACCTATTTATTGCTTTTGTGTAGATTCTACACTTAATATTAGTTATAAAAAATAGATTTTATGCTCAGTATTAATCAAGAATGATTACTGCAGCTATGTATTTTTAATTCTACATGTCCAGAGTAAAACACATGTCTCATATTAAGATATTGGTTACAAGAATGGAATTTGGTAAAATTATAGATTAGTTCAATGTTAGAAGTCCTTTAATTTCTTACTGTTGATGTTTATGTGTGTTGAAAGAAGTAGAATTCATTGAGGAAATACTTCTATGAAATGGATATTCATTTACTTGCTAATTTGCTGAATTTTTGCTTCCATTATTATCATAATTTAAAATCATGATGTTGAATTGTGTTCTTTTGTAATTTTAGGGAGCCACGAGGCTTTGGATTTGTGAAGTACCGTTATGCTGAAGATGCTTTGGAAGCAAAACAACAACTGAACCATACAATTATTGGTGGACGGGAGATAAGAATTGTGTTTGCTGAAGAGAACAGAAAAACTCCTCAAGAAATGCGTACAACTACCCGCGTAAGGTATTACAACATTCGGTTCACTTCCGTTATGCATCAATAATAATAATATTATTATTATTGTTTGACCCCTTGTACACTCCCTGTGTATTAGGGTGTTCCTTGTTTGATATCAATAAACTTATTACTTATCAAAAAAAAAAAAAGTTTACTTAATCAATCACCTGTTGACCCTTTTTTTCTTTTCTTCCTCTCTTCTCTCCATAATAAAGTAGTGATCGATATGGAGGTAGCCGAAGAAGGAGAACTCCACCACGGTCCCCTCGACGTCGATACCGCTGTCAGTTTGACCTTTCACTTGTGCATTTAATTTTTATTTATTTATAAAGTTGTAAAAGTATATTTGTAGCTCTTTGTGAAATGAGATTATGAAGTTATCTTTAAAATCTCTACTAAATTATCCTGATTCTTCTTTTTTCCCCTCACAGCTGACTCAAGGTCTCCAACTCCAGTTAGGCGTGACTCAAGGTTTGCATTCTATCCGTTAGAAGAGTTTTCGCTATAATTAGGAATTTTAAATGTTATCATTTCTCCTCTTATTACTTTAGTCCAGTGTGTTTGGAGCATAGTTCTTTTTTAAATGTTCCTTGAGGTGAGGTATGCACATCATCTTATTTGTTATAACTCAATGGGTATGCATGTGGCATTGTTTATTTCATATGTTGTCGGGTCCAGGCAAAAAAACTTAAATTGCTCCGTAGAGTCATGGAGAAATGGTTATGCTTCTGCTATATATCAAGTAGTAATGGGAGATTTCCTATAAAACTTGAACAAGAAGCTCAAAATATTGTGAATAATAGCGTTTCAATACGATCGTTTTGTTATTGTTAATGTAATATAATTAATTGAACTCAACAAAGCCTTCCATTTGACCATTTGTGTTCCTTTGGTTGTCTACTCAAAACAACCCTTACACTTTCCTATGCTTGGGATTGGCTGTGTAATGTTTGCCAAATTCAATTTCTTTGAGAATTAAAATAGATTATACTTAGTTGTATTGTGAGATTATAATCTAAATGTTCATCTGATTTTGTAATACTGATTTCATTAAGTAAGAAAAAAGGTGGTATGTGAATATCTGCTAGATCTCAATTTTCATGGATGTGAATTCATTATATTTATTTTTATCTGATGTTGATTTGTGTAGCCAATAAATTTAAGTGGCACAGGTGGAGAATCAGTATATACAGCTTGAATTTAAAACTAATATACTTGATATTTTCATTGGTAGCACTTATGAGTCAAAATTGTTAGTTTATATTTTGCTATCTGAACACTGTTTCTGTATGCCTTTGCATGAATTCTGGTAGATTGTTACCTGTTATGTTTTTCTTTGTTGTTTGTTTTTGTTTCTTGGTGAAATTGTATGGCTTTGTTATACTTTTGAAGGAAAGTTTACATTTGACACGAACAATTTCTGACATATATGTCTTTTGTGTTTTCATTGGACGTTAGTATATCAGGATTAATAAGCTTCTGTTATAGTGAGCTTATCTTCTGA
>JAFHAW010000087.1:0-61664 GCA_019022515.1 Quercus aquifolioides
CTCAACAATTTTTTTCCCAACCTCTACCCTCAAAACAACTTGGAATAAAGGTATCTTTCAAATCCCTTAGATCAACAAATCTTTCCTGAATGATGGTTCCGTTCAAGAAGAGTCCCTATATCTCTCAAAATGTTGAACTGACCTAAATAGGTTAGGATCCATTTTCAGCCTTTTGTCAGATTTCTTCAACAGTCTTCTTCTTTGTAGGAGATGCGGCTAACTGTAAACAAACAGAAAGGGCCACAACAAGACATAGCACAGTATGTGGAAATACACATAGATTAGTAACAAGTTAGTTGCAAAGAGATTAACAGAGTATTAGGTCAACACAAAATGATCAAACATACTTGATCACCAAGAGAGGATACCACAAATTATATCACAGCAACACAAACAAATAAAACAATGGGAACCATAAGCAAATGTCAATGAGACATGCCGTAATGACTATGAAAACTGCAAGATAAAACCTCATGGCAGAACCCCACACATGACAGGATAAATAGATAAACACATAGCAATAAGAGTCAAACAGACCCAAAGTTTTAGACAAACTGAAACACCCAGACACAAAATCATAGAAGATACCAAAACCCATAGACCCAAAGATTATAAAATCTATCAAACACAAAGGTTTAGAACAACGACTAGTATAATGACAACAAAAAAAAATTAGCAACAAGAACGATCAACCCCAAACAATCAAACACAACAATTTAAGCAAACCCATGTTCGAACCCCTCAAAACACAAACCAACATCACAACACCCAGATTCAAGAGAACAACAATGAAATCAGGAAGTATGAAGTGAAGACAAGAAAACCCATACCTTTTTCTTGGTGTTTGATGAAGACATAATGCAAAAATGGAGGCTTTTTCAGAGAAACACGGAGTGTTTGTGAGAGTGAACTGGGGAAGATAATGAACAGTCACTGAAATTCGAGGGAAAAACTAAAAAACAATTTAAAAACTGTCTTTAAAACGCAAAACACGCGTTTTTCGCGATTGGATTAAGTCGCCAATCAGTCGCCAGGGTAAGCCGCGAAACATTGTGAAACCAAGATTTTCAAAAAATCTTCTAAGTGTTTTTCGCGACTGGAAGGTCTACCCGCGAGATAGTAGCGATATGAGCCGCGAAAATCTCTGAGTAACTCTCGCGACTGGACCTTCCACCCGCGAACAAGTCGCCACACTGAGCCGCGAAATACATAAAAACTCAAATTTTGAAAAATTTTCTAAGTATTTTTCGCGACTGAGACCTTGACTCGCCAGTAAGCCGCGAAAAATCTCGGAGTGAGCTCGCGACTGAGTCGCCAAAATAGGGCAACACTGTTTTTGAAATTTTTGACATTTTTGTAAAAACAAAATACTTTCCAAACACAAACTAAAAACACTCAAAAATCTTTTTGTGTTTGATTAACAAAAATTGAGCTTGTGAAAACACATTTAAACAAGTACAATCACACAAATAAATATGGCATTTATGGAGCATAGACTTGCGTGTTGTGTGTGGGTATCAAAAATGAGATAGTCCTTAGTCTAATGTGAAGCTTTAATAATCAATTCAATCAAGGCATACACAACTAGCACTAGATTATGTGATCCATCTCAATTATAGAAGTATGCATATATGACCCCCCACATAAGCTTGAGTACATTTCATTGAAGCTTTTCATTTGGCTTCATTTTCAACATAACATTTGATCTTTTTGAATAAACAAATCTCATTGTGAGATCGATGCCTGAAATTTTTAATATTTCAATTTGATGATTAGCCTTTGGCTTTTTGGGCAACATACAATTTATTTTGGTCGCTTTCCCTTTTTCCTAGTCAAATACTAGTATGTGCGACAGGCTTTTGCAGCTCAATATCTCTTTTCATTTGAAGGTTTACATTTGGTGAGCTCTTTGAGTAAAGCATTAAAATTAAAGTGGGAAGATATATAGGCACAAGTCTATGCATGTCTCAAGATCAACAAAACCATTCACTAATCATTCATGATAAGGTTGAAGATCTATTTACAACAGTCACATAGATTTCAGAATTTCTTCCACAATGATATGAGTGCATAAGAGACAAGCTAAGCTCGTTAAATGCACATAAGCCATTAGTACAAAGGTACAAGGCAAAACTTGCTTTGAGACAAGACTCAACAAAGATGATTAAACTTTTTAGGATTTTCTACTTTTTATGTGTTTTTGGATTTTGACACAAAATTAGTAAAGATTTAACAAACTCAACTTAAATAACAATGTAAAAACATTTGAACCAAAGACAAACACACAAACAAAATAACAACCTAAATACTAGCAAGAAGCACACAACCAAGCGTATTCACAAACATGGGAAGTATTAATGCATGGACATGTTGTAATGCTTATGCATGAGTACCCTTCGTCACCCACACGTCACGTGCGTTTGGGGTGATATCCTTGACGGATTGGGTATGAGAGTTAGGACTTTCAAACCTTCTTGTGAAGCTTTCCAAGTAATTTGTGAAGGCACCGATCATCTTCATAATGTCCATCATTCCTGGATCACGGTTTTGACTTCTTGGTTGCTCACCACCCCAAGACCTCTCGTCATTTCTCCTTCCTCTTGATCGAGGAGCGCTTGCATTGTTCAATGCTCTCAGCTTATGACAGTTGGGTCTAGTATGTCCTTGCAATCCGCAATAGTGACAAAGATAGTTCGTTCTAGGACCCTGTTGTGATCTTGGAAGTGATCTTCCTCTAGCTCCAAATCTGGCTTCTGATTGATTACGGGACTTGTTAAACACCCGTTGATCAGCCACATTCTTCTTCCTCTCAGTCTTAACTTTCTCAGGAATAGGTTTATCCACAGTCGTCTCTTTGGCCTTCACAAACTTCACTTCTTTGGTAACATTGGCTGATGAGCTACTCCCTCCGGTATATCCCAATCCGGACTTGTCTGAGGCATGTTTTTGAGATGAAATAACATCATCTAGCTTCTTGGAAGAGACCCTATCTATCTTGGCATGAGCTTGCACTACCTCTTGCTCAAGAAATCTCACTTTTGTGTAAGCTTTTGATAGCTCACCATTAAGTGTTTCAATCTCACACTTTGCCTCCTTGTATCATACCAGCAGACTTTTGTAATCTTCCTCAGCTCTTTTCATCTTCTTCACAGTCGCCTTTGCTATCTTTGCATACTCACCCAATTTCTCAAGAAGTAAGGCGTAATTCTCTTGAAGACCAGATATATCTTCATCTTCTTCAGCCTCCGATTCTTCAACAACCCTAATAGACTCCAAATCAGAATGCTCACCAAGCTCCTTCACAAGTGAACCCAAATCATCTGAGGATTCCACATGTGCAATGGTCATGAATGCGGAGTAATTTCCTTCTCCGTCACAGCTATCTTCAGAGTTAGAGTTTGATGAATCAGTGTCACTTAAAGTGGTAGCATAGACCTTCCCTTTTGACTTCAAATAGTTGGGACATTCCTTTTTGAAGTGTCCATGTCCATTACACTCAAAACATGTAATTCCTTGAGAAGATTGGAAATCTTTATCATCTTTCCTTCGGAATTCTTTCTTCTCCTTCCCGAAACTCTGAAATTTTCCTTTGTCACCAAATTTCCCACCGTTCTTGAGTTTCAAGAATTTTCGGAAGTTCTTTACAAGGTATGCCACATCTTTATCTACTGCATCCTCTTCCGAAGGATCATGAGATGCCACTTTCTCATCAATTATTTTAAGAGCAAGAGATTTGCTCTTCTTCTGTGTAGGCAGTGACAATTCATATGTTTGCAATGAACCAACCAGCTCTTGAACTTTGATGTCGTCAAGATCCTTGCTCTCTTCAATGGCCGTTACTTTGGCACGAAAACTTTCTGGCAATGACCGAAGGATCTTTCTTACAACTTTAGAATCCTCCGTCTTTTCTCCCAAGTTAAATTTGCCGACGACCACCTCGTTCAGCTTACTGTAAAAAGAGTCAAAGGACTCATCCTCACTCATCTTTAGCTCCTCAAAGCGAGTGGTCAACATCTGGAGTTTGGTGTCCTTCACCTTCTTAGTCCCTTCATAAGTTGTCTCCAAAATTTCCCATGCTTCCTTAGCAACGGTGATATGTGAAATTCTTCTAGAGAGACACCACAGAAAATATTATTCAAGGCTTTACTGTTAGCATTAGCCGTCGCAAGAGCTGCCTTATCCCAAGTGGATTTGGCAGCCTCTGGCCTAGTCCAACCAACCTCAACAGCATCCCACACAGCATCATCAATAGAACACAAAAATGCCCTCATACGGACTTTCCAAAATGCATAATTATTACCATAAAAAAATGGTGGCACATTTAGGGATTGAGACTTGTCCATCTCAAAACGAGGTCAAGGATCGCACTAAGGTACTTAAACCGCAACAAGTGCACTCGCTCTGATACCAATTGAAAGTTCAAATAGTATTGAAAACACTATGAATGTTTAGACCCCCAATTACAAAAATACAAATTCAAGCTTTATATCAAACAATGTATGTGTAGAAAATGATAACAAGCTTATAACAGAATTGATAAACAATCTTAACCATACTTAATCACAATCACAGCAGTAATTAAATGGAAAAGATAAAGAGAAGAGAGATGCAAACACAAGGACAACACGTGATGTGTTATTGAAGAGGAAACCGAAGTCCTCGACGTAAAACCTCTCCGCCGCCCTCCAAGCGGTAAATAATCCACTAAAGAATGTAGTTGGGATACATGAACAGCAGAAGACCCTCCAAGCCTAATCTACCCAATGTACCTAAGCCCTCCAAGCTTCTTGCTCCAACGAGGTTGCCCCGAACCTATTTCTTCTTTAGCTTACCGGATTCCGCTATAAACCATAGCATCAACCAATAGACATTGGTTCCTTCCAAACTGCTTCCCTTACCACCAAATGAACCTTCTCACAGACGTGGGTGTGGTGAGAAAAGGATTTGGTCAATAACTTCTCAAGGATGTATCAATGGAGAGGAAGAGAGTTGAGGAATTTGAAGAGTTTCTTAGTGAAGATTGGGGATGAGGCAATCTTGTTTTTCTTTAGGGTTTCTCTCACAAAATTCTCTCTGGAAGTTTTCTACATTTCGTGGGTATAAGGGTCTATATATAGTGGTGTGTGTTTGGAATACGAAGAGAGAGTTTTTCCCAAACAGGGCTGGTTGGCGGCTTGGCCTCGCAACTTGTCCAAGTCGCAAGATAACGGCCTGGCCAGCCTGGGACTTTTGTCCTGTAGTGCGACAGCTAGCGTGACTCTTCACCTTCCCGCATGCTTCTCACATGCATAGCATTTGGTGACTTGCAAGCCGCGAGTCCTAGCCGCGACTTTCTGCTTCTTTGCACAAAGATGAGCAATTCTTCACACTCTCTTCACACACTACCCTTACATGAATCTCACCTAAATACAAGGTTACTAAGTGCTAAATTACAAGCAAATTGGCACGGAATAAAGCCAACAAGATGGTTGATAAATTTCAACCTTACAAAAATGGTCACAAGACCCAATGTACAAGAAGAAGGAGGTAAGCACTCCCTCTAACAAGATGAAACACATCTCCCACTTACAAAGGCATGTAATTCTCCCCCTAACATGTAGAATCTTCAAAAAAAGAAACCACAATGTCTCCATAATTTCTCCCCCTTTTTGTCATGATTGACAAAGGGTATAAGAAGCTAGAAAGCTTCACCCGAGAAATATAAAGATGATCAAGGATGATCTAGGAGGGTACAAAGAATCCATATAAATGCATGAATGTAAAGAAACAAGATACTATGGATGACAAGATAATAGAAAGATGCAAAACATGTGAAAACAAATCTCTCAATAGGAAAAATGTTAAGCACATAGATCCCAAAACACACACACACACACACACACACACTAAACAAGTCTAACCAATTTTATATTTCAAAAACAAGTCGAGATAGTTTAGTGAGCATACATTAACACATGTAAGACCTTGTGATGGCCAAATCACATTGTACCTGCACATGTATCAAGAGTAACAAAGAATATTGCGTGTTGTGTGTGAAAAACATCGCAAGATTGCATAAGTGTATACATGTTATGACGATTTGAGATATGAGAAAATTACTTTAACTCACACACAATCATAACTATTTGATGGAGACTATCATCTTCGAGGTACATCCTATAACTCCCACATCTCCTAGAATACACTCTTGCAATCATATTTAAAAGCATTTCTGATCTTTTTGCTTTTTATTTTATTTGCATTTTTTCTTTTTAATTTAGCATATCATGCATGGGAATTTAAGAGAGAGAAAAGAAATATTCAATGATATTTGACATTCCAATTTTGCTATGCCGAAGCACACAAATGTCATTGACATCACACTTTTACTATGCTGAAGCATACAGATGTCTTTCATGATTGGCAGACAATAGTGGTGAGATGATTATTTATGCTTTTCTCTTAGGATTTTCTAGTCCTTCCCATAAAAAAAGAGTGATATGAGTGTTAAGTACAAGAGATAACTTAATCTTATTCATCACAAACAGGAGCCACAAAGCTCACTTGTTTAGTTGTGCATAGAGATGCTCATCTAAGCTACAAGAGATACAAAATTTAGAAAACTTTGTTTCAATGGTCATCCAAGGTACACAAGTACCAATGTACACAAACACACACTATTTTTGTATTTTTTTTTCATTTTATTTATTTATTTTGAAAAAAATAAAAATAAAAACTAAAAAACCAAACAAAAACAGACGACCAACATGACAGCAGAAAGAAAGATGCATATGCATGAAGGCATGATAGAAAGGTGCAAATGCATGAAAGCATGATTCCAAAAACAGATAAGAAATCAAGCAAAAAGAGAGTCCTACTTTAGATAGAAAGAATTAAAGCAGAGGAAAAACAGTAAAGACAATTAAGTCTTAGGCTCCTTTCTCACCCACACAGCACGAGTCTTTGGCCGTGAAGATGAAAAGGCACGTGTCCTAGTATGTCTACTAAAGGACATAGAAGAATTAAGATTCTTCTAAAATTGAGTTAAAAAGCTCAAAGCTTTTAATAACTCTCCAAACAAAGGTGTAGGTCCTTAAGAGGAAACCTGTGACTGTTTGGACAATTGCTTATAAGGATACAGCTTAAAACAATTAGGACAAATGTGTCCAAAAACACCATAATGGTGACAAATATGAGGTCTAACAGAGGATTTAGAATTAGCCAAAACGGTTTTGGATTTCATACCTTTATCACCTTTTTCAGATTGTGGCACAAAGACAGACCTTGATCTAGAAGCCGTGGAAGAGGAGGGGCTGGAAGAAATAGCATATCCTAAGCCAGTCTTATTAGAACTAGGCTTTTGAGCATTTAATACCTCATCAAGCTTTGCACTAGACATCCTCTCTATTTAAGTTCTAGCTTGACTAAGCTCAACCTCAAGATTCTTGACCTTCTCTTCTATTGAGGTGTTCTCCACAACAAGAGTCTAAACTAACCTTGTAGTCTCATCTAGTTTGACTAATAGATCAGATTTTTTAGTTTTTACCTCATTAAGCTCTTTTCTACAAAGATGAGAAGTCTTTTCAGATTTTATAAATTCAGTGCATAGCTTATCATAGGTTTCCTGAAGGGTCATCTTCTTAGGTACTTCATCATCAAGAGAATCCTCACTGTCACTAGTACTCTCCATAATCACCTTATCGGTTGAGACAGCAAAGGCCATAACGTGACTACATTCATCCGCATACTCATCAGAAGAGTCATTCTCAGTATCACTCCAAGTAGCAACCAACCCTTTATCTTTTGACTCCTTGGTCTTTTCCTTCATGAGGTAGTTTGGACATTCTATCCTCATATGACTAAAACCTTTGCGCTTATGGCATTGGATAAGGGGTTTCTCATTCTTACCCTTCCTAGAGGATTTAGATTTCCTAGGAGGTTTGCCCTTATCCTTTTTCCTAAATTGAAGAAGTTTGATAATCTCATCAGTTATGAAGGTTAGATCCTCATCCTCATCATCATCTTCATCTTCATCTTCACTTTCAGAGTCCTCAATCTCTTCCTCTATACCCTTGAGAGCCAAGTTTCTACTCTTTCCACATTTTCCCATTAAACCTAATCTCATCTCATAGGTTTGAAGGTTCCCTACAAGCTCAGTCAAAGGAATTTGATCAATGTCCTTTGCTTCTTCAATGGCAGTGATCTTGGCATGGAATCTTTCAGGTAAGGACCTAAGGATTTTCCTAACAATTTTGGATTCTGCAATAGATTCTCCAAGATTGAAAGCAAAATTCACAATATCCTTGAGTTTAGCATAGAACTCATCAAATGTCTCATCCTCCTCCATCCTTATTTCTTCAAAACTACTAGTGAGTCTTTGAAGCTTCACAGTCTTTACTGCCTTGGTACCTTCATAGGTGGTCTCAAGAATGGTCCATGCTTCCTTGGCAACTTCCGTGGATGATATTTTCTTGAATTCCTCATTGGTCACCCCACAAAACAAAGCATTCAAGGCCCTACTGTTGAAATTTGCCGCTATGATTGTTGCATCATCCCAATCCACTGGCGCTTCCTTTGGCTTAATCCAGCCAACTTCAACAGCTTGCCATACCTGTTCACCTAGAGCCTGCAAAAAAACTTTCATACGAACTTTCCAGTACGCATAATTAGTTTCATCAAATAAAGGAGGAATCAAAAGAGATTATCCATGATCCTTGACAACGGGGGTCAAGGATCACACTCAGGAAATTAATCTAATCAGAGTGTACCCGTTCTGATACCACTTGTTGAAAAATTTAGACCCCGATTGATAGAATTAACAAGTTTTAAACCCAAGTTGTTAATTAGATTTATTATGAATAAAACTTGTTAAAACCAACAAATATCAATATCATGTCAAAATCATGCAGTGAAAAAAATAAATAAGATAAGATATGATGACCCAAGAAAACCAATGAAACAAACTAGTTTCATAGTAAAAAACCTGGGGGGAAACCTTCCCGAAAAGCAATCCACGATAGTAAAGAAAAGTTTCAGATCTAGTACAAAACTTTTGTCCCTAGCCTATACAATTCCCGTAGATGAACTCACAGCAGAAACCTTCTATAAATGAACGCCACCCTTTTTGATGATGCACGAATCCCAGTATGTGACTAACCAATTGCGCGGATCCCAGTACCCGATTTAATCACCAACTAGAAGAAGATTGTTGGTTGAAAAGTTCTTCACTTCATCAACAATGAAGATCAAGAAGCACTTGGTTACAAAACCATAAGGCGCAAAAAACGCAGTAGCTTCTTTCAGAGAGAATAAGGCATCGACCACCTTTTTCATATGTTCTCATTTTATTCTCTTATGTGACGGCCTCTAAAATAAGCCTTATATAGTCTAGGGTTGTGAGAAAAGAAACCCTACACAAATACATAAGTCTGGCCCAAAAATCAGATCTAAAAATTCTGATTTTCGTAACCTCGATTGATCGGGAGGTGTCGAGGAGGTGTCGAGCTTTAAATTTCGATAGATACAGCTATCGAGAAGCTATCGAGGAGCTGTCGAGGAGACATGAGCTTTCTCGATCGATCCACCAGCTGTCGAGAAGCTATCGAGATTGCGATAAGAAGAAGTTGAAAATCTCGATAGATAGCTTAGCTGTCGAGAGGTGTCGAGCAGCTATCGAGCTATCTATCCAGCTTTATTGAACAACTTTTCTTCATCTTGGTCCAATCTTCATGGCTTTAATACTAGACTTGAACAACATGTTTCTTGAAGTATCAAACACATCTAGATCTACCCAATTACAAGTAAAGTGCGTTTTGTCAAAGGATTAGCCAACTACATAAAATAGTGACATATATTCTTAACAAGTGAATCACATATGTCCTAACATAATTAAATAATTAAATCTTCTGAGAACTATTGGATTGGTGTATTTAAATATATAATATACCCACATGTGGAATAAATTATAAGAACAAACCAGATGTGTACTTTATAAACTAATCATAATCATTGGTTCTTAAAAAATAAAAATAAAAAACACCCTAATCATAATTCTTAAACACGTTTATATAGACTACTTGATTTTTTATTAATTGTTCTTTGGTCAACTAAAGAAATATTTACATTTTGATATATACACCATTACATTATATCTATTCTTTGCTTTGGTTACTACAAAATCTTGAGCTTACTTGTTAACCTCCATCATTGACCGGAGAGGTAGATATATACACAATAGAAGTATCTGCCTTTTTTTTCTTTGGTGACGATGGTGGTGGTATATATATATATATATATATATATATATATATATATATATATATATATTTTTGGTTAATAAAAAATGGGTAGAGGGGGGCGATCAGTGTGGCTTCCTTACCTGGGCGTGACCATAGTAGCATCCTACCCGCTCCCGAGTGAGACCCCATACTCCCAGTCTGTGAGAAACTCACTTATTATTCTTTTGGACCGTTTGGGATGGAGATGAAATATAAGGAGCATCAACACACAGCTAGTTGTTGAGGCTCAAACCCAAGTCCTGAGACTTGCCAGCCGGGTATCTTACCAACTAGGCTACTAGAATGTTGGTGGTGGTGGTGGTGTTACTCTCACGTATATGGTCTTCAATTCATTGTCTTTAGACAGATCAAGGAAATTAAATCTAAACGTGAAATAGAATCTCTTTATTTTGAGTGAAGTGGAGAGAATCCCATTTCAAAAAGAAGAAGAAGAAAAAAAAAAAAAACGAAAAGTAAAGGAACATTTTGGTATTGTTTCTTAGGTTGAATTTAATAACAACATAAATGTATTAACTAGTGCAAGAATCCTCCCATAAAAAAACACACTAATGTAACAATAATATATCTTCTTGAATGACATTTAAGTCCAACAATGTGGTTTATTAGTAAATACAATCACATGGTTATATTCAATTGAAGAATCGAAGATACAACACCAAAAAAGTGAAAGAGTTGTACCTAAATTACATAATCTTTTTCTTTGGAGAGCTAACAATAGATTAAAGAGCCATCGAGGTGAAAGGGCACCTAAACTAAAAAAGAAGGGCATAAAGAAGGGCATAATTCTAGAGCAATATTTTGGGCCCTCAACCTCTCACATGAGGGGTGGGTCACACACATTTTATATGAAATTTCCCTTTCTATGGGAACGAAGGAGGCTTGCAAGTAACAACTAACTAGGGGCAGCTACACCTGATTTGCAAAAGAAAAAAAAAATTACTTGCAAAAAAGAAATTATATACATAATTATTTTTAAACTAATCTATCTTGACTACCATAAAAGAGAATATTGAATATTTTAACTTGAAAATCCCAAAAATTTTGGTTCAACAAGAATAATCTTTACCCCACAAATATCCCTAGCCCCTTAAACCATAAAAAAAAAAAAAAAATCCAAATATATAACTACAATAATAGCAAAAATAGCCATAACAACAACAAGAAAAGAACAACAACAAATGAAAAAATATGTATCATGACTTTTGAGTGAAGTTTGTGGTGTAATTTGTATTAGAACCTTATTTTCTTTCCTTTGTGTGTGTTCTGTATAGTATAACTTGTCATATCATTCCTTAAAGTTACCATGACTTTTGAGTAAAATTTGTAATGTACTTTTGTATTAGAATCTCTTCCTCTCTCCCTTATATGTGTGTTTTTTGTCTCTATAAAAAAAGTTTTTAAAAAATGAGGTAATTGTCTCATATTGCTTAAAAAACTATGTTGTGTATAATATAACTTGTCCTATCCTCCCTTAAAGGTTATCATGACTTTGAGTGGAATACATGATGTGCTTTTGTGTTAAAACATTATTCCCTCTTCCTTGTGTGTGTGTGTGTGTTTGTTTTTCCAAGAGAAAAAAAAGAACAAAATGTTCAACAAAATGCTTATTAAAAAATTAAAAATAAAGACCCCTAATCATTCAAATTCGTAGCTTACTCAATTCAACTCGCAGTCACAACAAGTATCAACTGTAACTCTCTCTCCCTCTCTCTCTCTCTCATTTCAGCATCATAGTTCTCACTTTATCACTTACTACCCACCAATCCCTTTTTTCTTTTTTATTTTATTAGTAGAAAGAAAATGTAAAAATTCATGTATTTGCGTTTATTTTTTTTATGATGCAAATTTATTCAAGTTACCTTTTAATTAAATTTTGTATAGTTTTTTTAATGATTACCATTCAAAACTAGAGCCCAGCTAACCTAAAAAAAAAAGGAGGCAAACCAGTGGCTAGCTCATTTAGCGGATGCCCGAATGATGTGATTGATAAGAATGGGCTCATTGACCTCTAATTTTCGGGCAATCCATATACCTGGTCTAATAGAAGAGAAGGATTAGCAAATATAAAAGAAAGGCTGGATAGAGCATTTATGAATGAAAGATGGAGATTTATTTTTCTAAGAGCTGCTGTACTCAATTTACCATCCTCAACCTCTGATCATTCTCTTATAGTCTTACTCACAGAAGGAGAGCAGCGATCGGTTAAACGACCTTTTAAATTTGAAGAGGTGTGGACCAGGGATGAGACAAGTTGGTTTGTAGTTGAGAAGGCTTGGAAAGCTAATATTCAAGGTACCTCGTTGTTTAAAGTTTGTCAAAAGCTCAAAGAGGCAAAAAAAGAATTCAGAATTTGGAATAAGGAGTGGTTTGGGAATATCCAACAAAACATAAAGAATTACTGGGAGAATATGGGAAATATCCAAGGTGAAGATCCAACTCAAGAAAATTTAAGTAAAGAAGCGAGTATCAATATGGAGCTTCAAGAATGGCTCCAAAGGGAGGAAACTCTGTGGCGGCAATGTCTAGAACAAAGTGGCTGATTGCAGCCGATCTTAATACCAAAATTTTCCACCTCACCACCATAATTAGAAGGCGCAAGAATTCGATTGACTTTATAAAAAACCAACAAGGCTCATGGGTTTCTGGGAGAGAGGAGATCGGAAGATGTTTTGAGAGTTTTTTCACCAATCTTTTTGATACGTCTAATCCCTTAATCCCAAATAACATGGAAAACTTGATAAACCCAAGCTTGTCTAAAGAGGATATAGAGATGCTATAAAAAATTCCTACAATAAAGGAGATTAAAGGTGTTGTATTTAGCATGGAATCAAATAAGGCTCCAGGTCCTGATGGAATGTCAGCCCATTTCTTCAAGTTCTATTGGAATATAATAGGAGGTGAAGTCATTGAAGCTATTACCACTTTTTTTCAAAGGGGGTACATGCAAGGAAGTCAATACCGTATCGGAAGTTGTACCGATTTGGTCAGCGGTACGATATATTTCTGTTAGGACATATATGTTTTAACTTGATTAAGAACATATGTCACTTAGTTATGTAAATTGGCTAATCCTTTGACAAAACGCACTCTACTTGTAATTGGGTAGTTCTAGGTGTTTTTAATACTTCAAGAAACAATGTTTCAAGGTCAAGTGTTGAAGTCATCAAGTCTGTCCAAGAGAAAGCAAGCTGAAGTGCAAAGTTTTTAAAGCTCGACACCTCTCGATAGCTACCTCGACACCTGGCTATCTGTCGAGATCTTCAGCTGATTCTTATCGCAATCTCGATAGCTTCTCGATAGCTTGTCGATCGATCGAGAAAGTTTCTGTCCCCTCGACACCTTCTCGACACCTCCTCGATAGCTGCTATCTATTGAGATTCATTAAATCTCGACACCTCCTCGACACCTCTCGATCGATCGAGGTTACGGGAAATCAGAATTTTCAGCTTTTTGATTTTTGGGCCAGGCTTATGTATTTGAGTAGGGTTTCTTTTCTCACAACCCTAGACCTATATAAGGCTTATTTTAGAGGCCGTCACATAAGAGAATAAGAGAATACAAGGAGAACATATTCAAAAGGTTATTCTCTCTGAAAGAAGCTACTGCGTCTTTATGCCTTAGGGTTTTGTAACCAAGTGCTTCTTGATCTTCATTGTTGATGAAGTGAAGAACTTTGCAGCCAACATTCTTCTTCCTTAAGTTGGTGAGTGAGTCACGTACTGGGATTCGTGCAAAGGAGTGAGTCACGTATTGGGATTCGTGCATCAAAGGGTGGCGTTCATATATTGAAGAGTTCAGAGGTTCTGAAGCGGTAGAAGGTTTCTGCTGTGAGTTCATCTACGGGGATTGTAGAGTCTAGGGACAAAGGTTTTGTACTAGATCTGAAACTTCTCTTTACTATAGTGAATTGCTTTTCGGGAAGGTTTCCCCCCAGGTTTTTTACTGTGAAACTGGTTGGTTTCATTGGTTTTCCTGGGTCATCATATCTTGTCTTCTTTAATTTTTCCGCTGCATGATTTTGACATGATATTGATGTTTGTTTGTTTTAACAAGTTTGATTCATAATAAATCTAATTAACAACTTGGGTTTAAAACTTGTTAATTCTATCAACTGGGGTCTAAATTTCCCAACAATTTCGGGTACCGGTCAATACCGGTGTACCGTTTTGGGTTTATCGCTATTATTTTATATATATATATATATATATATACATACTTGATTATTTATTTAGAATTATTTATAAATCTATATAAGAATCCTTAAATTTATAATAGCACATTTCTCTAAATTAATGGCTTATTTTTAATATGATTATTTCTTGCTCAAATATCAACCCATTAATATAACTTAACATACTAGATTGTAATAATAATAAAAAGATAAAAAGATGATATTAATTTATAATAATAAAAAATAAAAATAAAAACATAAAATTGCTTATCAAATGTGAGTGGCAGCTAGCCTAAAAGTCCAAGCATATTTGAAATTTGAACTCATTAGAGTTCACATGGGGTGTCAGAACTCACACAAAACAATTAAACAAGAGCCACACACACAACTAAAACAATAGGCACAAGAAGAGAGGTTCATTCTCGGTCAAGACTGAAGAAGAGGAAGAAGCGGCTGGATAAAACAAGGAGGAAGGCTGGGGGAATGGCCGACAACATGGGAAAACAACCAGTGAGGACGGCATCGTGAGCTTTCTGCTGCTAACTTTTTTCATTTTCTTCAAGTTTTTAGTACCGCCCGATTTCCATTTTTCGGCTGAGATGTCCGATATTCAGTGGTACGTCTGGTATAGTCCAATAAGGACCGGTATTTTAAGCGATACAAATCATGGATGTTTCTGTACCGGTTCACCTGCCAGTACGATAAATTCCGGCCGTAGCGGCTGACAGTACGAAATTGACTCCATTGGGTACATGTTGAGAGAAATAAATCATTCCTTCATTGTCCTTATCCCTAAAGGGAATAAAACTGCAATGGTTTCCCAATTCAGGCTAATAAGTTTATGTAATGTTATATATAAGATCATTTCGAAGTTGCTAGCCAACAGATTAAAGCAGGTTCTCTCTAAGCTAATTTCTCCATGGCAAACAACTTTCATTCTGGGGAGGAAAATTCAAGAGAACACCTTTTTGGCTCAATAAATTATCCATGACATGAAGAAGAAAAGAGGGAAAAAATGTTGGATAGGTTTAAAAATAGATATGGAGAAAGCTTACGATCTGTTAGTGTGGTGTTTCCTAGAGAAAGTTCTTCATGGTTTTGGATTTCCAAACATTTGGATCCAATGGGTGATGCAATGTGTAACTACAACCTTGTTGGGGACATATTTTTATGTAATTGGCATATCCTTTGACAAAACGCACTTTACTTGTATTTGGGTAAATCTAAGTAGGTTCAAAATGATCATCACAAGTGGTTAAATTGAAGACATGAAGATTACTCAAGAACTGCTCAAGAAAAGTGCAATCTGCAGGTCTCGATACCTCCTCGACAGAAGCTCAATCTGTCGAGATTCATTAAAGCTCGATAGATGTCTCGATCGATCGAGCTTACGAGTTTTCAGATTATAGCCAGCAATTTTTTATTCTAAAAGGCTATTTGTTTATGGGTTTGTATAATCCTTATTGGACTAGGAAAGCCCAAGGTTTGTGTAAACCTATTTGGAATAGGAGAGCCCATTAAGCTCCTATTTAAAGGAGGTGGGAAAAAGAAAAACCTAACCCTAGAGAGCTTCATAAGGTTTTCTTTTTGAAACCCTAGCCTCCTCCTACAGAAGAAAGAGTTCTTGCTGCGTTTCTTGTACGCCTTTGGGTTTTGTAACCAAGCAAAGTCTCTTGCACCAACATTGAAGATCTTATTGGTGTTTCTATGTGAAGCTGCTGCAAATCAACTACAACAATCAAAGGGTTGCTGTGGAGTTAGTCACGTACTGGGATTCGTGCAAAGGAGTAAGTCACGTACTGGGATTCGTGCAAAGGAGTAAGCCGCGTACTGGGATCCGCGCATCAAATTGGTTAGTCACGTACTTGGGAGCCGCACATCAAAAGGGGGAACTATCACTACAGATTAAGTCCAATTGGATATTGGGGTAAGGTTTCAACTGTAGGTTGGTAAGGTACTTGGGATTCCTTTACTTGTAACCGCTTGATTTGATAATAGTGGAGTTTCGGGAGTGGTGACCTGAAAATCAGCCGGTGGGGTTTTTGCCGCAAGGGTTTTCTCCATTCGTAAACAAATCACCGTGTTATTTATTTTCTGCTGCATAATTAGTTTATTGGTGATTTGTTTGTGCTTCCACGCGTTTGCATGATTAATTGATTAATTAACAACTTGCCTAATTAATTAATTGGTTTAATCACAAGGGATCATTCAGTTTGTGGCCTATCAAACCTCATTTTCAATCTTAATTAATGGCAGCCCTTATAGCTTCTTCAAGCCCAAGAGAGGGTTGAGACAAGGTGATCCTCTCTCTCCCTTTCTATTTATCCTTGTAGCTAAAGTTCTTGCTAGACTATTAGAGAGACAAGCAACAAATAACAAAATTATTGGATATAAACTAGCCCCTTACCTGACGCCAATCACCCACCTTCAATTTGCAGATGATTTGTTCATCTTTGCTCAAGCAGATAAGGAGAATTCCCTAAAAACAAAAGAAAAATTTACATTATCAAAACCTTTAACAAAATACAAAATGTCCTCCACCACAGGCTTAATACTCCAATAAGGCGCTGACTCTTGATTTCTCAACTGCTCAATTACATTCCATGCATCTCCTTCAATCACAACATTCTTAAAACATGCATCTGCTGCTCTTTGAATGGCCAACAAGGCTGCATTTGCCTCACCAGATAACGGGCTACCTGGACACAGCTGCTCTGCCCATGCAGCAACAAGTTTACCTTCCTGGTCTCTTCCTACTACTGCCACAAATGTTTTTCCTTCTCTTATTGCAGCATCAAAATTCAATTTTATCCAATTTGGTGGAGGTGGGATCCATGTTTGTCCTTAGAAGTATTTTTACTTTGAATCTTCCAAGCTTGCTTGTGTTCCTCAAAGGATTTATTCACTTGCCTTGCAAGTTCAACCGGAGTTGTTTTGATTCCTTCCACTTGAGCCTTGTTTCTACTCATCCATACTTGGTCACACATAATTGCTGCAAATAATTGGAACTCTTTTGTATCTTCATCGTCTAGTGCCAGAAATGGTTTTGGGTTGATAATCATCTTCACCCAATCTACTATGGATATGGAATCCAAAGTGTCCATCCTCAAAGGCCATGGGTCTAGGAGCCAAACTTGAGCTGCCCAGTCACACTGCAAAAATAAATGCTCCAAAGTTTCTGGAGCCTTGCTGCATAAGTGGCACTCATTTGATGGGAGGGTAAACCTTCTATTTAGTATAGAAGCTGTAGGGAGGATTTCCCAAGCCAATTTCCACAACAGGTTCTTAAGCCTAGCATGTATTTTCATCTTCCATAACTGCTTCCAATCCTTGCTTTGCATCACGAGGTGAGAGGTTAAGGTGGGAGTTCTAATAGCATTATAAGCCGATTTCACTGAAAATTCACCTGAAGGATTCAAGCACCAAAAAGCTTGATCATTAATAGATTGTTGAAAGAAGTGAATGCTGAGGATTTTATTGACTGTAGTTGGCTCAAAAAGATCTAAAAGTAAACCTCTATCCCATTGTCTTGAGTCTTGATCAATCAAGTCAGCCACTAAATGTGCTTCACAAGTAGCTCCACTTCTAACTTGAGGGATTAGATTAGGCTCATTTGGAATCCATGGGTCTTCCCATATCCAAGTGTTCAATCCATTGCCTATCATGTGGCATAATCCTTTTTTAATCACTTCTCTACCACCAAATATACTTTGACAAGACCAAGATGCTGCTTTTGGCATAAACATTCTCATAAACTTTTTGCTTCTCACATATTTCTTTTTGAACACTTTGACCCACATCTTATCAACATTGCTAGCAACCTCCCACGTCATTTTAGCCACCAAGGCTTTGTTCATATCTTTTGTTTTCTTGATGCCTAACCCACCAACACTTTATGGGGTACATATCGAATCCCAGCTCTTAAGGCAGCAACCCCTTTTGTTTTCCTCTTTAGAACCCCACTAGAAATTTCTGTTCATAGCGTCCAATTTATTACAAACTTGTTTTGGTAGGAGCAGAGATGAAGCTTGATAGGATGGAATAGAGGAGGCCACAGAAGAAATTAGAGTTGTTCTACCTGCCTGAGATAGAGTTTTCATCTTCCAACCCTACAACCTTTGCCTCACTTTTTCAATGATCTCCTCAGTAGCAGCTTTCTTGTCTCTACCTGAGGCCATGGGAATGCCCAAGTATATCTTTGTTTTGTAGTAAATAAAGTATTTATTCAGCAAAAAAAAAAAAAAAAATTGTAACAGTGCAAAGACTTAGAGCAAATTGATACTTTATATGAATCTATATGATTTAATTAAAAACAAACATAATGTAATAGCATATCATATATTAAAAAAAAATAAAGAAAAAGAAGAAGAAGAAGATAATGTGTTGAAACTAAAAATACACATTAAAACAAATGTACATCGCTTGGAAATAAGGGTTGACACATATAAAAATAAAAAAATAAAACTCATGTGAGTCCAATACCTAGTAAATCAAAGAATACCTATAAACTAGTCTGCCATTACCTTTATGAAATGACTTAAATGAGAAAAATAAGGAGCTATAGGGAAGGTGGACGCAGCATTATCAAAAACTAGTTTGCCATTATCCCCAAAAAAAAAAATGGAAAAGCTGAAAAGTGGGTGATGGCATGAACATGAAAGAAGTTAGTGGTCTCAAAAAAATGCTAGTGTAACACCGCCACACCTTTGGTGTGGTGGTCACTCCACCAGTATAAGTGCTTGTGGGGTGTGGGAGTAAGGGCTGGGGTTCAAGTCTCCAGGAGGAAGTTTCACACACATATACACTTAGATTAGGCTAGAGTAGAATTCTATCTTGTATAAAAAAAAAATGCTAGTGCAGTATTGCACTTTCTTTGCAGTTTTGGCCCATGAATTGATTAATTAAGAGAAAAAATAGGGGAAAATTGTTTCTCAATTCCTCTATAAATTAAAGGGGCTTCAGCAGGCAAAGAAAAAAGAAGGGGAGAAGCACGCACAAAAGAAGAGAAACACGCAGACAGAGAGAAAAAAAGAAAAAAAAAAAAGAAGAGAGACACAGAGAGATAGAGAGCAACAAGCAAAGGAGGAACACAACATTAGGTGGAGATTTTATCAGTCCATTTCTTCTCTAAATCTCTACCTCTACCTCTCCCTCTCCCTCTTCTTCAAATCTGAATTTTTGTTTGGTAAAACATATAGGATTGGGTTTCATAAAGAGTTCCTAACTCCATACATGAAGTTTTAGATACGAGTCCCTGACTCGTAAATCCTATTTGAACATTGTCAAATAAAAATTCTTTCAAGTTTTGGTTTAGTGTTTTCTAACCTAGAGTCCTTGACTCTACCAAATAAAAATTCATCAATGGACACGAAGAGGGTTCCAGGATAGAGTAGATTTACGTTTAGGTGCCATGACGCAACTAACATAAACTAGAGAGAGGGAGAGAAAGAGACACGCAGAAAAGCACCAAATACAATCAATATATAAGAATATAGAGAATGTAAAGTATGTATGAATGAAAATGCATGAGCATGTGATATGCAATAGTAAAAACAACATGGGCTCAGCCCAATCCAATCCTACCAGCACACAATCAGTTCAACAAAGTAAACACACAACTATCATGCATGAAACATTGTTATAATGCAAATGAGATGCAATGCATGATGATTTAAGATCAAATATACAAAACCCATCCCAAAATTTTTACACAAACTCATTAATTTTGAAAAACCCCAAAATTTTTTGAAAAACCCAAAAACCTAGTCTAATGCATGAAATTCATGAAGAATGAAGGATTTAGGAACCTTACCAGTGAAGAAACACTTGATCTAGGCCGAAAATCAACTGAGGATGAAGTTTGCAGTGAGATAGAGGTGTTTTGGGAGGTGAAGAGATGAGGGCTATTGAGAGAGATCGAAGAGAAGTAAATCTGAAATCGCGCTAAACAAATATATATGATTTCATAATTCTCGATAGATCGAGAAGTGTTGAGCTTTAAAGGCATGAAGAGATACAATTATTGAACAGCTGTCCAGAGGTGTCCACAGCAAACCAAGCTTGATGGATCAAGGAGCTATCGAGAAGCTGTCTAGATTGCAATAAAAAGAAGCTGAAGAGCTCGATAGATAAGCCAGGTGTCGAGAGGTGTCGAGGAGCTGTTGAGATTGCTTTAAAAATAGCTTTTCAAGAAGAGAAAAACACAAACATGAATGCAATCAAATATGCATCTCAACCACGGATCCAAACAACATTTTAACCTTTCAAAAACATCTCTCAATCAAGAAAAATGTAAGCACATAGATCCCAAAACACACACACACACACACAAAACAAGTCTAACCAATTTTATATTTCAAAAACAAGTTAAGACAGTTTAGTGAGCATACATTAACACATGTATTCCTTGTGATGACCAAATCACATTGTACCTGCACATGTATCAAAAGTAGCAAAGAATATTGCGTGTTGTGTGTGAAAAACATCGCAAGATTGCATAAGTGTCTACATGTTATGACGATTTGAGATATGAGAAAATCACTTTAACTCACACATAATCATAACTGTTTGATGGAGACTATCACCTTCGAGGTACATCCTATAACTCCCACATCTCCTAGAATACATGCTTGCAATCATATATAAAGCATTTTGATCTTTTTGCTTTTATTTTTCTTTGCATATTTTTCTTTTAATAAGCATATCATGCATGGGCATATAAGAGAGAGAAAAGAAATACCCAATGATGTTAAGCTTTTGACATTGCACTTTTGCTATGCCAAAGCATACAGATGTCATTTCATGATTGGCGGGCAACAGTGGTGAGATGGTTATTTATGCCTTTCTCTTAGGATTTTCTAGTCATTCCCGTCAAAAAGAGTGATACGAGTGTTAAGTACAAGAGATTACTTAATCTTACTCATCACAAACATGAGCTACAGAGCTCACTTGTTTAGTTGTGCATAGAGACGCTCATCTAAGCTACAAAAGATATAAAGTTTATAAAACTTTGTTTCAATGTCCATCCAAGGTACACAAGTACAAATGTACACAAACACACACTATTTTTGTATTTTTCTAATTTTTCAAAAAAAAAAAAATTATTTTTATATGAAAACAAAATAAACCAAAACTGAAAAGAAAACAAACAAAAACAAATTAAACAAATCAATGCATAAAACTAGACTGACTCAAAACAATAAAGCAAAACAAAAACATGAAGGGGAGAGAGAGAGAAGAAGTGACAAAATCACTTGGAGCCCTTTTCCTTCCACACCTTGGAAGAACTTTTTTGTTTAGAGAACCCTTGATCCGGCGATGAGAGGAAAGAGTTAAAACCGTTCAAGTTCGAAAGGAACATGAGGGCTTTGAGAAGATCTCCAAGAGGAGCAAAAGAGGATGGAAGCTGATTCTGATCTCCCGACGCGATCATGTTGTTGCTCTTTTGAGTGGCTAACCACTTATAGCAATTAGGTCGAGTATGTCCAGCTGCGCCACAGTGATGACAGAAATGCTGCTTTTTCTGTTTTGGCTTTTGAGAGTTTCCCTTTTTAGCCCTAGGGTTTTTAATCTCTTTCCTAAGATAGATTTACCCTTGTCTATGTTCTCACCAGCTAATTCATTTTTAACATCATTATTTTCAATTTCAATATTATTAGAAGGAACAAAAACAATAGTACTAGTAGAGGCAATACTAGGAGAAGAGAAATCATACCTTAAATCGATTTGATCGGAAACAGATTTCTGAAAACTAAGCATCTCATTAAGCATAGCGCTTGAAGTCATTTCCAGGAGCTTTGAGTTGGAATAGTTCTACCTCAAGCTTCTTGGTCTTCTCAGCCAAGAAATTATTCTCAAATCTCAGTGCTCCGATAGTCTAATTGGCTTTATCAAACTTTGTAGAGATTTCTTCTCACTCAAGCCCCACGTCACTAAGCTTCTTGGTTGCCAACCTATACAACTTCTCATGTTTTTCTAAGACCTTGTATAACTTTGCATAGGCTGTGTGGATGTCATCTTGCTCATCCATCTTTTCAAACTTAGACTCCACCAATTCCTCTTCTTTATCCACATTTTCAACAATCCCTTCAATAGGATTTATGGTGGCAGTGAAGGCATTTAGGATTCCATCATCCTCATTATCAGAATCATCCTCAGGCTTAATGTTACTCAACGTAGCAGCAAATGCCTTGCTCTTCCCAATGGTCTTGAGATACGTAGGCACTCTTGTTTCATGTGACCGAAGCCTTGACACCCAAAGCACTTTGGTCCTGAAGGAACAGTGTACTAACTGTCATCCCTAGTATCCTTCTTCCCTTTGTCTTGGCTCTTAGACTAAGAAGAACTCGACTGTCAACGGTCCTTGTCAAAGCCCTTTGCATTGGCATTCTTCATGAACTTCTTGAATTACCTGGTGATGTAGGACGTCATTTTAGAATCTTCATCATCAGAAGATTCATCAGTATCACTACTCTTGGCCTTCAATGCCATGCTTTTGCTCTTGCTTGATTTTCCTATCCTCGTCAAACCCAACTCATAGGTTTGCAGATTTCCAACCAGTTCAGTCAAAGGAATTTTGTCGATGTCCTTTGATTCCTCAATGGCAGTGATCTTGGTACGGAATCTCTTGGGTAAAGATCTGAGCACCCTTCTCACAATCTTGGGTTCAAGAATGGTTTCCCCAAGATTAAACGCTGTGTTGGAAAAATACATGTTTGTATTGCATACAAAACATACGTAGTGGAAAATTAACGGATCTACTTCATTCGCAATTGATAACATGTACTATGTAAGTTTCATAATTTGAGAACAAGAATGCATACCTTGGTGTGGTGAAATTCAAAACCGAAGATCAGAACTTCTTGGGAAGACTTTTAATCTTCACTCCAATTCCACTTAATGCCCAAGATGTGTGGTCTCTCAATTAGTTTCCAAGGAGAGAATAAAGAGTGTCCAACACTCACATCCAAACCATTTCATTCCTTATGAGAACTCTTATGAAAGACTCATATGAAAAACCTTATGAAAAAGCCTTAATGAAATTCTGTATGTTTCTCTCCTTATATACACTAATTATCTAATTGGGCTAGCCTTTTGGGCCATTCCAATTGGGCTCAAGTATGTGGCTTGGAGTGGGACCAAAAGGGACCAATAAGACACTAGCTCCAATGGGCCTTGGGCCTTTCTGTTAACTCTTGACAAGTCCAAAGTTACCATTAACTATATTTAATACCACTATATAAATATAGTTGCACTCTAGACCTTATTTATAAATTATATCCCAAGACTTTATTATACATGCAACCCCTTCATTAAAATATTCGTAGTAATACAAAGTCATAAATGCTGACTGCCACTTTGAAGATTACTACATCTTAATCCTTGAGTACCCGGTTTAATCCTTTATGTTATTCAATATATATTTATGAAATCCAATTTCACAAATATATATAATTTAGTAATGACAGTGTATTCAAGTAGTGATTATCAAAAAGGCCCGACTAACAGACATAATGACAGAATAGCTACTATAGCTACCATCAGACAGATCCAGAAAGATATTTTTGATAGACTACTATTCATCTGCACGCGTGAATAGTACCTTGACAGATTCCCAAACAGATTCATCAGAAGTCACTTTATGAAAGACTACTATTCAATATTCTACAAGTTTCCACCAACAAATTAACTTGAGTTAACTTTACTAACTCAGGTTACTTTTGAAGACTTACCATGGTTCATTCCATCTATATAAAGACAGACTCCAAAGACAGAAGACAAGTCCAAAAATTTAGAGGTTCAAATTTTAGAAGTTTAAGTTCTAGTCCCAAAAAGAAGATAGCCCCCTCCCTCTCTTAGAAAGACTCCTGTAATCCTTCCTCTCTTGTAATCCTGTAACCCGTCAGTTTCAAAGACAGATATTACTTTGTAATCTTGTAACTTTTCAAACCGAGCTTTATTTTCAAGCTTGTATCAAAGACAAACATTTTCAGTTTTAATCAAAGACATAAGTTTTTATTCAAGTAAGATTTTACTAGTTTTTGTTTTCATATTCTATATTCCATTTTAACTTATTTTGAATATATCTATTTTTCTATTCTCTTCTTTATTATCTATTTTATCATTGTTTACGCTTCCATATTACTGCTATGCTCTCTTGTTCAGATAATTTATCTGAATGTCAAATTTGAACGTCTATGCTATCTGAATTTAATAGATGATGATAATAGGATAGTAATTACTATTCATATTACTTTAATCAAGTTACTATAATTTACTCCTGGGTAGTTATGGTATCATAATTTAAGCTACATTCCTCATCCGTAGTCCAATTATCATAATATATATGTTGTGGAAAGATCCATAACAAACACTAAAGTAGAAAGGAATAATGATAGTTTTTTGGACCTGTCTTCTGTCTTCGGAGTTTATCCTTTTATAGATGAAATAAACTATGGTAAGTCTTCAAAAGTAACCTGAATTAGTAAAGTTAACTCAAGTTAATCTGTTGGTGGAAACTTGTAGAACATTGTGGAAATTACTATTGATGAGCAGTAGCCTGCCTGGGAATGTTTGGGAATCTATCAGGTCTCTTTTCTTGCATGCTAGTGAATAGTAGTGGCTTATGAACACCTGTCTGTATCTGTCTGGACTGTCTTGGATCTATCTAGAAGCTATTCACGCTTGTTGGTGAATAGTGATCTGTCACAGGTGAATAGTGATCTGTAGCAGTTGTTTGTCCAGGAGAGCATTCTGTCTTGCTTGGCATATCTGTCTGTCTATTAATCTGTATCCGCGCAGTTATCATAGTCTAGCGGATCAGAGTTATCTTCATATTGCTCTTGCTCATGGAGTACTCCATAATTACCACATAGAACGTAGTATGAAATAGGAAGAAAGGTAGGAGCACGATTCTTTGTCATTATTCTGGGGTCTCTAGTAATCTTTCTTTTCCCAATAAGCCTTCTTGCTGAAGGTCTCAGTCCATATACAACTATCCTGTTGGTGTAGCCATATAAGTGGAATTCATGATCTAACTCTTTCTATACTTCTTAAATCTTATTGCTCATGAAATTAGACCATTCTTGTGCCAAAGCACATAGGTCAACAAGTGATAAATAAGCCTCTCCTGTGTACCATTAATAGTCAGGGCTACAACTGAAGTCACTTATGAGGACTAGAATGTGTGCTGACTAGGGTTCCATATAGTAACTAGTGTCCCAAGCTGGGAGAGTGCTCCAAATAGTAAGCTTCATATAATTAAGTCCTCCAATCTATGCGGCTGCTTCTTGGATGACTTTAGGAAATAAACTAATTTGAGTTCTAGAAGTTAGGATTAACTTGCTGATAAACCCTGCTTCCAGCATTTCAGATAACTATAAAGGATCACAAATCACTGGATCCTCTGTTTCAGTGTTGATAAGCAGTCTCGGATAGGGATGTTATCCATCATAAACTCTTTTTGTTTCTCCAAAGCTTTCATATCGTGTGGCTTTATGAGATAGCCATATGTCATCTGTCATGTCTATCCTAATAACTGTTGTAAAGACTAAAACTTTAAAAAGATACATCCACCTGTCATAGGAACTTGTTATGGCTTTATGAGTGAGTATATTTTGTTGGATTTTAGGGGGTAAAGTTCTAATGGCAAGTCTCGTTTTTTGCTTAATCTTAGGGTGGAGCTTTGAAAAGCTTGTTCCCATAAGATAGTTTTTTAGAGACTCTGATTTTGTCCTTGTGGAGCTTGAATCTCCATCCTCCTTGCTAGGTAGTTGACAACCAAGTGCTTCAATAAATGCACTGGTGCTAACAAGATGTAATTCCAAAGCCTTAAGGGTCTTTTGGAACAAGGGTTTTTGTATGAGGATAAAAGCTGCTTGAAGATTATCAAGAAGTAATTTAATATGAAAAGGAAGGTTTGTAAATTCTCCGTCTTGAAAAGTGAGATCAGTGTGGAGCACTTCTTGTAGAATTTCACTTTTTTCACCACATGATACATTGCCTCTGCCAGCAATGTATCCTGAAGGGATATTGTCTCTATCGAGACGCCTTCATGCTTATCCAAAATCTTTACTGAAGCCTTTTGGATTTCTTGGGGTTGCACCGCTGGTGCCTTGCCCTTTCCTTTTATGTCTGCCTTGGAGGGTGTTTTATTCATATTGGTCTGCAATTGGCTTTTAGTAAAAGGATTAGTTGGTATATCATTATGGCCTGAAACAATATCTTGAAAATAGCCAATATTTTGAAAATAAACATTTCTTTGCAAATCTTCTTTAAAATTCATTTTAAAAACTTCTCTATCAATGTCTTTTTGTAAAATTCCTTTGAAATGTTTTAAAAGAAAATTATTTTTAAAATTTAAAACATATATAATAGAAAAAACTTCTTTCTCTACGCCTTTGTGCTCTCGCTGAGTAGTGGCATAAAAGTAGTCATAGTAAAGTCTGTCGATCTTGGAGTGACTGGAATTTAAAAAATTCACAAAATCTATCATGATTCTATCCGTTTTGTATGTATTACTATATATCTCATTCTGCGAGAATATATGAAATAAAACTTCTATATGAAGTGTTTCATCAACCACTATAATAGGAAAATCTATCAGGGACTTACAATTAATTCTTCTTGTTAGTAAATTAAATCTGTCTTTGTCCAAGAAATTACCACAATTAATGTTTTCTTTAATGATTAGTGAAGGGGAATCTGTCAAGACAAGTATAATTCAGATTTTCAGGCATTGACCTCGAATTAAGGATTGAGAGGGAGGCAGTAATCACATCCTGTTCTAGCAAGATTTATAAAAGATTGGAGACATACCATCAAGACCCGGGGTTGATAATGCTTTCATTTGTTTCAAAGTTTTTTCCACCTCCCAATCTATAAACTCTCGAGTCAATTTTGTATTCATAGGAGCTGTGACTTTCGGTTCAATAACTTGGAGACTCAGCTCAAACTGTGATGGACCCGCTGAAGTGAAAATTTTCTTGAAATAATCAACCATGGCTGCCCCAGTGAAGTTCTCATCCTCTAAAACCGCACCATCCTCCAAAACCAGCTTAGAGATGAAATTTCTCTTGTTCCGTTGAGTTACGTGACTGTAGAAATAGTTAGTGTTCATATCACCCCTCTTCAACCAATCAACCAACAACCATTGATGCCACATGCAATCCTCCTTGACCATAAGATCATAGACTTTGCCTTTGAGGATCTTTACTTGATCATGATTAAGCCCTCTTATTGGTAGTGCTTCTTCTTCAACTTGTTGTTTCTTTTTTTGAGCTAGAGTTCGATGAATGTTTCCAAAGGATAATCTACTCCAACTCCGAAGACTAGTGCAACAAGCATCGATTTTTGACATCGCCCTTTGCATCTGTTCACCTGAGTTTTGTCTATCCCAAGCATGTTTAATTACTCCCTCACACCTTTCGTCCTTCAACCAAACAGCTTCAAATCGAAAGGGTCGGTTTCATTTGTAAAATCTAGCATTCTCATCGTCTGAGCTTAACCATAGAAGGCAATGATCAGATAATGATTCGGCCACATAATGAACCCAAACTGTGGGAAACATTTAAGATCACAAAGGTATAGCCAATCCTCTATCAAGCCGGATCCATGTTACCCTTGCCTCAAAGTGATTTTTGCACCAGGTGAAAGGAGAACCCACAAAACCCAAATCTCGAAAACTGCAGAAATCCAAAGGTTCTCTAAACTCCCTCATCTGTTGTTCTCTTCTAATTGCCCCTCCCATTTTTACCTCAACTTTAAAAATTTCATTAAAATCTCTCGCATATAGCCAAGGAAGATCCATCTTGAGACATAAATGTTTTAGTAGCGCCCAAGAGTGTTCCTGGTTAGCCATTACTGGATTTCCATATAAACTCGTTAACCGCCAGGCATCATCCACTCTTGGGTTAACTACTGCATCAATGTAGGTTGGGGAAGAGCACATAACATTGAGATCAATACCATTCCTCCAATAAAGAGCGAAACCCCCCCTATGTTGGTCCAAGAAACAACGAACACGTTTTCAAGATGTTATTTCAGGCATAGTTTCTTCAAAAAGCTTTCCTTTGACCTTGGTTCCATTAGAAAAATAATCGACAGAGAATATTTTTGGACCAACTATGTGAGTTCCAGAATTGCACGTGATTGGCCCAAACCACGGCAATTCCAACTGATGCAATTCATTGATGTTAGTAGGGCTGGCATCTAGCCTCCACCACTTTGAAAAATTCATCTATAACACCCTTAATAGCTTGCCGCCGCTTGAAAGGTATTTCACCATCAATCACCACTGGTGGTGTTTCTCTTTTTTCCTGAAGATGTGATCAGAACTGTGGCATTCGACTAAGCTTGCTGGGCAAGTTTTGCAAGTCTAGGTTGGCAGGATACAATGTTTAGGAGAAGAGGCCAAAATCCTAGTCCTCACGTTTTGATCACGTGACTCACTTAACTAGGATGTGTTTAAATTCTTATAAACACGTGGTTTTGTCCTTTTTTTTATCTTTTTTTTTTTTTTTTTATATATATACAAGATAGAATTCTACTCTAGCCTAATCTAAGTGTATATGTGTGTGAAGCTCCCTTCTAGAGACTTGAACCCCGGCCCTTGCCCCCCACACCTCACAAGCATTTATACTTGTAGAGTGACCATCGCACCAAGGGTGTGCAGTCCTTGACTGGTTTTATCCTTAATCAATTTTCTCATTATTGAATTTTGCTAGCTCGGCATCAATCCCATTTAATTCTGATTCAAAGTCCTTTTGAGGGTTATCAAGAATGTCTCTGGATTTGGATACGTTATTGATAACGCACTTATTAACTTTCATACCCTCAAGTAACGTTTCTTCATGCGAATTCATAGGATTTTGGCGTTGTTAGGTTCTAAGGTCTTAGGATTTTATGTATTTAGAACTCTAATTTGTAATGTTGGCAAACCATGATCAAAACAATGTATTTAGTCTTGTTTAGGCTTGCTCAAAGTTGGTTTATTATTGTAAAGTTGGAATCGAGTGGTTGCAGAAGTACTTGGGACTTTCGGCCTGGCTCGATCGATCGAAGAATAGACTCGATCGATTGAAAATCGCACAGGTTGATTTTTCTACAGAATTTCCAACTCAGCCCTACTTCATTAAACGTTTAGGGTTTTATGTTTTTTACCCTAGGTATATAAACTAAACCCTAGCCACGTTTTTTAATGTTGTCCATATTGCTTTGTTGCTCATATATTGCTGTTTTGTGTGAATCTCGTGTGAGATCTTTGAGGAGCCTTCCTTTACACAAAACTTAGGGTTTTCAAGGTAGAGATGATTTCAACATCTTGAAGATCATTAGAGTTGCAACCATTTGAACTTAAAAGAAAAACAAGCGAGGAGCTTGTAGCTGATTGAGGAATTCAAGAAAGAAGGAGTCCGTGGATTTGGAGCTTGCACGTGGTCGTGTCAGTAAGTTCTATTGGTGGGTAGCATTAGGAAGTCGAGTGGGGAGCTTGTAGTCCTTTTGTAAGAACTTCAATTCTTTCATAGTGAATTCTGTTTTGCCTTGAGGATCGGTGGGTCAAATCCTCCCCAGGTTTTCACCGTGTGCTTTCCTGGGTGATCATATCATTGTGTTATTTATTATTCCGCTACTTTATTATTTTGATATGATTATTTGATTACTTTAACCTAGAATTGCATAATTTGACTAAGTAACAACTTGGCTAATTAATCTAGGCTACGCAATCTGGTTGTTTAAGGGGTCTAAATTTCCATCAGGCGTTACTAGCGTTACTAGCTAATTTGTGACTCGCCAAGTTTTTGTAACGTCTGCCTCTTCATCTCTTCGAACTCCTTGAGCCACCTAAACTCTGGTTTCCACCGGTGGGAGGTCTAGAATATCAAATTCCATGGCAAATTGTGAAATGCTTCCTTCGATTTTTTTTCATGCTGCGTAAAACCCTGGCACAAACAGACTAGACTTTCAAGATGGAACAAAGGCTGGTGCACGTAGACTTGGCCCAAACTGTCAATCTTCTGAATTAAGCGTACCTTTGCTCTCAATCCAAATTTTGCAATCCTTGTCGTCATGGGTGAGATGACCACACTAGTAGCATAAATTTGGGAGTCAATTTGAAACTTACCCAAATTTGTTTCCCATTCTCTAAGGATATGAGCCGCCCTCGACATAAAAGGAGAGAAAGATCAATAGTGACCTTCAGACGTATGAAATTTCCCCCATCAGTCTCCTTTGGATTAATTGGTAGAATTACTTCCACAATTACAGAGCTAATCTTCACTACAACCTCCATTGTCAGATATCGGATTGGGATGCCTTGCAATTGTACCCAAAAACTTGTTTGATTAAAAGATAGTTCCTCAACGGCCAAATGCTTCTCATATAGTTGCATGACGACCAGGTGCTTATCAAAACTCCATGGTTCACTTGAAAGAATTCGATCGACATCCGCTTTGTTATAAAAACTAAAAAGGATAATGTGATATCCTAAGTTCTGAATCTTGAAGCCATTACGAGCCCTCCACAAGTGGTTGAAAGTTCTTGCAATAACCTCGACATTTAGAGCTCTTTTTGTTAGAAATTTTGCAGCTATTGTAAAATCCATGGAACTGTCATCCTTTGTCAGATTACATCCAAGGCCTTCCCTGTCAGATAGAGTGAGTCGACTCCAATTCTGTGCCAGGTCCTCCATAGATTAGTGGATTTTTGTGACAGCACCAACTCCTGTTTCCCAATCCCCAGAAAGAGAAAACACCCCCTAGCCGAGGAATAAACTTGTTATTCCAAGGAAATTGACCAACACCTTCATACTGAAGGGACACAAATTCTACTGAGCACTAGAAAATCCCCTTCCCATTGCTACAGAGAAACTTTCATCAATAAAAGAAAAGGGATTTCCGTGTGGGGAAGAAATGTGACATTATTTGCAACCCATAAATATTCAATTTCAAACCAAAAGAAAAGGGACTTCCATGTGGGGTTCCAACTTACAAAATGTAATAGTTGAGAATACATTTATTGATCTGCAGAAATTTCTCGCACGGAATCAACAAATGAAATCCCTGGCTTGCCCCAATTAAGGTTTAGAAGTTATAGTGATTTAATGACTCAAGTCACAAAATTAAGTTTATATACAAATTTTTTGTTGATGGACTGTGAGTTTGTGGGTGATAGAGAAAAAGTCATATAAAAGTGATTATCTATCACTCACACCATATCATCAAATTATGGCACATGGTGTAGCCATAGAACTACAAAATGTTTTACAAATGTCGAGGTAACAAGTTGTTAATAGTCGATAATAAAGTTTTTTTTTTTTTTTTTTTTTTTTTTGAGGAACAATAGTCGATGATAAAGTGATTGTTGGATATATTGTGCATAATAATTTACTCTTGTGATTTTGTAAACAAAAACAACAAACAAAAAAAGTATGTAAAATAAATAAATAATTAAGAATAATTAAATATACTCATAGACCAGATGAATGTAGAATGATAAGTGCAAATCTAATCAAACACAACAATATTTAGATGCTCACACTATTTAGTCTTAGATGTCAAGCACAAAAATATAAGTTCACATCCAAAAAAAATGTCTCTTTCTCTCTCTTAATGAAATGAGAGAATCACTATTTATAGACACACTTGCACCATTTCATAAAAGATGCAACACTAAGAGCATTCTCATCAAGAATGCTAAATATTTTAGCATTTACCACTTTAAAATCCTACTTTATCAATTTTAACATACCATTTTACAATCCACCAAACATCAAACATTCTATTTTTTTTACAACTTCATTTAAATAATATTATTTTTTTTCTTTCTTTTATGTTTTCTTTATTCCTTTATGTTTTCAAATAACTACCATTAACTACCATTTTTTCTGTACCCAGCAACAACTCTCTCCTTCACCAACCTTCTCATCCTTGCAGCATCAACAAATGATCCACCTGATGCATACATGCTCAATGCATGCAAATAACCTGATGAATTTAAATGCTCCAATTGCTCAATGCAAGCAAATAACCTGATAACTTAGAATACATATCAATTAAAGAATTCCCCATATACACTTGAAAACCAAAACCTCTACTGATCACTAACCCGTGAACCATTTTTCCTATATTCAAGTCCCCTAAATTAGCACATGCTTTAAGGAGACCCACCATAGTTATACCATCTGGTTCAATGCCAACCTCAAAAACCATCTCTCTGAACACCTGTAAACCAACCTGAGCTAGGAATAAATGGACGTGCTCTTGATATTTAATAAAGTGAGTTTTCCAGAATGGAACTTCCAAAATTGTCAGGCACAAAAAGTCACCGTTGCAAATTCATCCAAAGCAAGAAAGAAAAAAAAAAAAAAAAAACATTTAGAAAAGCTGGCCATATTTATCTTCTCAATTAAATTCTGCAGAAACTGGGTTTTACAGTACTCCTCAAGTTGTTGAACTTCCTGAGAGAAATTCTGAAAGTAAGGGAACAAAAGACCAGCCTCAGCATACATTTCTCCAACACTTCACACACTTAGCTAAGCTTCCAGAGAGCCACACAGCTTTTATAAAGAGAAGAAGTTTTGATTCACTTCCCCCAAGACAAAACAGAGTGACAAAAGCAGAGCAGTCCTACAAAGAGAAATTGGCAACTTGGGTTGGTATGTTTTCAGCAACACTAAACTAGCAATGTAGTTCAATAAAAGTTCACATACATAACTCATATGAAAATACAATAAAAACATTAAATTTTCCATCAATTGTTCCAGTCACCGAAGAGCCAGGTGATAGTATTGGAGAAGCTGCATATAAGATAAATAGCATAGATCTTTATTGCAGCAACACATGCTAACATATAACCAACCAATTGAAAAACTATATCACATAGGCATAATGCTCAAAATGGGAATCGTGATGCAGGGTGTTAACAAATGTAATAACTTCTCAAAGCAAGTTTACAAATTTCACAGACAGCTTCCCTATTAAAATTTCTACAGCTGATTGACTTTCTTAATTACAATTTGATGAAGTTAGTGCAAAGGGGTTCAGACACATGCACACCCTCATACACAACCAGCAGATCCTATTATTTAAATGGCACCAAAATCTCAAAATCTCAATTTATATTCACATTCATATAACATAGCTCTCACACTGTTATTTTACACAAAGCAAGTAAATATCAAAGAACACAATGATCTAATACATTCCTTTTTTATATATAATATAAAATAACAAAATACATCAACCAT
This sequence comes from Quercus aquifolioides, assembly GCA_019022515.1. Classification (NCBI taxonomy): domain Eukaryota; kingdom Viridiplantae; phylum Streptophyta; class Magnoliopsida; order Fagales; family Fagaceae; genus Quercus; species Quercus aquifolioides. The sequence continues at coordinate 33,692 of JAFHAW010000087.1, forward strand.
TTTCTAACATAACAAGGTTGATCTAACTAGTACAAAATACATCAACCATTTTTCTAACATAACAAGGTTGATCTAACTACTACCAAAATACATCCATCCAAGACATCATTTACATGTTTCAACTTTCAACTACCAAACTATTTACTTGACGCTTGTCTTGCAATGATTCCCTCTTGGAGTTGTTCATAAAAAAATTTTAGTGCTCCGGACATGCCACTTGTGTCCAAGCTCATAATTCTCTCATCCTCTATCATACTTTTGATACGAAGCTTTTCTCTTTCAATTCGAAGTCTTTCCTCCTCCATTTGAATTCTTTTCTCCTCAAATCAAACTCTATCCCTATCCCTCAACTCTTCCAGTCGAATTCTTTCCTTATCCCTCAACTCTTCCAATCGAACCCTTTCCTCTTTGATGTGAAGACTCTATTTTTCTTGTTCTTGTACGTCCACAATAACTTTCATTTTCTTTGCCAAGTATTCTCCAACATCTTTCCCACTAGCCTTTTTCTTTCGATTGTCCTTTTCGGCCTTCCTACCTATTGGTCTCTTGAAGTTGGTTGTGTCATCAACAACACACATGTCATCCCCATCGGCAATAGATATTGAATCTTGAGTTGGAGGTAGCACTACTCTCGAGTATTCCTTAGGCATGCTCCATTTTGGTTGGTGCTTCAACACATGCCAACGATGTTCAAATGGAAAGTCTTTTTTGGCTTTTTCTTTATACATAGCCTTTGCATTTTCAATCTAAAAAAATTAAAAGAAAATGCAAATAATTAGTATCTTCAAACTATTGGTGAATATCTATTTTGAAATTATTGCAATATAATTATACCTTGTCCTGTTCGGTTGTACCACTATGAAGGGTTGCTTCAAGTGCAACTATGAACCCACAATATCTACTTGTCTCCCTATTAATCATTCCCCATCGACTTTGTATGGAGCCAGCAGTACGTGTGGTGCCGGATGGGCTATATTGGCAGAAGTTTTGGCAAAATTTTGCCCAAAATCTTTCTTGTTTCAGCTCATTACCATGCACAGCATTAATACTAGTATTGAGCCATGCCGAAACAAGGATATTATCCTCCTCTACACTAAAGTTGGTACCCCGTCTCGGCGGTTTATTGGAGGTGGTGATCCCAACTTCAGGGGGAGAAATTGGGTTATTTTGGGATACACCCAACAAAGGAGAGTTAACATCAATTTACCCTTGTATGACACCACTCCAAATCGGCATGTATTGTTGTGAGTCTATAAGTAGATAATGTATAGTCAACTGAAGTTCAATATACAATTAAAACCAATAAAAAGAGTAAATAATTACAACTAGAGTAAATAAGTATGTGATAACAGTCAATGAAAACTGAGCAGAAATTGAGTGTGTTTGTGTTCCTAACTATCAATGAAGTCCGAGACACTTTCAACTCTGAAAATACAAGAAGAAGAATGCTTTCCAATATATCATCATGATAAATTCCACAAAAACATTTCAAAAAGAAACAATTAAAGATTTAGACTAAAATCATAGAAAGATTGACAGATATAACTAACCTGTTTGGAGTTGAATTAGCTAGAAGTTTTGCCCCAATTGGTGATGAACTTGTAACAAACTTCTGACAACAATACAAGACCCAATCGGTGATGAACTTGTGACAAACTTGTGACAGCAATACAAGACCCACAAAATCCCTAACCCAAATCAAAACCTAAATGGAAGCCTGACCCATGGAGCTTCAGTCTGACCCAAATGGAAGCCTAATCCCCTCCCTTGAATATTCGGTTTTGAATGAGAATATGGGTTTCAAGAATGGTTTTTGGGTTTGGTCAAGGAGAGAAGAGTGGGTTCGGTATGGGTTCACTCAGAGGAAAAATAGTAGAGGCTGTGTTTGTGATGGTGGTTCGGTAAGAGGGAGTAGTGAAGCGGAGATGGATTTGGCGGCGTGGGTTGATGGAAGGGAAGAGCGGCTTGGGTTGAGGGAGAACGAAGAAAATAAAATAAAATAAAGGAGAGGAGGCAGAGGCATATAAGCGTGGGAGAAAGAGAGAACCAGAAAAAAAAATTGAGGGAAAACCAGAGGAGGTAGGCGCGAAAAGGAAAGCGTGTGAGAGGGAAGCGCGAAAAGGGAAGCGTGTTTTATAAAATAAAAAAAAAATTTACAATCTTGCTACAGTGGGCTGCTAGAGATAACAGTCCATTGTAGCTAGATTGCAAATTTTATAGGATTTAAAAGCTTTGATGTAGCATGTTTTTTTATCTTTTTATGCTAAAATTTAGGATTTATACCATTTGGCATTCTTAATAAGAATGCTCTAACAAACACAATTCTAGAATAAAAAATATTGCACCTACACAAGTGTATAAACTCATAAAATGACCAATTTATTTTATATGTGAGACTCAAAGATTTCATCACTTTAATTATGTCTAGTGGGCACTTTAGAAGTCAATTTCTCACTTACTCTTTAATGGTTTTGGACTAGGAATCGCATGACAAGTTGGGTACCATGAATATCCACCCCAACTTGAGGGAAGTGTTGATGAAGACAAAGTCTATATGGTAAGCTCACCAACCAAATCAGGAAGAGTTGAAGACCAACCCAATATGGAAATTACACCAATCAAATCACCGTGTAATCAACAAATTCAAACACACAAAGAAGCAAAGGATACATCCATAAATGCAGATTAAATATATGTAGGGATGTTGTTTGTGAAAACCATGAATATTAAGGATCCTCTCTAACACAACACAAAAGAAAGTGAAATAGAGAAACAAAAGACTGAAAGAGCTCTGTGAACGTAGGCTCTTTATGATCAAACCACATTAAATGGGTTTTCTTGCCCTATGGTTTCCTTTATTTTTCTCAGAATGGTTTCTATAAATTCTATCGACTACATTATTGATAACCTCAAATGAAAAACAACAAACTTTAATTTTTGCTCTGCAATGAGAGCGTTGTTCTGGCTACACTACAACAAAATGTATTTTTAGCGACGAAAATTAGTGAGGAAATATTTTTCGTCGCTAAAAATACAGCTTTAGTGACGAAATATGAATTTCGTCACTAATAATGAAAAAAATTATAACATTTAGCGACGAAAAATAAATTTCGTCGCTATTTTGATCTGAAAAATGGGAGCCAGTGGTGGGAAATTTTGGTGCGAGTTTAATTAATCTATAGCGACGAAATATTTCGTTGCTAAAAGTTGAAATTTTTAGTGACGAAATATTTCGTCACTGTAGGTATTGCTGTGGATAGTATTAGTGACGAAAATAATTTCGTTGCTATAAGGAAGAATTAGTGACGAAAAATATTCGTCACTAAAAATTTTAATAGTTTGCACTTCCATGTTTTTAGAGACGAAATCACAATTCGTCACTAAAAGTATGCTTTAGCGACGAAATATGAATTTCATCTCTAAAAATCTTAACAAAGCCTGGGTCTTTAGTGACAAAACTGAAATTCGTCACTAAAAGTGTAACAAATTCTAGCTCCTTTTGTGACGAAACCAAAATTCGTCGCTAAAAGTGGGCAATAGCGACGAACAAATTTCGTCGTTATATGTTGGGTGGAACAATAGGTGCCAAACGAAAATGTAGGCGCCAAACTAAATTCCTCTACAGCGACAAATTATTTCGTTGCTAAAAGTTTAAGTTTTTTGTGACGAAACTTATTTCGTCACTAAATGTCACAAATAGTGACGAAAATAAGTCATCACTAAAAACAAAAGCTGGCCAATCGGTATCATTATCAGGGACGAAGTTAATTTTCGTCTCTAAAGGTCACCAATAGTGACGAAAATAGAAGTCGTCACTATAACTTTTACACTAAAATCAGATTCAACACATTATCTTCTCATTTTGTTCATTTTGTTTTGTTTCACTCACCCTTTCACAAATATAAGTTCTTACTTCTCACAAGTCGTCGCCGTTCCCATTGTCACTATCACCGTTCCCACCGTCACTGTCGCCAAACCGTCGTCGTCGCTGTTTCACTTCCCATTTCGTCACCAAACCATCGTCATCTCCATTCCCATCGCGTCATTGTCGCCAATCCATCTCATCGTTCCCAACGCGTCGCCAAACTGTAGCCGTTTTCACTTCCCATTTCGTCGCCAAACCGTCGTTGTTCCCACAGTGTCACTGTCACCAAGCCGTCTCTTCGAACACAGCGACCCATTGCCAAACCGTTGCCAAACCGTCGCGTTCCCACAATGACCCTTTGTATTCCCCGCACCGGCGACCCTTCGGATTCCCCGCACCGGCGACCCTTCGGCTTCCCCTCATCGGCGACCCTTCGCATTCCTCGCACAGGCGACCCTTCGTATTCCACGCACCGATTCTTTGGTCTAAGCTCTCTACTTTGTCATGGGTAAGGAACAAATGTAAATATTTTATGAATTTTAATTTTTTCTGAATTACTATTATACAATTTTAATTTTTTTAATCAATATCTGAAAATCAGGTCTTTGTTATTGTTTTTTTAATTTCAAATTCATAATTTTGATTTTTTTTAAAACACAGCATTGAAAAAAATTCTAATTTTGTTTGTATTTAATGGATTTTTGTTCCTGGATTTTGAAAAGTATTTATGAATATTTATTTATTTATTTATTAATTATTTGCTGGCACAATCGGTATCATGCTTTTCACTAGGTTTCTTATTGAGGTTGAGTCCACTGGAATTCCGCTCACGCTCGCATTGAACAAGTCGGAGCTTGTGGATGAAGAGGTTAAGTTTTAATTAGCTTATAGTCTTGGTTGGTTTTTGTTCACTTCAGGTGTGAAAAATATAATAGTTGCATTGCATTTGAGTTTAGAAAGGAAAATTTTATAAGTAATGTTGTCTTTGATGCTTCACTGAGTTTAGGATTATATTTGTTCTTGGAGGTTTTAATTTTAATGTATATATTTTTAAATGCAAGTAGTTTAGCAAAAGCGCTAAATATAGTTTTTTAGTTGAAAACTTGTGAAATCCTATTGATACATAGAATGTGTTGATGACTGCAGCCATTAGATCATTGGGATTGTGAGGAACAAGGTGAAGAACACAAGTTAACTTTGGATTTTTTCTGAAAGTTGTAAACTTAGCTTGAGCAAAGTAAGTATATTTTAGTTAAAAGCTTATAAAACTCTATATATACTTGTGATGTTGGAAATTGGTTTTGTGGTGGGTTGTTGTGTTGGAGTAAGCGGGTGGCTTACATGGTGTTATAAGGTGGTTTAAATTCATATTGGGAGTGTTTTTAATTTCTTGCAAATGTGAATGAAACTTGTTAATTAGTAGCAATTGTGTTCTTTTATTTGATCAATACTTGTAGGCATTATAGTTGTGATGTTTATGCTTGGTTTTGTGGTAGGTTGTTGTGTTGGAGCAAGCATGTGGCTTGCATGGTGTTATAATTTGGTTTAAATTCATATTGGGAGTGTTTTTAATTTCTTGCAAATGTGAATGAAACTTGTTGATTAGTAGCAATTGTGTTCCTTTATTCGATTCAATACTTGTAGGCAATATAGTTGTGATGTTTGTGATTGGTTTTGTGGTGGATTGTTGTGTTAGAGCAAGTGGGTGGCTTGCATGGTGTTATAAGGTGGTTTAAATTCATATTGAGAGTGTTTTAATTTCTTGCAAATGTGAATGAAACTTGTTGATTAGTAGCAATTGTGTTTTTTTATTCGATTTCAATACTTGTAGGCATTACAGTTGTGATGTTTGTGATTGGTTTTGTGGTGGGTTGTTGTGTTGGAGCAAGCGGGTGGCTTGCATGGTGTTATAAGGTGGTTTAAATTCATATTGGGAGTGTTTTTAATTTCTTGCAAATGTGAATGAAACTTGTTGATTAGTAGCAACTGTGTTCCTTTATTCGATTCAATACTTGTAGGCATTATAGTTGTGATGTTTGTGATTGGTTTTGTGGTGGGTTGTTGTGTTGGAGCAAGCGGGTGGCTACCATGGTGTTATAAGGTGGTTTAAATTCATATTGGGAGTATTTTTAATTTCTTGAAAATGTGAATGAAACTTGTTGATTAGTAGCAATTGTGTTCCTTTATTCGATTTCAATACTTGTAGGCATTATAGATGTGATGTTTGTGATTGGTTTTGTGGTGGGTTGCAGTGTTGGAGCAAGCAGGTGGTTGCATGGTGTTATATGGTGGTTTAAATTCATATTGGGAGTACTTTTAATTTATTGCAAATGTGAATGAAACTATTGATTAGTAGCAATTGTGTTCTTTTATTCGATTTCAATACTTGTACGCATTAGAGTTGTGATTTTTGTGATTGGTTTTGTGGTGGTTTGTTATGTTGGCGCAAGCGGGTGGCTTGCATGGTGTTATAACGTGATTTAAATTCATATTGGGAGTGTTTTTACTTTCTTCCAAATGTGAATGAAACTTGTTGATTAGTAGCAATTGTGTTCCTTTATTCGATTTCAATACTTGTAGGCATTATAGTTGTGATGTTTGTGATTGGTTTTGTGGTGGGTTGTTGTGTTGGAGAAAGCGGGTGGCTTGCATGGTGTTATAAGGTGGTTTAAATTCATATTGGGAGTATTTTTAATTTATTGTACATGTGAATGAAACTTGTTGATTAGTAGTAATTGTGCTCCTTTATTCGATTCAATACTTGTAGGCATTATAGTTGTGATGTTTGTGATTGGTTTTGTGGTGGGTTGTTGTGTTGGGGCAAGCGGGTGGCTAGCATGGTGTTATAAGGTGGTTTAAATTCATATTGGGAGTGTTTTTAATTTCCTGAAAATGTGAATGAAACTTGTTGATCAGTCGTAATTGTGTTCCTTTATTCGATTTCAATACTTGTAGGCATTATAGATGTGATGTTTGTGATTGGTTTTGTGGTGGGTTGTTGTGTTGGAGTAAGCGGGTGGCTTGCATGGTGTTATAAGGTGGTTTAAATTCATATTGGGAGTACTTTTAATTTCTTGCAAATGTGAATGAAACTTGTTGATTAGTAGCAATTGTGTTCCTTTATTCGATTCAATACTTGTAGGCATATAGTTGTGATGTTTGTGATTGGTTTTGTGGTGGGTTTGTGTTGGAGCAAGCAAGTGGCTTGCACGGTGTTATAAGGTGGTTTAAATTCATATTGGGAGTGGTTTTAATTTATTGCAAATGTGAATGAAACTTGTTGATTTGCTGCAATTGTGTTCTTTTATTCGATTTCAATACTTGTAGGCATTATAGTTGTGATGCTTGTGATTGGTTTTGTGGTGAGTTGTTGTGTCGGAGCAAGCGGGCGGCTTGCATGGTGTTATAAGGTGGTTTAAATTCATATTGAGAGTTTTTTGAATTTCTTGCAAATGTGAATGAAACTTGTTGATTAGTAGGAATTGTGTTCTTTTATTCGATTTCAATACTTGTAGGCATTATAGTTGTGATGTTTGTGATTGGTTTTGTGGTGGGTTGTTTTGTTGGAAAAAGCGAGTGGCATGCATGGTGTTATAAGGTGGTTTAAATTCATATTGGGAACATTTTTAATTTATTGCAAGTGTGAATGAAACTTGTTGATTGCTAGTAATTGTGTTCCTTTATTCGATTCAATACTTGTAGGAATTATAGTTGTGATGTTTGTGATTGGTTTTGTGGTGGGTTGTTGTGTTGGAGTAAGCGGGTGGCTTGCATGGTGTTATAAAGTGGTTTAAATTCATATTGGGAGTGTTCTTAATTTATTGCAAATGTGAATGAAACTTTTGATTAGTAGTAATCGTGTTCCTTTATTCGATTCAATACTTGAAGGCATTATAGTTGTGATGTTTGTGAGTGGTTTTGTGGTGGGTTCTTGTGTTGGAGCAAGCGGGTGGCTTGCATGGAGTTATAAGGTGGTCTAAAATCATATTGGGAGTGTTTTTAATTTCTTGCAAATGTGAATAAACTTGTTGATTAGTAGCAATTGTGTTCCATTATTCGATTTCAATACTTGTAGGCATTATAGTTCTGACGTTTGTGATTGGTTTTGTGGTGGGTTCTTGTGTAGGAGCAAGTGGGGCGGCTTGCAAGGTGTTATAAGGTGGTTTAAATTCATATTGGGAGTGTTTTGAATTTCTTGCAAATGTGAATGAAACATGTTGATTAGTAGCAATTGTGTTCTTTTATTCGATTTCAATACTTGTAGGCATTATAGTTGTGATGTTTGTGATTGGTTTTGTGGTTGGTTGTTGTGTTGGAGAAAGAGAGTGGCATGCATGGTGTTATAAGGTGGTTTAAATTCATATTGGGAGCATTTTTAATTTATTGCAAGTGTGAATGAAACTTGTTGATTGGTAGTAATTGTGTTCCTTTATTCGATTTCAATACTTGTAGGCATTATAGTTGTGATGTTTGTGATTGGTTTTATGGTGGGTTGTTGTGTTGGACCAAGTGGGTGGCTTGCATGGTGTTATAAGGTGGTTTAAATTCATATTGGGAGTGTTTTTAATTTCTTGCAAATGTGAATGAAACTTGTTGATTAATAGCAATTGTGTTCCTTTGTTCGATTTCAATACATGTAGAAATTATAGTTGTGATGTTTGTGATTGGTTTTGTGGTGGGTTGTTGTGTTGGACCAAGCGGGTGGCTTGCATGGTGTTATAAGGTGGTTTAAATTCATATTGGGAGTGTTTTTAATTTCTTGCAAATGTGAATGAAATTTGTTGATTAGTAGCAATTGTGTTCTTTTATTCGATTTCAATACTTGTAGGCATTATAGTTGTGATGTTTGTGATTGGTTTTGTGGTGGGTTGTGTTGGAGCAAGCGGGCGGCTTACATGGTGTTATAAGGTGGTTTAAATTCATATTGGAAGTGTTTTTAATTTCTTTCAAATGTGAATGAAACTTGTTGATTAGTAGCAATTGTGTTCCTTTATTCGATTTCAATACTTCTAGGCATTATAGTTGTGATGTTTGTGATTGGTTTTGTGGTGGGTGGTTGTGTTGGAGCAAGCGGGTGGCTTGTATGGTGTTATAAGGTGATTTAAATTCATATTTAGAGTGTTTTTAATTTCCTGCAAATGTGAATGAAACTTATTGTTTAGTAGCAATTGTGTTCCTTTATTCGATTCAATACTTCTAGGCATTATAGTTGTGATGTTTGTGATTGGTTTTGTGGTGGGTTGTTGTGTTGGAGCAAGCGGGTGGCTTGCGTGGTGTTATAAGGTGCTTTAAATTCATATTGAGAGTGTTTTTAATCTCTTGCAACTGTGAATGAAACTTGTTGATTAGTAGCAATTGTGTTTCTTTATTCGATTTCAATACATGTAGGAATTATAGTTGTAATGTTTGTGATTGGTTTTGTGGTGGGTTGTTGTGTTGGAGCAAGCGGGTGGCTTGAACGGTGTTATAAGGTGGTTTAAATTCGTATTGGGAGTGTTTCTAATTTCTTACAAATGTGAATGAAACTTGTTGATTATTAGCAATTGTGTTCCTTTATTCGATTTCAATACTTGTAGGCATTATAGTTGTGATGTTTGTGGTGGTTTTGTGGTGGGTTGTCGTGTTGGAGCAAGCGGGTGGCTTGGATGGTGTTATAAGGTGGTTTAAATTCATATTGGGAGTGTTTTTAATTTATTGCAAATGTGAATGAAACTTGTTGATTAGTAGTAATTGTGTTCCTTTATTCGATTCAATACTTGTAGGCATTATAGTTGTGATGTTTGTGATTGGTTTTGTGGTGGGTTGTGGTGTTGGAGCAAGCGGGTGGCTTGCATGGTGTTATAGGGTGGTTTAAATTCATATTCGCAGTGTTTTTAATTTCTTGCAAATGTGAATTAAACTTGTTGATTAGTAACAATCGTGCTCCTTTATTCGATTTCAATACTTGTTGGCATTATAGTTGTGATGTTTGTGATTGGTTTTGTGGTGGATTGTTGTGTTGGAGCAAGCGGGTGGCTTGCATGGTGTTATAAGGTGGTTTAAATTCATATTGGGAGTGTTTTTAATTTATTGCAAATGTGAATGAAAATTGTTGATTAGTAGTAATTGTGTTCCTTAATTCGATTCAATAGTTGTAGGCATTATAGTTGTGATGTTTGTGATTGGTTTTTTGGTGGGTTGTTGTGTTGGAGCAAGCGGGTGGCTTGCATGGTGTTATAAGGTGGTTTAAATTCAGATTGGGAGTATTTTTCATTTCTTGCAAATGTGAATGAAACTTGTTAATTAGTAGCAATTGTGTTCCTTTATACGATTTCAATACTTGTGGGCATTATAGTTTTGATGGTTGTGATTGGTTTTGTGGTGGGTTGTTGTGTTGGAGCAAGCGGGTGGCTTGCATGGTGTTATAAGGTGGTTTAAATTCGTATTTGGGGTGTTTTTAATTTCTTGCAAATGTGAATGAAACTTGTTGATTGGTAGTAATTGTGTTCCTTTATTCGATTCAATACTTGTAGGCATATAGTTGTGATGTTTGTGATTGGTTTTGTGGTGGGTTTGTGTTGGAGCAAGCAAGTGGCTTGCACGGTGTTATAAGGTGGATTAAATTCATATTGGGAGTGGTTTTAATTTATTGCAAATGTGAATGAAACTTGTTGATTTGCTGCAATTGTGTTCTTTTATTCGATTTCAATACTTGTAGGCATTATAGTTGTGATGTTTGTGATTGGTTTTGTGGTGAGTTGTTGTGTCGGAGCAAGCGGGCGGCTTGCATGGTGTTATAAGGTGGTTTAAATTCATATTGAGAGTTTTTTGAATTTCTTGCAAATGTGAATGAAACATGTTGATTAGTAGGAATTGTGTTCTTTTATTCGATTTCAATACTTGTAGGCATTATAGTTGTGATGTTTGTGATTGGTTTTGTGGTGGGTTGTTTTGTTGGAAAAAGCGAGTGGCATGCATGGTGTTCTAAGGTGGTTTAAATTCATATTGGGAACATTTTTAATTTATTGCAAGTGTGAATGAAACTTGTTGATTGCTAGTAATTGTGCTCCTTTATTCGATTCAATACTTGTAGGAATTATAGTTGTGATGTTTGTGATTGGTTTTGTGGTGGGTTGTTGTGTTGGAGTAAGCGGGTGGCTTGCATGGTGTTATAAAGTGGTTTAAATTCATATTGGGAGTGTTCTTAATTTATTGCAAATGTGAATGAAACTTTTGATTAGTAGTAATCGTGTTCCTTTATTCGATTCAATACTTGAAGGCATTATAGTTGTGATGTTTGTGAGTGGTTTTGTGGTGGGTTCTTGTGTTGGAGCAAGCGGGTGGCTTGCATGGAGTTATAAGGTGGTCTAAAATCATATTGGGAGTGTTCTTAATTTCTTGCATATGTGAATAAACTTGTTGATTAGTAGCAATTGTGTTCCATTATTCGATTTCAATACTTGTAGGCATTATAGTTCTGATGTTTGTGATTGGTTTTGTGGTGGGTTGTTGTGTAGGAGCAAGTGGGCGGCTTGCATGGTGTTATAAGGTGGTTTAAATTCATATTGGGAGTGTTTTTAATTTCTTGCAAATGTGAATGAAACTTGTTGATTAGTAGCAATTGTGTTCTTTTATTCGATTTCAATACTTGTAGGCATTATAGTTGTGATGTTTGTGATTGGTTTTGTGGTGGGTTGTTGTGTTGGAGAAAGAGAGTGGCATGCATGGTGTTATAAGGTGGTTTAAATTCATATTGGGAGCGTTTTTAATTTATTGCAAGTGTGAATGAAACTTGTTGATTAGTAGCAACTGTGTTCCTTTATTCGATTCAATACTTGTAGGCATTATAGTTGTGATGTTTGTGATTGGTTTTGTGGTGGGTTGTTGTGTTGGAGCAAGCGGGTGGCTTGCATGGTGTTATAAGGTGGTTTAAATTCATATTGGGAGTGTTTTTAATTTCTTGCAATTGTGAATGAAACTTGTTGATTAGTAGCAATTGTGTTCCTTTGTTCGATTTCAATACATGTAGAAATTATAGTTGTGATGTTTGTGATTGGTTTTGTGGTGGGTTGTTGTGTTGGAGCAAGCGGGTGGCTTGCATGGTGTTATAAGGTGGTTTAAATTCATATTGGGAGTGTTTTTAATTTCATGCAAATGTGAATGAAACTTGTTGATTAGTAGCAATTGTGTTCCTTTATTCGATTTCAATACTTGTAGGCATTATAGTTGTGATGTTTGTGATTGGTTTTATGGTGGGTTGTTGTGTTGGAGCAAGCGGGTGGCTTGCATGGTGTTATAAGGTGGTTTAAATTCATATTTACAGTGTTTTTAATTTCTTGCAAATGTGAATGAAACTTGTTGATTAGTAGCAATTGTGCTCATTTATTCGATTTCAATACTTGTAGGCGTTATAGTTGTGATGTTTGTGATTGGTTTTGTGGTGGATTGTTGTGTTGGAGCAAGCGGGTGGCTTGCACGATGTTATAAGGTTATTTAAATTCATATTGGGAGTGTTTTTAATTTATTGCAAATGTGAATGAAACTTGTTGATTAGTAGTAATTGTGTTCCTTTATTCGATTCAATACTTGTAGGCATTATAGTTGTGATGTTTGTGATTGGTTTTGGGGTGGGTTGTTGTGTTGGAGCAAGCGGGTGGCTTGCGTGGTGTTATAAGGTGCTTTAAATTCATATTGAGAGTGTTTTTAATTTCTTGCAACTGTGAATGAAACTTGTTGATTAGTAGCAATTGTGTTTCTTTATTCGATTTCAATACATGTAGGAATTATAGTTGTAATGTTTGTGATTGGTTTTGTGGTGGGTTGTTGTGTTGGAGCAAGCGGGTGGCTTGAACGGTGTTATAAGGTGGTTTAAATTCATATTGGGAGTGTTTCTAATTTCTTACAAATGTGAATGAAACTTGTTGATTATTAGCAATTGTGTTCCTTTATTCGATTTCAATACTTGTAGGCATTATAGTTGTGATGTTTGTGGTGGTTTTGTGGTGGGTTGTCGTGTTGGATCAAGCGGGTGGCTTGGATGGTGTTATAAGGTGGTTTAAATTCATATTTGGAGTGTTTTTAATTTCTTGCAAATGTGAATGAAACTTGTTGATTAGTAGCAATTGTGTTCCTTTATTCGATTCAATACTTGTAGGCATTATAGTTGTGATGTTTGTGATTGGTTTTGTGGTGGGTTGTGGTGTTGGAGCAAGCGGGTGGCTTGCATGGTGTTATAGGGTGGTTTAAATTCATATTCGCAGTGTTTTTAATTTCTTGCAAATGTGAATTAAACTTGTTGATTAGTAACAATCGTGCTCCTTTATTCGATTTCAATGCTTGTAGGCATTATAGTTGTGATGTTTGTGATTGGTTTTGTGGGGATTGTTGTGTTGGAGCAAGCGGGTGGCTTGCATGGTGTTATAAGGTGGTTTAAATTCATATTGGGAGTGTTTTTAATTTCTTGCAAATGTGAATGAAAATTGTTGATTAGTAGTAATTGTGTTCCTTAATTCGATTCAATAGTTGTAGGCATTATAGTTGTGATGTTTGTGATTGGTTTTTTGGTGGGTTGTTGTGTTGGAGCAAGCGGGTGGCTTGCATGGTGTTATAAGGTGGTTTAAATTCAGATTGGGAGTATTTTTCATTTCTTGCAAATGTGAATGAAACTTGTTAATTAGTAGCAATTGTGTTCCTTTATACGATTTCAATACTTGTGGGCATTATAGTTTTGATGGTTGTGATTGGTTTTGTGGTGGGTTGTTGTGTTGGAGCAAGCGGGTGGCTTGCATGGTGTTATAAGGTGGTTTAAATTCGTATTTGGGGTGTTTTTAATTTCTTGCAAATGTGAATGAAACTTGTTGATTGGTAGTAATTGTGTTCCTTTATTCGATTCAATACTTGTAGGCATATAGTTGTGATGTTTGTGATTGGTTTTGTGGTGGGTTTGTGTTGGAGCAAGCAAGTGGCTTGCACGGTGTTATAAGGTGGTTTAAATTCATATTGGGAGTGGTTTTAATTTATTGCAAATGTGAATGAAACTTGTTGATTTGCTGCAATTGTGTTCTTTTATTCGATTTCAATACTTGTAGGCATTATAGTTGTGATGTTTGTGATTGGTTTTGTGGTGAGTTGTTGTGTCGGAGCAAGCGGGCGGCTTGCATGGTGTTATAAGGTGGTTTAAATTCATATTGAGAGTTTTTTGAATTTCTTGCAAATGTGAATGAAACATGTTGATTAGTAGGAATTGTGTTCTTTTATTCGATTTCAATACTTGTAGGCATTATAGTTGTGATGTTTGTGATTGGTTTTGTGGTGGGTTGTTGTGTTGGAGCAAGCGGGTGGCTTGCATGGTGTTATAAGGTTATTTAAATTCATATTGGGAGTGTTTTTAATTTATTGCAAATGTGAATGAAACTTGTTGATTAGTAGCAATTGTGTTTCTTTATTCGATTTCAATACATGTAGGAATTATAGTTGTAATGTTTGTGATTGGTTTTGTGGTGGGTTGTTGTGTTGGAGCAAGCGGGTGGCTTGAACGGTGTTATAAGGTGGTTTAAATTCATATTGGGAGTGTTTCTAATTTCTTACAAATGTGAATGAAACTTGTTGATTGCTAGCAATTGTGTTCCTTTGTTCGATTCAATACTTGTAGGAATTATAGTTGTGATGTTTGTGATTGGTTTTGTGGTGGGTTGTTGTGTTGGAGTAAGCGGGTGGCTTGCATGGTGTTATAAAGTGGTTTAAATTCATATTGGGAGTGTTCTTAATTTATTGCAAATGTGAATGAAACTTTTGATTAGTAGTAATCGTGTTCCTTTATTCGATTCAATACTTGAAGGCATTATAGTTGTGATGTTTGTGAGTGGTTTTGTGGTGGGTTCTTGTGTTGGAGCAAGCGGGTGGCTTGCATGGAGTTATAAGGTGGTCTAAAATCATATTGTGAGTGTTCTTAATTTCTTGCAAATGTGAATAAACTTGTTGATTAGTAGCAATTGTGTTCCATTATTCGATTTCAATACTTGTAGGCATTATAGTTCTGATGTTTGTGATTGGTTTTGTGGTGGGTTGTTGTGTAGGAGCAAGTGGGCGGCTTGCATGGTGTTATAAGGTGGTTTAAATTCATATTGGGAGTGTTTTGAATTTCTTGCAAATGTGAATGAAACATGTTGATTAGTAGCAATTGTGTTCTTTTATTCGATTTCAATACTTGTAGGCATTATAGTTGTGATGTTTGTGATTGGTTTTGTGGTTGGTTGTTGTGTTGGAGAAAGAGAGTGGCATGCATGGTGTTATAAGGTGGTTTAAATTCATATTGGGAGCGTTTTTAATTTATTGCAAGTGTGAATGAAACTTGTTGATTGGTAGTAATTGTGTTCCTTTATTCGATTCAATACTTGTAGGCATTATAGTTGTGATGTTTGTGATTGGTTTTGTGGTGGGTTGTTGTGTTGGAGTAAGCGGGTGGCTTGCATGGTGTTATAAAGTGGTTGAAATTCATATTGGGAGTGTTCTTAATTTATTGCAAATGTGAATGAAACTTTTGATTAGTAGTAATCGTGTTCCTTTATTCGATTCAATACTTGAAGGCATTATAGTTGTGATGTTTGTGAGTGGTTTTGTGGTGGGTTCTTGTGTTGGAGCAAGCGGGTGGCTTGCATGGAGTTATAAGGTGGTCTAAAATCATATTGGGAGTGTTTTTAATTTTTTGCAAATGTGAATAAACTTGTTGATTAGTAGCAATTGTGTTCCATTATTCGATTTCAATACTTGTAGGCATTATAGTTCTGACGTTTGAGATTGGTTTTGTGGTGGGTTGTTGT
The DNA here is from genome assembly GCA_019022515.1 of Quercus aquifolioides. Classification (NCBI taxonomy): domain Eukaryota; kingdom Viridiplantae; phylum Streptophyta; class Magnoliopsida; order Fagales; family Fagaceae; genus Quercus; species Quercus aquifolioides. Next base: position 49,355 of record JAFHAW010000087.1, read on the forward strand.
GTAGGAGCAAGTGGGCGGCTTGCATGGTGTTATAAGGTGGTTTAAATTCATATTGGGAGTGTTTTGAAATTCTTGCAAATGTGAATGAAACATGTTGATTAGTAGCAATTGTGTTCCTTTATTCGATTTCAATACTTGTAGGCATTATAGTTGTGATCTTTGTGATTGGTTTTGTGGTTGGTTGTTGTGTTGGAGAAAGAGAGTGGCATGCATGGTGTTATAAGGTGGTTTAAATTCATATTGGGAGCGTTTTTAATTTATTGCAAGTGTGAATGAAACTTGTTGATTGGTAGTAATTGTGTTCCTTTATTCGATTTCAATACTTGTAGGCATTATAGTTGTGATGTTTGTGATTGGTTTTGTGGTGGGTTGTTGTGTTGGAGCAAGCGGGTGGCTTGCATGGTGTTATAAGGTGGTTTAAATTCATATTGGGAGTGTTTTTAATTTCTTGCAACTGTGAACGAAACTTGTTGATTAGTAGCAATTGTGTTCCTTTGTTCGATTTCAATACATGTAGAAATTATAGTTGTGATGTTTGTGATTGGTTTTATGGTGGGTTGTTGTGTTGGAGCAAGCGGGTGGCTTGCATGGTGTTATAAGGTGGTTTAAATTCATATTGGGAGTTTTTTTAATTTCTTGCAAATGTGAATGAAACTTGTTGATTAGTAGCAATTGTGTTCCTTTATTCGATTTCAATACTTGTAGACATTATAGTTGTGATGTTTGTGATTGGTTTTATGGTGGGTTGTTGTGTTGGAGCAAGCGGGTGGCTTGCATGGTGTTATAAGGTGGTTTAAATTCATATTGGGAGTGTTTTTAATTTCTTTCAAATGTGAATGAAACTTGTTGATTAGTAGCAATTGTGTTCCTTTATTCGATTTCAATACTTGTAGGCATTATAGTTGTGATGTTTGTGATTGGTTTTGTGGTGGGTTGTGTTGGAGCAAGCGGGCGGCTTACATGGTGTTATAAGGTGGTTTAAATTCATATTGGAAGTGTTTTTAATTTCTTTCAAATGTGAATGAAACTTGTTGATTAGTAGCAATTGTGTTCCTTTATTCGATTTCAATACTTCTAGGCATTATAGTTGTGATGTTTGTGATTGGTTTTGTGGTGGGTTGTTGTATTGGAGCAAGCGGGTGGCTTGCATGATGTTATAAGGTGGTTTAAATTCAAATTGGGAGTGTTTTTAATTTTTTGCAAATGTGAATGAAACTTGTTGATTAGTAGCAATTGTGTTCCTTTATTCGATTTCAATGCTTGTAGGCATTATAGTTGTGATGTTTGTGATTGGTTTTGTGGGGGTTGTTGTGTTGGAGCAAGCGGGTGGCTTGCATGGTGTTATAAGGTGGTTTAAATTCATATAGGAGTGTTTTTAATTTCTTGCAAATGTGAATGAAACTTGTTGATTAGTAGTAATTGGGTTCCTTTATTCGATTCAATACTTGTAGGCATTATAGTTGTGAGTTTGTGATTGGTTTTGTGGGGGGCTGTCGTGTTGGAGCAAGCGGGTGGCTTGCATGGTGTTATAAGGTGGTTTAGTTTCATATTGGGAGTGTTTTTAATTTCTTGCAAATGTGAATTAAATTAGTTGATTAGTAGCAATTGTGTTCCTTTATTCGATTCAATACTTGTAGGCATTATAGTTGTGATGTTTGTGATTGGTTTTGTGGTGGGTTGTTGTGTTGGAGCAAGCGGGTGGCTTGCATGGTGTTATAAGGTGGTTTAAATTCATATTGGGAGTGTTTTTAATTTCTTGCAAATGTGAATGAAACTTGTTGATTAGTAGCAATTGTGTTCCTTTATTCGATTTCAATACATGTAGAAATTATAGTTGTGATGTTTGTGATTGGTTTTGTGGTTGGTTGTTGTGTTGGAGCAAGCGGGTGGCATGCACGGTGTTATATGGTGATTTAAATTCATATTGGGAGTGTTTCTAATTTCTTACAAATGCGAATGAAACTTGTTGATTAGTAGCAATTGTGTTCCTTTATTCGATTTCAATACTTGTAGGCATTATAGTTGTGATGTTTGTGATTGGTTTTTTGGTGGGTTGTCGTCTTGGAGCAAGCGGGCGGCTTGCATGGTGTTATAAGGTGGTTTAAATTCATAATCGCAGTGTTTTTAATTTCTTGTAAATGTGAATTAAATTTGTTGATTAGTAGCAATTGTTCTCATTTATTCGATTTCAATACTTGTAGGCATTATAGTTGTGATGTTTGTGATTGGTTTTGTGGTGGATTGCTGTGTTGGAGCAAGCGGGTGGCTTGCATGGTGTTATAAGGTTATTTAAATTCATATTGGGAGTGTTTTTAATTTATTGCAAATGTGAATGAAACTTGTTGATTAGTAGTAATTGTGTTCCTTGATTCGATTCAATACTTGTAGGCATTATAGTTGTGATATTTGTGATTGGTTTTGTGGTGGGTTGTTGTGTTGGAGCAAGCGGGTGGCTTGCGTGGTGTTATAAGGTGGTTTAAATTCATATTGGGAGTGTTTTTAATTTCTTGCAACTGTGAATGAAGCTTGTTGATTATTAGCAATTGTGTTTCTTTATTCGATTTCAATACATGTCGGAATTATAGTTGTAATGTTTGTGATTGGTTTTGTGGTGGGTTGCTGTGTTGGAGCAAGCGGGTGGCTTGAACGGTGTTATAAGGTGGTTTAAATTCATATTGGGAGTGTTTCTAATTTCTTACAAATGTGAATGAAACTTGTTGATTATTAGCAATTGTGTTCCTTTATTCAATTTCAATACTTGTAGGCATTATAGTTGTGATGTTTGTGATGGTTTTGTGGTGGGTTGTCGTGTTGGAGCAAGCGGGTGGCTTGCATGGTGTTATAAGGTGGTTTAAATTCATATTGGGAGTGTTTTTAATTTATTGCAAATGTGAATGAAACTTGTTGATTAGTAGTAATTGTGTTCCTTTATTCGATTCAATACTTGTAGGCGTTATAGTTGTGATGTTTGTGATTGATTTTGTGGTGGGTTGTTGTGTTGGAGCAAGCGGGTGGCTTGCATGGTGTTATAAGGTGGTTTAAATTCAGATTGTGAGTGTTTTTAATTTATTGCAAATGTGAATGAAACTTGTTGATTAGTAGTAATTGTGTTCCTTTATTCGATTCAAAACTTGTTGGCATTATAGTTGTGATGTTTGTGATTGGTTTTGTGGTGGGTTGTTGTGTTGGAGCAAGCGGGTAGCTTGCATTGTGTCATAAGGTGGTTTAAATTCATATTCGCAGTGTTTTTAACTTCTTGCAAATGTGAATGAAGCTTGTTGATTAGTAACAATTGTGTTCCTTTATTCGATTTCAATACTTGTAGGCATTATAGTTGTGATGTTTGTGATTGGTTTTGTGGTGGGTTGTTGTGTTGGAGCAAGCGGGTGGCTTGCATGGTGTTATAAGGTGGTTTAAATTCAGATTGGGAGTATTTTTAATTTCTTGCAAATGTGAATGAAACTTGTTAATTAGTAGCAATTGTGTTCCTTTATATGATTTCAATACTTGTGGGCATTATAGTTTTGATGTTTGTGATTGGTTTTGTGGTGGGTTGTTGTGTTGGAGCAAGCGGGTGGCTTGCATGGTGTTATAAGGTGGTTTAAATTCATATTGGGAGTGTTTTTAATTTCTTGCAAATGTGAATGAAACTTGTTGATTAGTAGCAATTGTGTTCTTTTATTCGATTTCAATACTTGTAGGCATTATAGTTGTGATGTTTGTGATTGGTTTTATGGTGGGTTGTTGTGTTGGAGCAAGCGGGTGGCTTGCATGGTGTTATAAGGTGGTTTAAATTCATATTGGGAGTGTTTTTAATTTCTTGCAAATGTGAATGAAACTTGTTGATTAGTAGCAATTGTGTTCCTTTATTCGATTCAATACTTGTAGGCATTATAGTTGTGATGTTTGTGATTGGTTTTGTGGTGGGTTGTTGTGTTGGAGCAAGCAGGTGGTTTGCATGGTGTTATAAGGTGGTTTGAATTCATAGTGGGAGTGTTTTTAATTTATTGCAAATGTGAATGAAACTTGTTGATTAGTAGTAATTGGGTTCCTTTATTCGATTTCAATACATGAAGGAATTATAGTTGTAATGTTTGTGATTGGTTTTGTGGTGGGTTGCTGTGTTGGAGCAAGCGGGTGGCTTGAACGGTGTGATAAGGTGGTTTAAAATCATATTGGGAGCGTTTCTAATTTCTTACAAATGTGAATGAAACTTGTTGATTATTAGCAATTGTGTTCCTTTATTCGATTTCAATACTTGTAGGCATTATAGTTGTGATGTTTGTGATGGTTTTGTGGTGGATTGTCGTGTTGGAGCAAGCGGGTGGCTTGCATGGTGTTATAAGGTGGTTTAAATTCATATTGGGAGTGTTTTTAATTAATTGCAAATGTGAATGAAACTTGTTGATTAGTAGTAATTGTGTTCCTTTATTCGATTCAATACTTGTAGGCATTATAGTTGTGATGTTTGTGATTGGTTTTGTGGTGGGTTGTTGTGTTGGAGCAAGCGGGTGGCTTGCATGGTTTTATAAGGTGGTTTAAATTCAAATTGGGAGTGTTTTTAATTTATTGCAAATGTGAATGAAATTTGTTGATTAGTAGTAATTGTGTTCCCTTATTCGATTCAATACTTGTAGGCATTATAGTTGCGATGTTTGTGATTGGTTTTGTGGTGGGTTGTTTTGTTGGAGCAAGCGGGTGGCTTGCATGGTTTTATAAGGTGGTTTAAATTGAAATTGGGAGTGTTTTTAATTTATTGCAAATGTGAATGAAACTTGTTGATTAGTAGTAATTGTGTTCCCTTATTCGATTCAATACTTGTAGTTATTATAGTTGTGATGTTTGTAATTGGTTTTGTGGTGGGTTGTTGTGTTGGAGCAAGCGGGTGGCTTGCATGGTTTTATAAGGTGGTTTAAATTCAAATTGGGAGTCTTTTTAATTTATTGCAAATGTGAATGAAACTTGTTGATTAGTAGTAATTGTGTTCCCTTATTCGATTCAATACTTGTAGGCATTATAGTTGTGATGTTTGTGATTGGTTTTGTGGTGGGTTGTTGTGTTGGAGCAAGCGAGTAGCTTGCATGGTGTCATAAGGTGGTGTAAATTCATATTCGCAGTGTTTTTAATTTCTTGCAAATGTGAATTAAACTTGTTGATTAGTAACAATCGTGCTCCTTTATTCGATTTCAATACTTGTAGGCATTATAGTTGTGATGTTTGTGATCGGTTTTGTGGTGGGTTGTTGTGTTGGAGCAAGCGAGTGGCTTGCATGGTGTTATAAGGTGGTTTAAATTCAGATTTGGAGTATTTTTAATTTCTTGCAAATGTGAATGAAACTTGTTAATTAGTAGCAATTGTGTTCCTTTATACGATTTCAATACTTGTAGGCATTATAGTTTTGATGTTTGTGATTGGTTTTGTGGTGGGTTGTTGTGTTGGAGCAAGCGGGTGGCTTGCATGGTGTTATAAGGTGGTTTAAATTCGTATTGGGGGTGTTTTTAATTTATTGCAAATGTGAATGAAACTTGTTGATTAGTAGTAATTGTGTTCCTTTATTCGATTCAATACTTGTAGGCAATATAGTTGTGACGTTTGTGATTGGTTTTGTGGTGGGTTGTTATGTTGGAGCAAGCAGGTGGTTTGCATGGTGTTATAAGGTGGTTTGAATTCATAGTGGGAGTGTTTTTAATTTATTGCAAATGTGAATGAAACTTGTTGATTAGTAGTAGTTGGGTTCCTTTATTCGATTTCAATACATGAAGGAATTATAGTTGTAATGTTTGTGATTGGTTTTGTGGTGGGTTGCTGTGTTGGAGCAAGCGGGTGGCTTGAACGGTGTTATAAGGTGGTTTAAATTCATATTGGGAGCGTTTCTAATTTCTTACAAATGTGAATGAAACTTGTTGATTATTAGCAATTGTGTTCCTTTATTCGATTTCAATACTTGTAGGCATTATAGTTGTGATGTTTGTGATGGTTTTGTGGTGGGTTGTCGTGTTGGAGCAAGCGGGTGGCTTGCATGGTGTTATAAGGTGGTTTAAATTCATATTGGGAGTGTTTTTAATTAATTGCAAATGTGAATGAAACTTGTTGATTAGTAGTAATTGTGTTCCTTTATTCGATTCAATACTTGTAGGCATTATAGTTGTGATGTTTGTGATTGGTTTTGTGGTGGGTTGTTGTATTGGAGCAAGCGGGTGGCTTGCATGGTTTTATAAGGTGGTTTAAATTCAAATTGGGAGTGTTTTTAATTTATTGCAAATGTGAATGAAACTTGTTGATTAGTAGTAATTGTGTTCCCTTATTCGATTCAATACTTGTAGTTATTATAGTTGTGATGTTTGTGATTGGTTTTGTGGTGGGTTGTTGTGTTGGAGCAAGCGGGTGGCTTGCATGGTTTTATAAGGTGGTTTAAATTCAAATTGGGAGTCTTTTTAATTTATTGCAAATGTGAATGAAACTTGTTGATTAGTAGTAATTGTGTTCCCTTATTCGATTCAATACTTGTAGGCATTATAGTTGTGATGTTTGTGATTGGTTTTGTGGTGGGTTGTTGTGTTGGAGCAAGCGAGTAGCTTGCATGGTGTCATAAGGTGGTTTAAATTCATTTTCGCAATGTTTTTAATTTCTTGCAAATGTGAATTAAACTTGTTGATTAGTAACAATCGTGCTCCTTTATTCGATTTCAATACTTGTAGGCATTATAGTTGTGATGTTTGTGATCGGTTTTGTGGTGGGTTGTTGTGTTGGAGCAAGCGGGTGGCTTGCATGGTGTTATAAGGTGGTTTAAATTCAGATTTGGAGTATTTTTAATTTCTTGCAAATGTGAATGAAACTTGTTAATTAGTAGCAATTGTGTTCCTTTATACGATTTCAATACTAGTAGGCATTATAGTTTTGATGTTTGTGATTGGTTTTGTGGTGGGTTGTTGTGTTGGAGCAAGCGGGTGGCTTGCATGGTGTTATAAGGTGGTTTAAATTCGTATTGGGGGTGTTTTTAATTTATTGCAAATGTAAATGAAACTTGTTGATTAGTAGTAATTGTGTTCCTTTATTCGATTCAATACTTGTAGGCAATATAGTTGTGACGTTTGTGATTGGTTTTGTGGTGGGTTGTTATGTTGGAGCAAGCAGGTGGTTTGCATGGTGTTATAAGGTGGTTTGAATTCATAGTGGGAGTGTTTTTAATTTATTGCAAATGTGAATGAAACTTGTTGATTAGTAGTAGTTGGGTTCCTTTATTCGATTTCAATACATGAAGGAATTATAGTTGTAATGTTTGTGATTGGTTTTGTGGTGGGTTGCTGTGTTGGAGCAAGCGGGTGGCTTGAACGGTGTTATAAGGTGGTTTAAATTCATATTGGGAGCGTTTCTAATTTCTTACAAATGTGAATGAAACTTGTTGATTATTAGCAATTGTGTTCCTTTATTCGATTTCAATACTTGTAGGCATTATAGTTGTGATGTTTGTGATGGTTTTGTGGTGGGTTGTCGTGTTGGAGCAAGCGGGTGGCTTGCATGGTGTTATAAGGTGGTTTAAATTCATATTCGGAGTGTTTTTAATTAATTGCAAATGTGAATGAAACTTGTTGATTAGTAGTAATTGTGTTCCTTTATTCGATTCAATACTTGTAGGCATTATAGTTGTGATGTTTGTGATTGGTTTGTGGTGGGTTGTTGTGTTGGAGCAAGCGGGTGGCTTGCATGGTTTTATAAGGTGGTTTAAATTCAAATTGGGAGTGTTTTTAATTTATTGCAAAGTGAATGAAACTTGTTGATTAGTAGTAATTGTGTTCCCTATTCGATTCAATACTTGTAGTTATTATAGTTGTGATGTTTGTGATTGGTTTTGTGGTGGGTTGTTGTGTTGGAGCAAGCGGGGTGGCTTGCATGGTTTTATAAGGTGGTTTAAATTCAAATTGGGAGTCTTTTTAATTATTGCAAATGTGAATGAAACTTGTTGATTAGTAGTAATTGTGTTCCCTTATTCGATTCAATACTTGTAGGCATTATAGTTGTGATGTTTGTGATTGGTTTTGTGGTGGGTTGTTGTGTTGGAGCAAGCGAGTAGCTTGCATGGTGTCATAAGGTGGTTTAAATTCATATTCGCAATGTTTTTAATTCTTGCAAATGTGAATTAAACTTGTTGATTAGTAACAATCGTGCTCCTTTATTCGATTTCAATACTTGTAGGCCATTATAGTTGTGATGTTTTGATCGGTTTTGTGGTGGGTTGTTGTGTTGGAGCAAGCGGGTGGCTTGCATGGTGTTATAAGGTGGTTTAAATTCAGATTTGGAGTATTTTTAATTTCTTGCAAATGTGAATGAAACTTGTTAATTAGTAGCAATTGTGTTCCTTTATACGATTTCAATACTAGTAGGCATTATAGTTTTGTTGTTTGTGATTGGTTTTGTGGTGGGTTGTTGTGTTGGAGCAAGCGGGTGGCTTGCATGGTGTTATAAGGTGGTTTAAATGCGTATTGGGGGTTGTTTTTAATTTATTGCAAATGTGAATGAAACTTGTTGATTAGTAGTAATTGTGTTCCTTTATTCGATTCAATACTTGTAGGCAATATAGTTGTGACGTTTGTGATTGGTTTTGGGGTGGGTTGTTATGTTGGAGCAAGCAGGTGGTTTGCAATGGTGTTATAAGGTGGTTTGAATTCATAGTGGGAGTGTTTTTAATTTATTGCAAATGTGAATGAAACTTGTTGATTAGTAGTTGGGTTCCTTTATTCGATTTCAATACATGAAGGAATTATAGTTGTAATGTTTGTGATTGGTTTTGTGGTGGGTTGCTGGTGTTGGAGCAAGCGGGTGGCTTGAACGGTGTTATAAGGTGGTTTAAATTCATATGGGGAGCGTTTCTAATTTCTTACAAATGTGAATGAAACTTGTTGATTATTACCAATTGTGTTCCTTTATACGATTTCAATACTTGTAGCATTATAGTTGTGATTGTTTGTGATGGTTTGTGTGGGGTTGTCGTGTTGGAGCAAGAGGGTGGCTTGCATGGTGTTTATAAGGTGGTTTAAATTCTTATTCGGAGTGTTTTTAATTAATTGCAAATGTGAATGAAACTTGTTGATTAGTAAGTAATTGTGTTCCTTTATTCGATTCAATACTGTAGGCATTATAGTTGTGATGTTTGTGATTGGTTTTTGTGGTGGGTTGTTGTGTTGGAGCAAGCGGGTGGCTTGCATGGTTTTATAAGGTGGTTTAAATTCAAATTGGGAGTGTTTTTAATTTATTGCAAATGTGAATGAAACTTGTTGATTAGTAGTAATTGTGTTCCCTTATCGATTCAATACTGTAGTTATTATAGTTGTGATGTTTGTGATTGGTTTTGTGGTGGGTTGTTGTTTGAGCAAGCGGGTGGCTTGCATGTTTTATAAGGTGGTTTAAATTCAAATTGGGAGTCTTTTTAATTTATTGCAAATGTGAATGAAACTTGTTGATTAGTAGTAATTGTGTTCCCTTATTCGATTCAATACTTGTAGCATTATAGTTTGTGATGTTTGGTTGATTGGTTTTGTGGTGGGTTGTTGTGTTGGAGCAAGCGAGGTCGGCTTGCATGGTGTTCATAAGGTGGTTTAAATTCATATTCGGGCAGTGTTTTTAATTTCTTGCAAATGTGAATGAAACTTGTTGATTAGTAACAATCGTGCTTCCTTTATTCGATTCAATACTTGTAGGCATTATAGTTGTGATGTTTGTGATCGGTTTTGTGGTGGGTTGTTGTGTTGGAGCAAGCGGGTGGCTTGCATGTGTTATAAGGTGGTTTAAATCGTATTGGGGTGTTTTTAATTTATTGCAATGTGAATTAAACTTGTTGATTAGTAGTAATTGTGTTCCTTTATTCGATTCAATACTTGTAGGCAATAAGTTGTGACGTTTGTGATTGGTTTTGTGGTGGGTTGTAGTGTTGGAGCAAGCGGTGGTTGCATGGTGTTACTAAGGTGGATTTAAATTCATATTGGGAGTGTTTTTAATTTCTTGCAAATGTGAATGAAACTTGTTGATTAGTAGCAATTGTGTTCCTTTATTCGATTTCAATACTTGTAGGCATTATAGTTGTGATGTTTGTGATTGGTTTTGTGGTGGGTTGTTGTGTTGGAGCAAGCGGGTGGCTTGCATGGTGTTATAAGGTGGTTTAAATTCATATTGGGAGTGTTTTTAATTTCTTGCAAATGTGAATGAAACTTGTTGATTAGTAGCAATTGTGTTCCTTTATTCGATTCAATACTTGTAGGCATTATAGTTGTGATGTTTGTGATTGGTTTTGTGGTGGGTTGTGTTGGAGCAAGCGGGTGGCTTGCATGGTGTTATAAGGTGGTTTAAATTCATATTGGGAGTGTTTTTAATTTCTTGCAAATGTGAATGAAACTTGTTGATTAGTAGCAATTGTGTTCCTTTATTCGATTTCAATACTTGTAGACATTATAGTTGTGATGTTTGTGATTGGTTTTGTGGTGGGTTGTTGTGTTGGAGTAAGCGGGTGGCTTGCATAGTGTTATAAGGTGGTTTAAATTCAAATTGGAGTGCTTTTTAATTTATTGCAAATGTGAATGAAACTTGTTGATTAGTAGCAATTGTGTTCCTTTATTCGATTTCAATACTTGTAGGCATTATAGTTGTGATGTTTGTGATTGGTTTTGTGGTGGGTTGTTGTGTTGGAGCAAGCGGGTGGCTTGCATGGTGTTATGGTGGTTTAAATTCATATTGGGGTTTTTTAATTTCTTGCAAATGTGAATGAAACTTGTTGATTAGTACAATTGTGCTCCTTTATTCGATTCAATACTTGTAGGCATTATAGTTGTGATGTTTGTGATTGGTTTTGTGGTGGGTTGTTGTGTTGGAGCAAGCGGGTGGCTTGCATGGTGTTATAAGGTGGTTTAAATTCATATTGGAGTGTTTTTAATTCTTTGCAAATGTGAATGAAACTTGTTGATTAGTAGCAATTGTGTTCCTTTATTCGATTTCAATACTTGTAGGCATTATAGTTGTGATGTTTGTGATTGGTTTTGTGGTGGGTTGTTGTGTTGGAGCAAGCGGGTGGCTTGCATGGTGTTATAAGGTGGTTTAAATTCATATTGGAGTGTTTTTAATTTCTTGCAAATGTGAATGAAACTTGTTGATTAGTAGCAATTGTGTTCCTTTATTCGATTCAATACTTGTAGGCATTATAGTTTGTTGTTTGTGATTGGTTTTGTGTGTGGGTTGTTGTGTTGGAGCAGGGTGCGTGCATGCATGGTGTTATAAGGTGGTTTAAATTCATATTGGGAGTGTTTTTAATTTATTGCAATGTGAATGAAACTTGTTGATTAGTAGCAATTGTGTTCCTTTATTCGATTCAATACTTTGTAGATTATAGTTGTGATGTTTGTGATTGGTTTTGTGGTGGGTTGTGTGGAGCAAGCGGTGGCTTGCATGGTGTTTTAAGGTGGTTTAATTCATATTGGGAGTGTTTTAATTTCTTGCAAATGTGAATGAAACTTGTTGTTAGTAGTAATTGTGTTCCTTGTATTCGATTCAATACTTGTAGGCATTATAGTTGTGAGTTTGTGATTGGTTTGTGGGGGGTTGTTGTGTTGGAGCAAGCGGGTGGCTTGCATGGTGTTATAAGGTGGTTTAAATTCATATTGGGAGTGTTTTTAATTCTTGCAAATTGAAATGAAACTGTTGATTAGTAGTAATTGTGTTCCTTTATTCGATTCAATACTTGTAGCATTTAGTTGTGATGTTTGTGATTGGTTTTGTGGTGGGTTGTTGTGTTGGAGCAAGGGGTGGCTTGCATGGTGTATAAGGTGGTTTAAATTCATATTGGGAGTGTTTTTAATTTCTTGCAAATGTGAATGAACTTGTTGATTAGTAGCATTGTGTTCCTTTACGATTCAATACTTGTAGCATTGTTTGTGATGTTTGTGATTGGTTTTGTGGTGGGTTGTTGTGTTGGAGCAAGGGGTGGCTTGCATGGTGTTATAAGGTGGTTTAAATTCATATTGGGAGTGTTTTTAATTTTTGCAAATGTGAATGAAACTTGTTGATTAGTAGTAAATTGTGTTCCCTTATTCGATTTCAATACTTGTATGCATTTATAGTTGTGATGTTTGTGATTGGTTTTGTGGTGGGTTGTTGTGTTGGAGCAAGCGGGTGGCTTGCATGGTGTATAAGGTTTAAATTCATATTCGAGTGTTTTTATTTCTGAAATGTGAATAAACTTGTTGATTAGTAACAATGTGCTCCTTTATTCGATTCAATACTTGTAGGCATTTAGTTGTGATGTTTGTGATTGGTTTTGTGGTGGGTT